>OY744542.1:45587686-45737686 GCA_963556195.1 Sepiola atlantica
CACACACACACACACACACACACACACACACACACACACACATATATATAATTTTATTTTTATGTTTTATTATTATTATCATTTTATCTTTCTATTTGTAACTTATTCTTTTTTCTAATATTTGTCTCTGTGGTTCTTTCTGTCAATAGATGTTCCTCTAAGGCGAGCTTGTTATTTTTTCTTTGAATTTCTGTAAGACGTGTTGCTAAAGGCGCTGATGAAGACACGTTTTGGAGTAGCTTTGTTAATTTATAAAATAAAATAAAATAAAGTATTTCCAGAATGTTTTGGAAACGACCGTACGCAATACTAGACTTGATGTTCTAATTCTTGGAACAATTGTAATGTTCTAATTCATTGAATTCTTTTATATATATATATATATATATATATATATATATATATATATATATATATATATATATATATATATAGAGAGAGAGAGAGAGAGAGAGAGAGAGAGGGAGAGGGAGAGGGAGAAAGAGGGAGAGAATGTGTGTGTGTGTGAGAGAGAGAGTGTGTGTGTAAGAGAGAGAGAGAGAGAGAGTGTGTGTGTGTGTGTGTGAGAGAGAGAGAGAGAGGGAGCAAGAGAGAGAGGGAGAGAGAGAGAGAGAGAGAGAGAGAGAGAGAGAGAGAGAGAGAGAGAGAGAGAGAGTTTATAGATGGTTATTTGTTAATGCGAAAATATGCCGGCTGTTAGAAGTACTGAAAATAATATGAAAATAAGTTTTTTGTTTTGTTTTTACTTATTTATTTATTTACTTAAAAATATTACCTGCTTCCCCTTTTCACGTTGTTCTCTGGAGATATATGTGTGAAGTTGGTATAACATGATATTTCGGGAAGAAAACTACCCCTTCTCAAATCTTTCTAATTCGTTTAACTCAAGTTCTACAACGCGAGGTTAAAGAAGTAGGTACGTTCCTGCAAAACAAAATCTAAACGGTGTAAGATAAACATATGTATTTCAATTAATCATGTGTTCATACCAATTTAACAGGATACTATACGCATGAAGTAATAATAATAATAATAATAATAATAATAATAATAATAATAATAAAAATGATAATAATAATAATAATAATAATAATAAAATAATAATAACAATAAAAATAAATAATAATGATAATAATAATAATAATAAAAATAACAATAATAAAATAAAAATAATGATAATAAAAATACTAATAAAAATAATAATAATAATAATAATAGTAATAGTAAAAAAAATAATAATAATAATAAAAATAATAATAATAATAATAATAATAATAAAAATAATAAAAAAAATAATAATGAAATAATAATAATAATAAATAATAATAATAATAATGAAAATAATAATAATAAAATAATAATAATGAAAATAATAATAAAAAAAAAAATAATAATAATGAATAATAATAATAATAGAAAAGTCGGCGCTTGTTCGTAATACTCCACCACCCGTTTTTCTCAACTTTTTTACTAACCAAATTTTTTTTCTTTTTTCGGTGTACAATTACCTATCGTGTAGCTAGAGAATTCCGTGTGGTTTTGAATTTTTTTCAAATAATTTAGATTTTAAGAGGGGGGATCATTTTCTTATATAAATTTAACGTAAACTGATCACCCACTTTTTGACCATCATAAATTAAAAAAAAAATTTTCTGGGAAAAATTATCCATAATGTCGCGAGAGAATTCCGTCTCTTTTGGAATTTTTTTTGTTGCATGTTATTTATTCGTAATACACAATCGCCAATTTTTAAAAACTTTTTTCTCGGATCAATTGTTTTTCTTTTTTTTGTGTACAATTGCCTATCATGCCGCTTGAGAATTCCGTTTTCTTTTAAAATTCAAATGATCGAAAAGTGGTTGATCAGTTTACGTTAAATTTATATAGGAAACTGATCCCCCTCCTAAAATCTAAAATATTTGAAAAACTTTCCAAAAAATTTCGGCCAGTAAAAAAGTTGAGAAAAACAAATAAGCGCCAAAAAGTCTGTTACTAAACTAATTATATTTTTGCGAACTATGAAACGTATCTATTTAACCTCGGAACAAACGGCTCTCCTGAATACGTCCGATTCAAAATGTGGAGAAGGCCCCTTACAACACTGACAGGTCAGAGATCGCATTAATGAAGGAGAGAGGTTTACCGACATCTTTTAGGGGTCAAGACAGTATCCAAGGAAGGACGGACAAAGGGAGCCAATTCATCGTCAAGATGGACGATAATTATATATGAGAAAAAGGGGGAGTAACCATTCTATTATATCGGACCTGACCAAACGATACCTCATCGAGACAATGAATGGGTTGTCAACCGCTTAAGTCCCCAGGTTACCAGAATGATTGCCAAAGATTGGCCTGTCAAGTATGACGCCACTCCGAATCATACAGATATTGCCTTGTTTGAAAAACCAAAAATAGTAAAATAAACCAAACAATTAATTAGGTTTGGTTTGGTAGTTTTGTTTTACGGCATATCAACCCTTTTTGGGTTATTTAATGCCGAATCTGGTCTTGTTTTCTTCTCTTTTTTGTTTCTTTCCCCTTTTAATATCTGTTTCTATTTAACCCATAGTTGGGACCCTAACAGGTACTACCACTCCGGGTCAGGGTGGACCTGGGAGCAATGGTAATTAAGAGGAGGCTCCACATTCCCCAAAGTCCGTAAGCCGGATCTCACCATCGGATGTAGTTTAAGGTCATATCCAGGACCGGGAGTAGGGTAGGAAAAATAAAAATAAAAAAGGGGAGGGAGAAAGGGAGAGGGGCTGTTGTTTTTGTTTTTGGTTTTGTAGAACATAATTAAGTTTTACAAAAAAAAAAAAACAAAAAAAAAACGTCAATGTAGGTGAATTTCGTCTCAGGGAGCCACAGGGCAGCCTGATCTGGTATCACCAGCAACATTAATTAAAAGTCTACCCGTGAATAACTGTGTTAATCTAACAAATATTTTGTATTCTAGCACGTGGTCGAGTATATCTTTCTCGTACAGGTGGTCGCCATTTTGTGTGTTGTGTTATCGTGGATAACACGTGGATGTCGGGAAAAGGAGAGAAAAAAAACAATAGTGAAGAAACAGTCGGATTAACATATATACACAGTTATTCTAAACATAAACAGTTTGTCGAAGACAAAGGTAAAGGGGACATGAAACATATAGGGTAGTACGTAATATGATACCAAACACAGACTACATTAATGCCCCAGTGAAATTAGGAAACATGTATGTTTCCATGGTCATAAATAGAGAAGATACATGAACAATATATAGGTAAATATGACTTACATTTGTTAGTTGTTGTGTTCTGAGAGTCTAGACGACTGCTACCAGAAAAAAAGGAATCTAATACGACTTCTATCGGTCGAATCACATCCGATGACCTTGAAGAACTAACCAGAAAAGAGGGAGCCTCATTCCGAATTTTAGGCATGTATGGAACGAGTTTTCTTACTTCCGGACAAGACAGCGCATCCTCTCTGCACTGGGAGATAACTCTGATATTTCTGCCCTTACAACTGGTTCAGGTTCTCCGGGAAACTATAACAAAAAACACTCGCAGAAGGTTGAGAGCAAAACGGCTGAAATGTTACTAATATAAAAGCTACGAAGAAATTAGGGTTGTGTAAAGTTAAATTATGTAAAGCGGCAATAGAGATGTTTATGTACAGAATATTATAAGTTGTTATAAGATGATTACCAATATTTCCTTACTCTTATCTCTAAACCAGTCTTAATCAGCATACCAATATTATTACTCCCATAAGCCTTCACTATACCTTAGTTAATAATGTTAAATCCCAAATACAAATCATTCAAGAACCCTGCAGAGTTACTGCCCGTTAGACCGATCGACGAATCTGCCCGGGTTATATCTTTATTTAAATTCCTTTTGGATTGATTTAAAGTCCTTTAATCCAGGATGTAAACTTGAATTTAATGTGTGTGTTTTTAACCTTTTTATCTCTTCATAAGTATAATCCTTACACCCATTTTCTCTCCCCATTTTCTTTAGAAGAAACATTATTAACCCTCAAAACAATAACGACCAAATATACGCTACTTGTAAACATTGACTCACGGGATTTATATAGAAATATATTTTTATTTTTCATTTTTTATTTTTATATTTTTAAATCTTTTCCATTTTGAAATCCTAACTGTTACTTTACCCCCCCCCCTGTTTTTGAAACTTTATTAAACCTCACTTACACTAAATTAAAACAAATATACATAACACTCGTGGCTTCACATTTCCGAAACAGATGACAACAAAAGCTGAAGAAAGCCGGATGGCTAAGTCCTTCTGTGCTTGAAACCGACAGTACGAATGTTGTACTAATTTTTCTGTACCAAAATAAATTAATATTACGCTCTTAATTTGTAATTTTTAACTTTAATTCTCAATTAATCGAGTACTCTGCTGGGATTTTTCCTGAAGAAGTATATATATAAATTCCCGAAACAGTTTTTCATGGTAAACGACTGATGATCCCTTAAATAATGTTAGAAACAAACTAATATAATAACTGTAAAAACTAAATTGACATGCATGAGTGATTTTCCAGTGAACGACTTGGGACTTAAGGGTTTTTTTTTGTTTTTTTAGTTTTAATGGTTGAGAAATTTCCGAGACTATATATATATATATATATATATATATATATATATATATATATATATATATATATATATAACTGTAATTTGTAATGTAATATATATATCACTGTAATTTGTCACTCATAAAGCTAATGAAACCTCAATTGAGAAGAAACTTCGTGTGTCCGTGTGAAGTGATAAGACGACGGTGAAGACGAGAAAGACGCACCAGTCGCGACATGGCAACACTCCCAAGCATTACCTCCTCATTTTGAAGGGGATTTGTTTATCACCGGTTTGCTTCATATATATATATATATATATATATATATATATATATATATATATATATATATATATATATATATATATATATAGTAATCCATGTAGGGTAAAAATCCACAGGGTAGAAATCCAAAGGGAATCAAACCGGGCTTATAAAAGAGTGCTCAATAAAAATATAGAGCTGTATTGTGAATGCTTTTATTCAAACATGTACAAGGTCTGCTACACTGGCATGTCGATGTTATCGATCTACATTACACTGGCATGTCGATGTTATCGATCTACATTACACTGGCATGTCGATGTTATCGATCTACAGCGACCGGGTTGGATCACAAAAAACTTTCTGCCTGATGAGACCTCAGCTATTGATAGCTGTAGATCGATAACATCGATATGCCAGTGTAGCAGACCTTGTACATGTTTGAATAAAAGCATTCACTATATATATATATATATATACATATATATATATATACATATATATATACATATATATATACATATATATATACATATATATATATATATATATATATATATATATACATATATATATACATATATATATACATATATATATATATACATATATATATACATATATATATATACATATATATATACATATATATATATACATATATATATACATATATATATACATATATATATACATATATATACATACATATATATACATATATACATATACATATATATATGCACATATATATACATATATATACATATATATACACATATATACATATATATATATATATATATATATATATATATATATATATATATATATATAGAGAGAGAGAGAGAGAGAGAGATCTTTCTCTCCTTATGCTGATATGTCTGTACTGTTTACAAAATATTACTTCGGCTCCAGGCAAAATACTTCTATCATTTACTAGAAAAAACATATCATGTAACAAGCCCTAAAACTCTTTCAGCTAATATTTCCCCCCAGAATTGTGTCTAATGACAATAGCATTAAGAAATGACATGTAGACTAATGGTTTGAAATACTGTTAGAGAGCGTCAGAATCCATCAGCATCTGTTAGATGAGGCGTTCCCAACCTTATATCATCCGCGTGCCCCATATATGCATACATGTTTGTTTGAATCTAAATATTTGTTTCTAGGGTAGTAACAACTAATAATGAATCAATTTGATTAAATTCATGACATAAAATGCAAATGCAAATCTTGAAAATTTTAATGAGCACGCGTACATTTCATAGTATGTTTATTTACCTCTTCTGCACGAGGTTAGACACAAGGCCAGGTGAGCTTTCAAAAAAACTAGCACACTAGGAGAAATGCGCTCTGGCTTACAAAAAATGCTAGAGCCGCCCCATTGACATTCTCTGGTACGGGTGCTCAAAGTTATTAGCAATAAACTAACCCTAACCCTAACCCTAACTCTAACCCTAACCCGCATCAAAAAGAGAAGGTAAATCCTGGGAAATATGTCTCATGACAATAGCATTCAAAAATAGCACGTGGATTAATGTTTTGAGATACTGTTAGAAAGCGTCAAAATCCATCCTCATCTGTTAGATAAGAGGTTCCCAACCTTATATCATACGTGTGCCCCATGTATGCGTACATGTTTGTTTAAACTCACATATTTGAGTTTAGGTTAGTAAAAAAACTAGTAATGAATCCATTTCATTATATTTAAAACATAAAACACGAATACAAATCCTGAAAATTTCAATAAACACACATACGTCACGAAACAAAATAGATAGAAACAATTCTGTGGAACCCCGGTTGTCTGATTGTGTGTGTGTGTTTTGTTTTTCAGAAAGTATAAAGGGTCACTCATGCATGAAGAAATGAAGTATATACAAACATTAATTGCATAGGAATGACAATTACCCTATGTAAACAAATTGCTTCATTGGTCATGGAAATTTGAAGACGTTTTGCATGAGTGGTGTACGGTTTTCATCTGACGAATATCTCTAACGACGGGAACTTGTTGTTTACAGCCTGAATTTATTCAACTATGCTTTGAATTCTAGAAAATCGCGTTAATAAACACTACTTAGATATAACTCAATCGCAAACAATACGTCTATGCATTTAGCATGATTTCATGCGGGAATTAAACATGATCGTTTCTATGTAGATTACTTGCCATAGATATATTTCATAATAATATATATATATATATATATATATATATATATATAGGGTGGGCCAAAATAAGGGTCCTATCTTTAAATTTGAATAACTTGAATTTGAATAACTTCCACAAAATAAAAGTTAAACTCACCAAACTTTATGTGTGTGTAGACTGACCCTTCCGAGATTTTTTGAAATAAACAAAACAAATTTTAGCCGAAAAACACTTCTTAAAACTTACAAAAACTAAAGTATTGTTTTTTACACGGTTTTGAGTTTTTTAAGCAAAAATAATGTTTTCTAAATGAGGGTACGTTCCTTAGGGCTAATACGGCTCATGCTTGCTTCGGAAGGGGTCCTTTACTTATTCTAAAAAAAAATAAAAAAAATCAATAAATAAAAAAGTTATGAATTTTTAAAAATAGGACCCTTATTTTTGCCCACCCTGTATATATATATATATATATATATATATATATATATATATATATATATATATATATATATATATATATGTGTGTGTCTATATATATATATATATATATATATATATATATATATATATATATATATATGTGTGTGTCTATATATATATGTATATATATGCATATATATATGTATATATATAGAGAGAGAAAGAGAGAAATTGACAGATCAAGATTGTATCATACTATGATTTAATGTCAGTTTCGAAGTAAAGAAAAGCTAACGCGTGTTTCTAGAATTCAAATCATACTTGAATAAATTCATCTTATTTTCTTGCCAAGCACATGGCTGCCCCCTAAGAATTATTCGTTTACTTGAAAACCTATGTTATCCGGTTCCTGCTATTGTGACTTTATTCCCCTTCCACACACACGATTATCTACCTTAAGGATTGTTCATTAACGTGAAAAGGAACAGACGACACTGGTTTGATTGGAGAAACTTGGTAGGAATACTACTATTACCATGTTCTTTATATTGCTACCTTATTCCCCTGCCAAGCGCACGGCTATCACTCTAAGGATTATTCATTTACTTGAAAACCACTGTATATCTGTATCTGCTATTGTGACTTTTTTGCCCTTCCAAATACCAGGCTACCCTGTTCCTGCTAGTGTGACTTTATTCCCCTGCCAAGCTCACGTCTATTCCCATAAGGATTATTCGTTTACTTGAAAACCGCTGTTTACCTGTTTAAATTAATATAGATGATGACCTAATTTTGTTGATCTCAACTCACTCTTATATATATATATATATATATATATATATATATATATATATATATATATATATATATATATATATTAAAGTGAAATATTTTGAAAATCAAACAATCGTGCAATTTTAAATGAAAAATTCATTTATTTAATTTTTTTTCGCGAATTTTCGTTGTAAAAACAACCTTGTCAAGCGAGACTGTCTTACAGTGTTTTTTTTTCTTTTCTTCCTCCTCATATTGGTGGTATTAACCCTGAGGGATCGAAAATACGAAAATACGTCAGAGTTAATACCACCAATCTGAGGAGGAAGAAAAGAAGAAGAAAAAAAACACTATAAGACAGTCTCGCTTGACAAGGTTGTTTTTACAACGAAAATTCGCGAAAAAAAATTAAATAAATGAATTTTGCATTTAAAATTGCACGATTGTTTGATTTTCAAAATATTTCACTTTAATACATCCGTGCTTCTAAGATGTTGATTTCCTTTCCTTACTTATATATATATATATATATATATATATATATATATATATATATATATATATATATATATATATATATATATATATATATATATATATTGCTGTTGGCGCTTTTGCCTGAGAGCAAAGTGTCGTGTCTGTTATTATATTACACTTAATCAGTAAACCGGAATATTAACCGACCCAAAACAGGAAGTCTTACGGAGCCAGGCAGTGATTGCCGAAAAACAGTCGGTTATGTATTTTAGATATAGAAATAATGAAATAAAATAAATCAAGAACAGTTTTGTACTCATATTTATTTTAAATAATTTCTTTTACAAAAATAAATAATCAAATGTGGTTTGATTTTTTAAAGGAAAATATAATAAAATGTCTTTGTTTTGTTATTTTAAATAACATCTTTTACAAAAATAAGTAATCGAATAGATGGTTTGATTTTGTTTTGAAAATATAATAAAATGTTTTGGTTTTATATTTTAAATAACATCTTTTACAAAAATAAGTAATCGAATAGGTGGGTTGATTTGGTTTTGAAAATATAATAAAATGTCTTGGTTTTATATTTTAAATAATTTCTTTTACAAAAATAAGTAATCAAATAAATGGTTTGATTTTTTTTAGAAACAAATAATAAAATGTCTTTGTTTTTATCGTAAATAATTTATTTTACAAAAATAAGTAATCAAATCGGTGGTTTGACCTTTTCTTGAGGAAAATATAATAAATGTCTTTGTTTTTTTATTTTAAATAATTTCCTTTAGAAAAATAAGTAATCAAATAGGCGGTTTGATTTTGTTAAGGAAAATATAATATAATGTCTTTGTTTTTTAATTTAAATAATTTCTTATACAAAAATAAATAATCAAATATGCGGGTTGATTGTTTGTTAGGAAAATATAATAAATGTCTTTGTTTTTTTATTTTGAATAATTTCTTTTACAATAATAAGTAAACAAATAGGTGGTTTTATTTTTATTTTTAGGAAAATATAATTACATGTCTTTGTTTTTGTTTTGAATAATATCTTTTACAAATAATAGTAATCAAATGGGGTTCGATATTTTGGGAAAATATAATAAAATGTCTTTGTTTTTTATTCAAATAATTTCTTTTACAAAAATAAATAATCAAATGTGGTTCGATTTTTTAGGAAAATATAATAAAATGTCTTTGTTTTTTATTTTAAATAATTTCTTTTACAAAAATAAGTAATCAATTAGGTTGTTTGATTTTTTTTAGGAAAATATAATAAAATGTCCTTGTTTTTTATTTTTAATAATTTCTTTTACAATAATAAATAATCAGATATGTGATTTGATTTTTTAAAATACTTCTGCAGTTTACGAACCGTGCTGAAATAATAACGTTATTATTTAGAAAGCTATTTTAAACATGGGGAAGGGGTGCTTTGTTAACTATTCTTAACTTTCACCTAACAATTTAATAAATAAATTAATAAATTTTGTCAACTGAAACCTTCGCCGGAAGTTATATTAGGGAGGCAGTTTAATATCGGGGACTGCATCTGAGCCAACACCGTTTGCAGCTAACTTACTTCTAGACTGACTCAGTTAATATTGTTATTTGCCTACTTAATCTTCTCTGTCTTCTGTCAGTGAATGCGAACTGCTCCTAGATTAAGGCCATTTTGATTCATGTTTGAACAAATCTAAAATTCCGATAAACGAGATTACAATAAATAAATAGGAATAACAAATAATATCGGTAATGAAAGAATAAAAAAAATATCTGGTACAAATGAATGTTCGTCAAGAGTTGATTATCGGGTACAAACATTGACTTAAAATCGATAAGAGATGACAATGCAAAACCCAAAAATAAACCGGAATGAAATTTCTCCAGTCAAGGAAGTTCAGAAACGCTGATTCTTCTATCGTTGACTGTAAGAAGATTTTTATTTTATTTTATTCATATGAATCGAGAGATTTTCGTCGGGAACGCCTCGCTTAACAAAGATGTGCTCAGATAATAGATACCTGTTTTGAATGGCTGTCTAGACGTTTTCTCTCGAATCCTATGTGCTTATCTATACGAGTGAACTGTTAGACCGTAAGCAAGTGTGTGTGTGTGTGTGTGTTGGGGGGGGTGGTGGACACAAAGTCAGATCAGATAGAGTTTATTGCTGATATGGAAGATTCGACTATGAAGTTTTAAGATATTTCCACATCATTCGTTTACGGACGGTTTTCATCTCCAAGTATTTGTTCACGTGATTAAACTTTGAATAACAATCATGATAAAATACTAGCCAAAAATATGGATTCCGATATAAAGAGTAAATTGATAACAAAACAATATATATAGATAGATAGTTCTGTTGGCTGACGACCCCCCCCCCCCCTCCGCGCACGTACTCTGTGGAAATGACGACAATAATTCAACAAGCGCTCAACAAACAGAGATGACTCTCCCAAGAAACAATACTAATGCCACCCTGAAAATTCCTTCATTATTACTGCTACTCATTCTACAATTACAGCTTAACGAAAAAGGTAAACACACACACACACCCACCCACACACACACCCACACACACACGCACACATATATAGGTGTTTGGCTATTGAGCTGTGTCGGAAAGGTATTATTTATCTCCTCTTCGGGAGGTTAGGCACAAGGCCAGTTTTATCTTACTCCCACAAGGTAAGATGTGACCCAAGGTCGGGTCGGGAAAGTGGGGCTTGAAAAGCCAGCGCCCGAGAAGGTGAACACTCTGGCCATTAAAAATTGCCTGGGCAGCCCCGTCGGCATTCCCCAGTAAGGGCGCCTCAGGCAGTAAGCAATAAACTTACTCCTCCACCAAAAGGGGAGGCAAAGTCTGGGAGGGTGGACCTCCTAGAACTGCACAGGACAGACCCATAGACCGGCGTTAATCAAGCCCCGAAGGTCAAGACAATACCAGTCTATGGGGTGCAGTCGGAAAGGTGCACGATCAGACATCGTCTTGATAATTGATGCTTAGCCATATACGTTCATTGTTAGAAACACAGACTACCAAAAGAACATTAAAATTCATATGCCAGGTTTGTCGTGAATAAAACTCTAGTCGAGGGGGAAGACTTATTAGTTATGATAAGGTTCGACGTTTTAACTTGCTAATGTAAATAATAAGTTCAATTTTTTTATGAGGATCGATCGGGAATATATATTTTTTTTATTTATCAAGTTTTCAAAATGTTTTTGTCTATTTTGTAATTACAATTATTTGCTTACTTATTATGTGTATGGGCGGAGAGTTAGTTTAATTAGTATTTAGATTGACATTTTTAACAATTTGTCTTATTTGTTCAACTATGTAATGGAAAACCATTGTTAATGAGAGTTTGTTTAATATTTGTGAGTTCTTGATGAAGAATAGATAATAAGATATCTTATCTTTAATGCGTGACCGCGCATCTTTCCCTAAAAGACTTCGACATTTGAACTATTACCGAATCAACATCTTACGGATTCTACCTTCTACTAGCGATAAACATGTCGCTATGTAAAAAAATGTCTTGTACCCCAGACGAGGACATATTACGTCGAAAATTTGGGACTACTTTTAAATAAATTACTATTTATTTAAAAAAAATGCATTCTTAGGCTTCAAACACCTTTCTTACATTTAAATATTGAATGCTTTCTAATGGGAGACCAACATATCTTCATATATATATATATATATATATATATATATATATATATATATATATAGAACAGTTTTTTTTTTATTATATTCCAATAACCATGGTCTGTTTTATTACTTTTATTTTTTTCACATTTCCAAAAATTCCAAATTTCTGTGAGATATATTTAACGGTCCGTTTCATTTGTTTTGTGCCAAACAACATTTGTATGTCAATATCGTCTCTGCATATATATATATATATATATATATATATATATATATATATATATATATATATATATATATATATATATATATATATTAATTCTGCTACCAACTGATGGTAATTGTATTGAAAATTGAAATATTTTGGTAGAACTTTTCAATATGTGTTTTTGAGTTTATTTTTGCTAGTTGTTGATTTGCTTATCCTTTATTCCATTTTTATTTTTACATATATATATATATATATATATATATATATATATATATATATATATATATATATATATATATATATATATATATATATATATATATATATATATATAATGAAGATAAATAAAGGATGAGAGATAAAGATGTGCGGATGACAAATCTATTTATTTTCGATTGTTCAATGCAAGGTGTACTCGATGAACACCTGTTTATTTTCTTTCCTTAAGTCAAGCTTTTCAAAGATTAAACTCCTATCATCAGAGGAATTACATAGATGGATAAGCTGGCAGGGGAATAGCCAAAATTCAAAGTTTGTGTAAAAAGAATATATATATATATATATATATATATATATATATATATATATATATATATATATATATATAACAATAAACGAACGTCAATAAACTTGGTCATATACACAACTTAATTAACTGAGCTAAAATGATTGGAATTTTAGCCTCCACACCTGAGATAAACCTCACATTCCCGCCAACGATCCATTTCTACTAGAAAAAAAATCTCTTATGATATAAATCTGTATTGGATCAATCCTACCGCATTTACCGTTCCTAGTTCTAACAATACGAGTGTTGACAACAGTTTTGCCCCCGCCTGGCTATGAACCGATCGCACTAAAAATCGTGCACTTACCCATATGCAAGAACAAAAAAAAAACAAAAAAACTTTTACACTTTTTCAATAACGTCAGCCGATGTTCCTCTTTCCGGGTTCTCTTTGTCCCAATGTACAAAAGCCCATCTCACGTTTTCTCATGCAGATATCATTTTGAACATTTTTCAACAGTTATTTATAACGTGGCGTAAACAATCGTGTGAAACTTCACATAAACGGTTTTATAGCAACAGTCTTTCTCTCTTTCCCCCCGTTCTCTGTATATATATATATATATATATATATATATATATATATATATATATATATATATGTATATATATATATATATGTATATATAACTTCTTTGTAATATAGTAAGAAAAATCCCAGCAAAGTGCTCGATTAATTAAGAATTAAAGTAAAAAATTAAAAATTAATATTTATTTATGTTGGTACAGAAAACTTAGTACAACATTCGTACCGTCGGTTTCAAACACGAAAGGACTTCGCCATCCGGCTCTCTTCAGCTTCTGTTGTCATCTGTTTCGGAAATGTGAAGTCACGTGTCACTTTCGTTTGGACGCGTTATTTGCTTTGAGCGTTGTGTATGTTTGTTTAAATTTAGTGTAAGGAAGGTTTAATAAGGTTTATTTTTTAATTTTGCTTTTATTTTTTATTCTTTATTTATTATTTTTATCTTTAATTTTTTATTTTTTATTTTTGTTTTTGTTTTTCTATTTTTGTTTTATTATATATATTTTTTGATATATGTTTTTTATATCTCTTTTTTGATCTCCTCTGGTTTGGATCTCAACTGTCATTTTTCAAACCTTATTAAACCTTTCTTACACTAAATTTAAGCAAACATACACAACTCTCTAAGCAAATAACGCGCCCAAACGAGAGTGACACGTGACTTCACATTTCCGAAACAGATAACAACAAAAGCTGAAGAAAGCCGGATGGCTAAGTCCTTCTGTGCTTGAAACCGACAGTACGAATGTTGTACTAATTTTTCTGTACCAAAATAAATTAATATTAAGCTCTTAATTTTTAATTTTTACTTTAATTCTCAATTAATCGAGCACTCTGCTGGGATTTTTCCTAAAGAAGTATATATATAAATTCCCGAAACAGTTTTTCATGGTAAACAACTGATGATCCCTTAAATAATGTTAGAGGCAAACTAATATAATAACTGTAAAAACTAAATTGATTTACATGAGTGATTTTCCACTGAACGATTTGGGACTTAAGGGTTTAAAAAAATTTTGGATCTCAACTGTCATTTTTCAAACCTTATTAAACCTTCCTTACACTAAATTTAAACAAACATACACAACGCTCAAAGCAAATAACGCGTCCAAACGAGAGTGACACGTGACTTCACATTTCCGAAACAGATGACAACAGAAGCTGAAGAGAGCCGGATGGCTAAGTCGTTTCGTGTTTGAAACCGACGGTACGAATGTTGTACGTATGTAGATAAAACAAATATATATATATATATATATATATATATATATATATATATATATATATATATATATATATCCTCTTCTCTCTATCTTTGTATTGCTCTCTTTATCTTACTCTCTATCTGTATCTATATATCTCTTTCATTAGGATGAAACATATACGTAAATAGATAATAATTAAGAAAAATCATTATTAAATAATTATTTATAGACACCTTTTGAATAGACACCTTTAGGAGAACAGAAATAAGCCGTCTAATCTAAGCTAAATGCGACGTTCCTGTCAACGTGATTTGTTGAACACTGTTGAGACGACTGACTATATTGTTCGCCTTATATGACATAAATAGGGGTTATTTATCGGGTTGTCGAAATTTACCTCTTGGTTAGAGCGCTCGGATTTGAGTTAAATGTGACTGGTGTCCGATAGTTCGATTCATGCGACCGGCTGAACAGTTATATCTCACGGTGACGATTCACTTAGCATGAAAAGCATACATTTGTGGACAATAATTAAGAAATAATATATATATATATATATATATATATATATATATATATATATATATATGTATATATATATATATATATATATATATATATATATATATATATATATATATATATATATATATATATATATATATGAGGATCAAATGAACGATATATCATAAAATTAAATGCCGTGAAAGACAAGATGTGTGAAAAAGACAAACGGGAAAAACAAACTTAAATAGAGGAAAAAATTATCAAGAAATGACAGATTTATCGGTTTCGTAACTTAATTGTCATATTGACTTTATTTATTTTCATCTCTCTTCTTCTTTTTCTTTTTTATCTTTCGCAAAAAAAAGAGGAAACGAGATTTAATATTTATTTCATTGTTTCAGAAAAATTCAATTTCTAACCATAAACAAATTCAGAAACATCATTTTATCTTTTGAACTACATTAAGTTGGCTTACGATCGTTTCAGAGATATTAAAGACCCAAAGTAAGATGAAAAAGCAAAAAGCAGTTCTTCTCAAACGATTTCAAGCTGGACGTTTTCTTCTTCAGCGCCGATTAAGACAGAGGAGTTAGAGTTTTTCAGTAAGCTCTACTGAAGAATTCATGGGTTTTATGTGAAAAAAGTCGAAACAGACGATTTTGATTTCATGGCAAACATCATCGTTTATGAAACGATTTCAATCCTGATTCAAAATTGCTGCCAGTTTTTATTCTAAGGAAGGTCATGTTTATAGCCTAAAGATTACAATCCTAATTCAAAATGGCTGCCAGTTTTTATTCAAAGGAAGGTCTTTTTTATAGCATAAAGATTACAATCCTAATTCAAAATGGCTGCCAATTTTTATTTAAAGGAAGGTCTTTTTTATAGCATAAAGATTACAATCCTAATTCAAAATGGCCGCCAGTTTTTATTCAAAGGAAGGTCATTTTTATAGCATAAAGATTACAATCCTAATTCAAAATGGCTGCCAGTTTTTATTCAAAGGAAAGTCATTTTTATAGCATAGAGATTACAATCCTAATTCAGAATGGCTGCTAGTTTTTATTCAAAGGAAGGTAATTTTTATAGCATAGAGATTACAATCCTATTTCAAAATGGCTGCCAGTTTTTATTCAAAGGAAGGTAATTTTTATAGCATAAAGATTACAATCCTAATTCAAAATGGCTGCCAGTTTTTATTCAAAGGAAGGTCATTTTTATAGCATAGAGATTACAATCCTATTTCAAAATGGCTGCCACTTTTTATTCAAAGGAAGGTCATTTTTATAGCATAAAGATTACAATTCTAATTCAAAATGGCTGCCAGTTTTTATTCAAAGGAAGGTCATTTTTATAGCATAAAGATTACAATCCTATTTCAAAATGGCTGCCAGTTTTTATTCAAAGGAAGGTCATTTTTATAGCATAAAGATTACAATCCTATTTCAAAATGGCTGCCAGTTTTTATTCAAAGGAAGGTCATTTTTATAGCATAAAGATTACAATTCTAATTCAAAATGGCTGCCAGTTTTTATTCAAAGGAAGGTTATTTTTATAGCATAAAGATTACAATCCTAATTCAAAATGGCTGCCAGTTTTTATTCAAAGGAAGGTAATTTTTATAGCATAAAGATTACAATCCTAATTCAAAATGGCTGCCAGTTTTTATTCAAAGGAAGGTCATTTTTATAGCATAAAGATTACAATTCTAATTCAAAATGGCTGCCAGTTTTTATTCAAAGGAAGGTCATTTTTATAGCATAGAGATTACAATCCTATTTCAAAATGGCTGCCAGTTTTTATTCAAAGGAAGGTCATTTTTATAGCATAAAGATTACAATCCTATTTCAAAATAGCTGCCAGTTTTTATTCAAAGGAAGGTCATTTTTATAGCATATAGATTACAATCCTAATTCAAAATGGCTGCCAGTTTTTATTCAAAGGAAGGTCATTTTTATAGCATAAAGATTACAATCCTATTTCAAAATGGCTGCCAGTTTTTATTCAAAGGAAGGTAATTTTTATAGCATAAAGATTACAATTCTAATTCAAAATGGCTGCCAGTTTTTATTCAAAAGAAGGTCATTTTTATAGCATATAGATTACAATCCTAATTCAAAATGGCTGCCAGTTTTTATTCAAAGGAAGTTCATTTTTATAGCATAAAGATTACAATTCTAATTGAAAATGGCTGCCAGTTTTTATTCAAAGGAAGGTCATTTTTATAGCATAAAGATTACAATCCTATTTCAAAATGGCTGCCAGTTTTTATTCAAAGGAAGGTCATTTTTATAGCATAAAGATTACAATCCTATTTCAAAATGGCTGCCAGTTTTTATTCAAAGGAAGGTCATTTTTATAGCATAAAGATTACAATTCTAATTCAAAATGGCTGCCAGTTTTTATTCAAAGGAAGGTAATTTTTATAGCATAAAGATTACAATCCTAATTCAAAATGGCTGCCAGTTTTTATTCAAAGGAAGGTCATTTTCATAGCATAAAGATTACAATTCTAATTCAAAATGGCTGCCAGTTTTTATTCAAAGGAAGGTCATTTTTATAGCATAGAGATTACAATCCTATTTCAAAATGGCTGCCAGTTTTTATTCAAAGGAAGGTTATTTTTATAGCATAAAGATTACAATCTTATTTCAAAATGGCTGCCAGTTTTTATTCAAAGGAAGGTCATTTTTATAGCATATAGATTACAATCCTAATTAAAAATGGCTGCCAGTTTTTATTCAAAGGAAGGTCATTTTTATAGCATAAAGATTACAATTCTAATTCAAAATGGCTGCCAGTTTTTATTCAAAGGAAGGTCATTTTTATAGCATAGAGATTACAATCCTATTTCAAAATGGCTGCCAGTTTTTATTCAAAGGAAGCTCATTTTTATAGCATAAAGATTACAATCCTATTTCAAAATGGCTGCCAGTTTTTATTCAAAGGAAGGTCATTTTTATAGCATAGAGATTACAATCCTATTTCAAAATGGCTGCCAGTTTTTATTCAAAGGAAGGTCATTTTTATAGCATAGAGATTACAATCCTAATTCAAAATGGCTGCCAGTTTTTATTCAAAGGAAGGTCGTTTTTATAGCATAGAGATTACAATCCTATTTCAAAATGGCTGCCAGTTTTTATTCAAAGGAAGGTCATTTTTATAGCATAGAGATTACAATCCTATTTCAAAATGGCTGCCAAGTTTTTATTCAAAGTAAGGTTATTTTTATAGCATAGAGATTACAATCCTATTTCAAAATGGCTGCCAAGTTTTTATTCAAAGTAAGGTTATTTTTATAGCATAGAGATTTCAATCCTATTTCAAAATGGCTGCCAGTTTTTATTCAAAGTAAGGTTATTTTTATAGCATAGAGATTACAATCCTAATTCAAAATGGCTGCCAGTTTTTATTCAAAGTAAGGTTATTTTTATAGCATAGAGATTACAATCCTATTTCAAAATGGCTGCCAAGTTTTTATTCAAAGTAAGGTTATTTTTATAGCATAGAGATTACAATCCTATTTCAAAATGGCTGCCAGTTTTTATTCAAAGTAAGGTTATTTTTATAGCATAGAGATTACAATCCTATTTCAAAATGGCTGCCAGTTTTTATTCAAAGTAAGGTTATTTTTATAGCATAGAGATTACAATCCTATTTCAAAATGGCTGCCAGTTTTTATTCAAAGTAAGGTTATTTTTATAGCATAGAGATTACAATCCTATTTCAAAATGGCTGCCAAGTTTTTATTCAAAGTAAGGTTATTTTTATAGCATAGAGATTACAATCCTATTTCAAAATGGCTGCCAGTTTTTATTCAAAGTAAGGTTATTTTTATAGCATAGAGATTACAATCCTAATTCAAAATGGCTGCCAGTTTTTATTCAAAGTAAGGTTATTTTTATAGCATAGAGATTACAATCCTATTTCAAAATGGCTGCCAAGTTTTTATTCAAAGTAAGGTTATTTTTATAGCATAGAGATTACAATCCTATTTCAAAATGGCTGCCAGTTTTTATTCAAAGTAAGGTTATTTTTATAGCATAGAGATTACAATCCTATTTCAAAATGGCTGCCAGTTTTTATTCAAAGTAAGGTTATTTTTATA
Organism: Sepiola atlantica; assembly: GCA_963556195.1. Lineage (NCBI taxonomy): Eukaryota > Metazoa > Mollusca > Cephalopoda > Sepiida > Sepiolidae > Sepiola > Sepiola atlantica. The sequence goes on from OY744542.1 coordinate 45,607,169, forward strand.
GCATAGAGATTACAATCCTATTTCAAAATGGCTGCCAAGTTTTTATTCAAAGTAAGGTTATTTTTATAGCATAGAGATTACAATCCTATTTCAAAATGGCTGCCAGTTTTTATTCAAAGTAAGGTTATTTTTATAGCATAGAGATTACAATCCTAATTCAAAATGGCTGCCAGTTTTTATTCAAAGTAAGGTCGTTTTTATAGCATAGAGATTACAATCCTAATTCAAAATGGCTGCCAGTTTTTATTCAAAGTAAGGTTATTTTTATAGCATAGAGATTACAATCCTAATTCAAAATGGCTGCCAGTTTTTTTTCAAAGGAAGGTCATTTTTATAGCATAGAGATTACAATCCTATTTCAAAATGGCTGCCAGTTTTTATTCAAAGTAAGGTTATTTTTATAGCATAGAGATTACAATCCTATTTCAAAATGGCTGCCAGTTTTTATTCAAAGGAAGGTCATTTTTATAGCATAGAGATTACAATCCTATTTCAAAATGGCTGCCAGTTTTTATTCAAAGTAAGGTTATTTTTATAGCATAGAGATTACAATCCTATTTCAAAATGGCTGCCAGTTTTTATTCAAAAGTCATTTTTATAGCATAGAGATTACAATCCTATTTCAAAATGGCTGCCAGTTTTTATTCAAAGGAAGGTCATTTTTATAGCATAGAGATTACAATCCTAATTCAAAATGGCTGCCAGTTTTTATTCAAAGGAAGGTCATTTTTATAGCATAAAGATTACAATCCTAATTCAAAATGGCTGCCAGTTTTTATTCAAAGGAAGGTCATTTTTATAGCATAAAAATTACAATCCTAATTCAAAATGGCTGCCAGTTTTTATTCAAAGGAACGTCATTTTTATAGCATAAAGATTACAATCCTAATTCAAAATGGCTGCCAGTTTTTATTCAAAGAGAGGTCATTTTTATAGCATAGAGATTACAATCCTAATTCAAAATGGCTGCTAGTTTTTATTCAAAGGAACGTCATTTTTATAGCATAAAGATTACAATCCTAATTCAAAATGGCTGCCAGTTTTTATTCAAAGGAACGTCATTTTTATAGCATAGAGATTACAATCCTAATTCAAAATGGCTGCCAATTTTTATTTAAAGGAAGGTCATTTTTATAGCATAAAGATTACAATCCTAATTCAAAATGGCTGCCAGTTTTGATTCAAAGGAAGGTCATTTTTATAGCATAAAGATTACAATCCTAATTCAAAATGGCTGCCAGTTTTTATTCAAAGGAACGTCATTTTTATAGCATAGAGATTACAATTCTAATTCAAAATGGCTGCCAATTTTTATTTAAAGGAAGGTCATTTTTATAGCATAAAGATTACAATCCTAATTCAAAATGGCTGCCAATTTTTATTTAAAAGAAAGGTCATTTTTATAGCATAAAGATTACAATCCTAATTCAAAATGGCTGCCAGTTTTGATTCAAAGGAACGTCATTTTTATAGCATAAAGATTACAATCCTAATTCAAAATGGCTGCCAGTTTTTATTCAAAGGAACGTCATTTGTATAGCATAAAGATTACAATCCTAATTCAAAATGGCTGCCAGTTTTGATTCAAAGGAACGTCATTTTTATAGCATAAAGATTACAATCCTAATTCAAAATGGCTGCCAAGTTTTTATTCAAAGGAAGGTCATTTTTATAGCATAAAGATTACAATCCTAATTCAAAATGGCTGCCAGTTTTGATTCAAAGGAACGTCATTTTTATAGCATAAAGATTACAATCCTAATTCAAAATGGCTGCCAGTTTTTATTCAAAGGAACGTCATTTTTATAGCATAGAGATTACAATCCTAATTCAAAATGGCTGCCAATTTTTATTTAAAGGAAGGTCATTTTTATAGCATAAAGATTACAATCCTAATTCAAAATGGCTGCCAGTTTTGATTCAAAGGAAGGTCATTTTTATAGCATAAAGATTACAATGCTATTTCAAAATGGCTGCCAGTTTTTATTCAAAGGAACGTCATTTTTATAGCATAAAGATTACAATCCTAATTCAAAATGGCTGCCAGTTTTTATTCAAAGAGAGGTCATTTTTATAGCATAGAGATTACAATCCTAATTCAAAATGGCTGCTAGTTTTTCTTCAAAGGAAGGTCATTTTTATAGCATAAAGATTACAATCCTAATTCAAAATGGCTGCTAGTTTTTATTCAAAGGAACGTCATTTTTATAGCATAAAGATTACAATCCTAATTCAAAATGGCTGCCAGTTTTTATTCAAAGAGAGGTCATTTTTATAGCATAGAGATTACAATCCTAATTCAAAATGGCTGCCAGTTTTTATTTAAAGGAACGTCATTTTTATAGCATAGAGATTACAATCCTAATTCAAAATGGCTGCCAATTTTTATTTAAAGGAAGGTCATTTTTATAGCATAAAGATTACAATCCTAATTCAAAATGGCTGCCAGTTTTTATTCAAAGAGAGGTCATTTTTATAGCATAGAGATTACAATCCTAATTCAAAATGGCTGCTAGTTTTTATTCAAAGGAAGGTCATTTTTATAGCATATAGATTACAATCCTAATTCAAAATGGCTGCCAGTTTTTATTCAAAGGAACGTCATTTTTATAGCATAGAGATTACAATCCTAATTCAAAATGGCTGCCAGTTTTTATTCAAAGGAAGGTCATTTTTATAGCATAAAGATTACAATCCTAATTCAAAATGGCTGCCAGTTTTTATTCAAAGGAAGGTCATTTTTATAGCATAAAGATTACAATCCTAATTAAAAATGGCTGCCAGTTTTTTTTCAAAGGAAGGTCATTTTTATAGCATAGAGATTACAATCCTAATTCAAAATGGCTGCCAGTTTTTATTCAAAGGAAGGTAATTTTTATAGCATAAAGATTACAATTCTAATTCAAAATGGCTGCCAGTTTTTATTCAAAGGAAGGTCATTTTTATAGCATAGAGATTACAATCCTAATTCAAAATGGCTGCCAGTTTTTATTCAAAGGAAGCTCATTTTTATAGCATAAAGATTACAATCCTAATTCAAAATGGCTGCCAGTTTTTATTCAAAAGAAGGTCATTTTTATAGCATAAAGATTACAATCCTAATTCAAAATGGCTGCCAGTTTTTATTCAAAGGAAAGTCATTTTTATAGCATAAAGATTACAATCCTAATTAAAAATGGCTGCCAGTTTTTATTCAAAGGAAGGTCATTTTTATAGCATAGAGATTACAATCCTAATTCAAAATGGCTGCCAGTTTTTATTCAAAGGAAGGTCATTTTTATAGCATAGAGATTACAATCCTAATTCAAAATGGCTGCCAGTTTTTTTTCAAAGGAAGGTAATTTTTATAGCATAGAGATTACAATCCTAATTCAAAATGGCTTCCAGTTTTGATTCAAAGGAAGGTCGTTTTTATAGCATAGAGATTACAATCCTAATTCAAAATGGCTGCCAGTTTTTATTCAAAAGAAGGTCATTTTTATAGCATAAAGATTACAATCCTAATTCAAAATGGCTGCCAGTTTTTATTCAAAGGAAGGTCATTTTAATAGCATAAAGATTACAATCCTAATTCAAAATGGCTGCCAGTTTTTTTTCAAAAGAAGGTAATTTTTATAGCATAGATATTACAATCCTAATTCAAAATGGCTTCCAGTTTTTATTCAAAGGAAGGTCATTTTAATAGCATAAAGATTACAATCCTAATTCAAAATGGCTGCCAGTTTTTATTCAAAAGAAGGTAATTTTTATAGCATAAAGATTACAATCCTAATTCAAAATGGCTGCCAGTTTTTTTTCAAAGGAAGGTCATTTTTATAGCATAAAGATTACAATGCTATTTCAAAATGGCTGCCAGTTTTTATTCAAAGGAACGTCATTTTTATAGCATAAAGATTACAATCCTAATTCAAAATGGCTGCTAGTTTTTATTCAAAGGAACGTCATTTTTATAGCATAAAGATTACAATCCTAATTCAAAATGGCTGCCAGTTTTTATTCAAAGAGAGGTCATTTTTATAGCATAGAGATTACAATCCTAATTCAAAATGGCTGCCAGTTTTTATTTAAAGGAACGTCATTTTTATAGCATAGAGATTACAATCCTAATTCAAAATGGCTGCCAATTTTTATTTAAAGGAAGGTCATTTTTATAGCATAAAGATTACAATCCTAATTCAAAATGGCTGCCAGTTTTTATTCAAAGAGAGGTCATTTTTATAGCATAGAGATTACAATCCTAATTCAAAATGGCTGCTAGTTTTTATTCAAAGGAAGGTCATTTTTATAGCATATAGATTACAATCCTAATTCAAAATGGCTGCCAGTTTTTATTCAAAGGAACGTCATTTTTATAGCATAGAGATTACAATCCTAATTCAAAATGGCTGCCAGTTTTTATTCAAAGGAAGGTCATTTTTATAGCATAAAGATTACAATCCTAATTCAAAATGGCTGCCAGTTTTTATTCAAAGGAAGGTCATTTTTATAGCATAAAGATTACAATCCTAATTAAAAATGGCTGCCAGTTTTTTTTCAAAGGAGGTCATTTTTATAGCATAGAGATTACAATCCTAATTCAAAATGGCTGCCAGTTTTTATTCAAAGGAAGGTAATTTTTATAGCATAAAGATTACAATTCTAATTCAAAATGGCTGCCAGTTTTTATTCAAAGGAAGGTCATTTTTATAGCATAGAGATTACAATCCTAATTCAAAATGGCTGCCAGTTTTTATTCAAAGGAAGCTCATTTTTATAGCATAAAGATTACAATCCTAATTCAAAATGGCTGCCAGTTTTTATTCAAAAGAAGGTCATTTTTATAGCATAAAGATTACAATCCTAATTCAAAATGGCTGCCAGTTTTTATTCAAAGGAAAGTCATTTTTATAGCATAAAGATTACAATCCTAATTAAAAATGGCTGCCAGTTTTTATTCAAAGGAAGGTCATTTTTATAGCATAGAGATTACAATCCTAATTCAAAATGGCTGCCAGTTTTTATTCAAAGGAAGGTCATTTTTATAGCATAGAGATTACAATCCTAATTCAAAATGGCTGCCAGTTTTTTTTCAAAGGAAGGTAATTTTTATAGCATAGAGATTACAATCCTAATTCAAAATGGCTTCCAGTTTTGATTCAAAGGAAGGTCGTTTTTATAGCATAGAGATTACAATCCTAATTCAAAATGGCTGCCAGTTTTTATTCAAAAGAAGGTCATTTTTATAGCATAAAGATTACAATCCTAATTCAAAATGGCTGCCAGTTTTTATTCAAAGGAAGGTCATTTTAATAGCATAAAGATTACAATCCTAATTCAAAATGGCTGCCAGTTTTTTTTCAAAAGAAGGTAATTTTTATAGCATAGATATTACAATCCTAATTCAAAATGGCTTCCAGTTTTTATTCAAAGGAAGGTCATTTTAATAGCATAAAGATTACAATCCTAATTCAAAATGGCTGCCAGTTTTTATTCAAAAGAAGGTAATTTTTATAGCATAAAGATTACAATCCTAATTCAAAATGGCTGCCAGTTTTTTTTCAAAGGAAGGTCATTTTTATAGCATAAAGATTACAATCCTAATTCAAAATGGCTGCCAGTTTTTATTCAAAGGAAGGTCATTTTTATAGCATAAAGATTACAATTCTAATTAAAAATGGCTGCCAGTTTTTTTCAAAGGAAGGTCATTTTTATAGCATAGAGATTACAATCCTAATTCAAAATGGCTGCCAGTTTTTATTCAAAGGAAGGTCATTTTTATAGCATAAAGATTACAATCCTAATTCAAAATGGCTGCCAGTTTTTATTCAAAGGAAGGTCATTTTTATAGCATAAAGATTACAATCCTAATTCAAAATGGCTGCCAGTTTTTTTTCAAAGGAAGGTCATTTTTATAGCATAGAGATTACAATCCTAATTCAAAATGGCTGCCAGTTTTTATTCAAAGGAAGGTCATTTTTATAGCATAAAGATTACAATCCTAATTAAAAATGGCTGCCAGTTTTTTTTCAAAGGAAGGTCATTTTTATAGCATAGAGATTACAATCCTAATTCAAAATGGCTGCCAGTTTTTATTCAAAGGAAGGTCATTTTTATAGCATAAAGATTACAATCCTAATTCAAAATGGCTGCCAGTTTTTATTCAAAGGAAGGTCATTTTTATAGCATAAAGATTACAATCCTAATTCAAAATGGCTGCCAGTTTTTTTTCAAAGGAAGGTCATTTTTATAGCATAGAGATTACAATCCTAATTCAAAATGGCTGCCAGTTTTTATTCAAAGGAAGGTCATTTTTATAGCATAAAGATTACAATCCTAATTAACAATGGCTGCCAGTTTTTTTTCAAAGGAAGGTCATTTTTATAGCATAGAGATTACAATCCTAATTCAAAATGGCTGCCAGTTTTTATTCAAAGGAAGGTCATTTTTATAGCATAAAGATTACAATCCTAATTCAAAATGGCTGCCAGTTTTTATTCAAAGGAAGGTCATTTTTATAGCATAAAGATTACAATCCTAATTCAAAATGGCTGCCAGTTTTTTTTCAAAGGAAGGTCATTTTTATAGCATAGAGATTACAATCCTAATTCAAAATGGCTGCCAGTTTTTATTCAAAGGAAGGTAATTTTTATAGCATAGAGATTACAATCCTAATTCAAAATGGCTTCCAGTTTTGATTCAAAGAAAGGTCGTTTTTATAGCATAGAGATTACAATCCTAATTCAAAATGGCTGCCAGTTTTTATTCAAAAGAAGGTAATTTTTATAGCATAAAGATTACAATCCTAATTCAAAATGGCTGCCAGTTTTTATTCAAAGGAAGCTCATTTTTATAGCATAAAGATTACAATCCTAATTCAAAATGGCTGCCAGTTTTTTTTCAAAAGAAGGTAATTTTTATAGCATAGAGATTACAATCCTAATTCAAAATGGCTTCCAGTTTTTATTCAAAGGAAGGTCATTTTAATAGCATAAAGATTACAATCCTAATTCAAAATGGCTGCCAGTTTTTATTCAAAAGAAGGTAATTTTTATAGCATAAAGATTACAATCCTAATTCAAAATGGCTGCCAGTTTTTTTTCAAAGGAAGCTCATTTTTATAGCATAAAGATTACAATCCTAATTCAAAATGGCTACCAGTTTTTATTCAAAAGAAGGTCATTTTCATAGCATAAAGATTACAATCCTAATTCAAAATGGCTGCCAGTTTTTATTCAAAGGAAGGTCATTTTTATAGCATAGAGATTACAAACCTAATTCAAAATGGCTGCAAGTTTTTATTCAAAGGAAGGTCATTTTTATAGCATAACGATTACAATCCTAATTCAAAATGGCTGCCAGTTTTTATTCAAAGGAAGGTCATTTTTATAGCATAGAGATTACAATCCTAATTCAAAATGGCTGCCAGTTTTTATTCAAAGGAAGGTCATTTTTATAGCATAACGATTACAATCCTAATTCAAAATGGCTGCCAGTTTTTATTCAAAGGAAGGTCATTTTTATAGCATAGAGATTACAATCCTAATTCAAAATGGCTGCCAGTTTTTATTCAAAGGAAGGTCATTTTTATAGCATAAAGATTACAATCCTAATTCAAAATGGCTGCCAGTTTTTATTCAAAAGAAGGTCATTTTTATAGCATAAAGATTACAATCCTAATTCAAAATGGCTGCCAGTTTTTATTCAAAGGAAGGTCATTTTTATAGCATAAAGATTACAATCCTAATTCAAAATGGCTGCCAGTTTTTATTCAAAGGAAGGTCATTTTTATAGCATAAAGATTACAATCCTAATTCAAAATGGCTGCCAGTTTTTATTCAAAGGAAGGTCATTTTTATAGCATAAAGATTACAATCCTAATTCAAAATGGCTGCCAGTTTTTATTCAAAGGAAGGTCATTTTTATAGCATAAAGATTACAATCCTAATTCAAAATGGCTGCCAGTTTTTATTCAAAGGAAGGTCATTTTTATAGCATAGAGATTACAATCCTAATTCAAAATGGCTGCCAGTTTTTATTCAAAGGAAGGTCATTTTTATAGCATAAAGATTACAATCCTAATTCAAAATGGCTGCCAGTTTTTATTCAAAAGAAGGTCATTTTTATAGCATAAAGATTACAATCCTAATTCAAAATGGCTGCCAGTTTTTATTCAAAGGAAGGTCATTTTTATAGCATAAAGATTACAATCCTAATTCAAAATGGCTGCCAGTTTTTATTCAAAGGAAGGTCATTTTTATAGCATAAAGATTACAATCCTAATTCAAAATGGCTGCCAGTTTTTATTCAAAGGAAGGTCATTTTTATAGCATAAAGATTACAATCCTAATTCAAAATGGCTGCCAGTTTTTATTCAAAGGAAGGTCATTTTTATAGCATAAAGATTACAATCCTAATTCAAAATGGCTGCCAGTTTTTATTCAAAAGAAGGTCATTTTCTAGCATAAAGATAACAATCCTAATTCAAAATGGCTGCCAGTTTTTATTCAAAGGAAGGTTATTTTCATAGCATAAAGATTAAAGACAAATTATTAACTTAATGCATCAAGATTCAGATATTAATAATTATTGTGCATTTTACTGCATTTTAAGATTGTAATAAAAAGAAATTAAAAATATTTAAGAGGGTAGGTCATTATTTTATAGAAACTGCGCATATATAAAATCAAAGTAATTATAATAAGAGATGTTAGGAAGATACCATTTGTAATATTCAAGCGATGGGTTGCTTAAGTATAGCTAAAAGTCTATGTTACTATATTTTGCAATTACTAGGTACAATTTTTGCAATTGGCAGGTAATTCAATATTACCAGAACAAGCGACATACTGATATTGAATCTATTAAATCTAAATACTGAATTACCGTATACATATGGGTTATTGAGTGTCATGCTAAAAATATGAGTTAATTAGGTAATTCTCTAATCCAGGGGCGGCTAACCTTTTCAGAGTGAGGGCCAGATGAGACTTTTGGAAGGAGATCGCGAGCCGGAGTGAAAAACGAAATCTCAGAATTACTATATTTTGTTTACATGAATAAATTGTACAAAAATTGCATTAAACACTCTACAAATCTGATATTTTTCCCCAAGAGACTTCTGTATGTTATGTTATAAAAGGCGCCGACGAAGAGCCATTTTGGAATCATAAAAAAATAATGACGGGGGAAGTAGCAAGTTGATCCAGCATTCGTTTTGACACACCTCACATAAGTTCTCTGTTTTATGCCCTTTCCTCGTCTCTCGTTTCCTCTTTCTCTTTCTCTTTTTCTATTTTTATCTCAGGCCAAGGATTTGAAATTAATAGTTAAAGAAAAATGAAATATACATGCATCATCGCTCGCTGATATTTATACATTTTTATCCCACTGTAAATCTTAATTGAAACCTACTTTTACGTCTATGTCACAAAATGATATGAGTTTTACTGGGAGGTCCGCGGGCCGGATTGCAATAATAAAGCATAGCAGGGTGGCGGACCGAGCGCTAAGCCTTCGTGGGCCGGATTTGGCCCGAGGGCCGGAGGTTGCCCGCCCCTGCTCTAATCTATTATAGTAGATAGGAATTTATGTGTGGTAGTATGCCAGAAGAGGGATGTGTTGGGAAATATAAAAATAGAAGGTAAAGCTAACGCTATTTGCTTAACCGCTTTAGTATTTTTATGTTCTAACGAGTCACCCCTTACCAAGACCTAAAGGCCACTCGAGGATAAAGGTTAATGAGTTTGACAGGTGAGCATTGAGATATCATCGTGAGGATTGATAACGATGCTTGAAACTGGGCAGAATTTGAGGTAATGTAGGTTATATTTAGTTTAATTTAATTTAAAGCTGAGGGGACAATTAATACTAATTAACCGATCATTATGCACTTTAGAACACAGCTGCTAGGCGTAAGGATGAGTAATGTGGGTTATATTTTGTTTAATTTAATTGAACGCTGAGGGGACAATTAATACTAATTAACCGATCATTATGCATTTTAGAACACAGCTGCTAGCCGTAAGGATGAGTAATGTGCGTAATATTTAGTTTAATTTAATTTAACGCTGAGGGGACAATTAATACTAATTAACCGATCATTATGCATTTTAGAACACAGCTGCTAGGCGTAAGGATGAGTAATGTGCGTAATATTTAGTTTAATTTAATTTAACGCTGAGGGGACAATTAATACTAATTAACCGATCATCATGCATTTTAGAACACAGCTGCTAGGCGTAAGGATGAGTAATGTGCGTAATATTTAGTTTAATTTAATTTAACGCTGAGGGGGACAATTAATACTAATAAACCGATCATTATGCATTTTAGAACACAGCTGCTAGGCGTAAGGATGAGTAATGTGGGTTATATTTAGTTTAATTTAATTTAACGCTGAGGGGACAATTAATACTAATTAACCGATCATTATGCATTTTAGAACACAGCTGCTAGGCGTCAGGATGAGTAATGTGGGTAATATTTAGTTTAATTTAATTTAACGCTGAGGGGACAATTAATACTAATTAACCGATCATTATGCATTTTAGAACACAGCTGCTAGCCGTAAGGATGAGTAATGTGCGTAATATTTAGTTTAATTTAATTTAACGCTGAGGGGACAATTAATACTAATTAACCGATCATTATGCATTTTAGAACACAGCTGCTAGGCGTAAGGATGAGTAATGTGCGTAATATTTAGTTTAATTTAATTTAACGCTGAGGGGGACAATTAATACTAATAAACCGATCATTATGCATTTTAGAACACAGCTGATAGGCGTAAGGATGAGTAATGTGGGTTATATTTAGTTTAATTTAATTTAACGCTGAGGGGACAATTAATACTAATTAACCGATCATTATGCATTTTAGAACACAGCTGCTAGGCGTCAGGATGAGTAATGTGGGTAATATTTAGTTTAATTTAATTTAACGCTGAGGGGACAATTAATACTAATTAACCGATCATTATGCATTTTAGAACACAGCTGCTAGCCGTAAGGATGAGTAATGTGCGTAATATTTAGTTTAATTTAATTTAACGCTGAGGGGACAATTAATACTAATTAACCGATCATTATGCATTTTAGAACACAGCTGCTAGGCGTAAGGATGAGTAATGTGGGTTATATTTAGTTTAATTTAATTTAACGCTGAGGGGACAATTAATACTAATTAACCGATCATTATGCATTTTAGAACACAGCTGCTAGGCGTCAGGATGAGTAATGTGGGTAATATTTAGTTTAATTTAATTTAACGCTGAGGGGACAATTAATACTAATTAACCGATCATTATGCATTTTAGAACACAGCTGCTAGCCGTAAGGATGAGTAATGTGGGTTATATTTAGTTTAATTTAATTTAACGCTGAGGGGACAATTAATACTAATTAACCGATCATTATGCATTTTAGAACACAGCTGCTAGCCGTAAGGATGAGTAATGTGGGTTATATTTAGTTTAATTTAATTTAACGCTGAGGGGACAATTAATACTAATTAACCGATCATTATGCATTTTAGAACACAGCTGCTAGGCGTAAGGATGAGTAATGTGGGTTATATATAGTTTAATTTAATTTAACGCTGAGGGGGACAATTAATACTAATTAACCGATCATTATACATTTTAGAACACAGATGCTAGGCGTAAGGATGAGTAATGTGGGTTATATTTAGTTTAATTTAATTTAACGCTGAGAGGACAATTAATAGTAATTAACCGATCATTATGCATTTTAGAACACAGCTGCTAGGCGTCAGGATGAGTAACGTGGGTTATATTTAGTTTAATTTAATTTAACGCTGAGGGGACAATTAATACTAATTAACCGATCATTATACATTTTAGAACACAGCTGCTAGGCATCAGGATGAGTAACGTGGGTTATATTTAATTTAATTTAATTTAACGCTGAGGGGAGAATTAATACTAATTAACCGATCATTATGCATTTTAGAACACAGCTGCTAGGCGTAAGGATGAGTAATGTGGGTTATATTTAGTTTAATTTAATGCTGAGGGGACAATTAATACTAATTAACCGATCATCATGCATTTTAGAACACAGCTGCTAGGCGTAAGGATGAGTAATGTGGGTTATATTTAGTTTAATTTAATTTAATGCTGAGGGAACAAAGAGGGGGTGAAAGCCCTTCGTGCAAATTTTGATACCTCCGATTTTTCTGAAATTTTAATAATAAGTGTTAAACATCGAGTAATAAATATTCCTCAAATTTCAAAGAGTTTAAGGGGGGGGGGCATAATATAGGCACAAATCCCATTTGAAAATTTAAATATTTCAGATTTGCATTAAATTCGATCCATGGTCATCAGACACAAATTAAGAAAGATTTCCTGATTTCAGTTTCTCATTAAGATCCGTTACGATTAAGGCTTAAATTTTAAACATTTTCTAGAATTAAAATCATGTAATTTATTTTGATCAAAATTGGAACAAGGATTCTAGACATAAGATTTAGTAGCATTACATCTTGATTTTAACCTTCGTTAGGAGACATAAAACTGGTGCAAAATTGTTCTGTTCGGGGAATTAATTTTACCCGTCGTTGTATTTATATATTTCTATGTATACGATTCACCTGTAAAATAATTAACCGATCATTATGCATTTTGGAAAACAGCTGATAGACGTAAGGGTTGGTAATGTGAGCTATATTTAGTTTAATCTAGTTCCATGCAAAAGAGAAAAGGATAGGGTGGAAGCTCTTTGTGAAGATTCAGGTACGTTCGGCTTTTGTGACATATTAACAATAGGTATTAACCTCAAATGTCAGCTTCTTGAAGTATTTTATAGGGATTTTAAAGCACATAATATGGACTTAATGTCCCATTAGAAAATTTAAATATTTCAGATTTGCATTAAATTTGATCCATTAGACAACAATTAAGCAAGACTCCATGAATTTCAATTTCTTCTTAAGACCCCTTAAACCTTCGCCTTAAATTTCAAACTTGTTATGAAATCAAAATCGTGTAATGGATTTTGATTAAATTTGGAATAAGGATTCTAGACATAAGGTTTAGGATCGTTATATGTTGATTTTTATCTTTGTAAGCGGTTATAAAAGCGGCGCAAAACTATTCTGTCCGTAAAATAATTTTATCCGTCCTGGGACGGGTATTTTTCTAGTGTTTTCTATAAAGATACAGCATTTTCGTTTATCTTGTGATTTTTTACAGCTATATATATATTTTAAAGATCTTTCAAGTTTTTGAGAATAGACCTAAATTCAATCAATGGCCGCAAAACTTTACTAAAAATAAGCAAATTATTCTTGAAGCTAATTATTCTGATAAGATGAGCAAACAATATTCTGAAATGTTAATCTGATTTGTAATTTCTAACAACCAAATAGATAACGTCGAAATCTCAAAAAAGAAAATGTTGAAATTCAGAAAAAAAAATAGTATTGTATAGAAAATACAAGCGATATTTGGATTATTTTAAAATGAGAATTTTTCGATTTTTCGCATTTAATCTCCTGTTTTCTATCTGTCTGTATACTCTTAAAAAGTTATGATGCTGTTGAAGTTTCTCTATTCGTACGCAAATAAAAACATGTAATTGGTTAACAAGAAAGGAATATGCAGAGTACACATTACTAAGGCAGTCGTTTTACAATGTTAATACTTAAGTTAGATATTTATGTGATATTTTATGTGATATTTTATGTGATTTTTATGTGATATTTTATGTGATTTTTATGTGATATTTTATGTGATTTATGTGATTTATGTGATTTATGTGATGATGTTTTATGTGATTTATATAGTCTATTTTTATGTGATATTTTATGTGATATTTTATGTGATATTTATGATATTTTATGTGATATTTCATGTGATATTTTATGTTATATTTATGTGATATTTTTATGTGATTTTTATGTGATATTTTATGTGATATTTTTTTGTGATATTTATGATATTTATGTGATATTTTATGTGATATTTTATGTGATATTTTATGTGATATTTTATGTGATATTTTTATGTGATTTTTATGTGATATTTTTATGTGATATTTTTGTGATATTTATGTGATATTTTATGTGATATTTATGTGATATTTTTATGTGATATTTTATGTGATATTTTATGTGATATTTTTATGTGATATTTTTATGTGATATTTTATGTGATATTTTATGTGGTATTTTTATGTGATTTTTATGTGATATTTTATGTGATATTTATGTGATATTTTTATGTGATTTTTATGTGATATTTTTATGTGATATTTTATGTGATATTTTATGTGATATTTTATGTGATATTTTTATGTGATTTTTATGCGATATTTTATGTGATATTTCATGTGATTTATATGATTTATGTGATTTATGTGATTTATATAGTCTATTGTTATGTGATATTTTGTGATATTTTATGTGATATTTATGATATTTCATGTGATATTTTATGTGATATTTTATGTGATATTTATGTGACATTTTTATGTGACATTTTTATGTGATATTTTATGTTATATTTTATGTAATATTTCATGTGATATTTATGATATTTATGTGATTTTTATGTGATTTTTAAAACTATGTTTTATTTTTAAAACTATGTTTTATGATTAAATAAATTTAATTCAATTTAATTTAATTTAATTTAATTTAATTTAATTTAATTTAATTTAATTTAATTTAATTTAATTTAATTTAATTTAAATTAATTTGATTTAATTTAATTTAATTTAAATTAATTTGATTTAATACATTCAATTTAATTTAATAAATTAATTTAATTTAATTTAATTTATTTTAATTAAAATTAATTAATTAATGTAATTTAATTTAATGTAATTTAATCTAATTTAATTTAATTTAATATACACTCAATTTTGTAGAACATAATCCATGTATAGGTAGACTATTAAAGTTGATTGATTTATTTATTTGCTGCTTCACCCTCTCTATCTGCGAATCTAATTCTGTTGTAATTGATTCCCAAGCTGCCCCCATCTTGGCTGAATTCTCGATGGTCGAACTTTTCTTTAGTGTTTATTTTTTAAAGGGAAGTTTCACTCCCGAAATATCAAATAGTATCCCATCATCTGGACATTTTGTACAGTAAATGCCATACTTGCTGTTGTATTGTGAAAGATAGAAAAATAAATAGATGGTAGTAAGATATGACCTTCGCCCGTTATTCGATTGCCTTTTGTTCTTACCATCTCAAATCCGGTTCTCTGCATTGCCTTCTTTATACCTATTACTTATTATTCCCAGCGATGCTTCAAGCTAACTACCATTCTTTTATGTTTTATAAATTTAAAGAAATTAATATAATAAAATAATTATTATTATATTTGTTAATATATGTATATACTATTAAAAAGTTATGGTGTCTTTGAAGTTTGGATGTTCATACGCAAATAGAAACATGTGATTGGTTGACAAGAAAGGAATAGGCAGAGTACACATTACTAAGGCAGTAGTTTTACAATGTCAATATACGAGTTCGAACCTCACGTAAGTCCAAAACATTTTGTACAAACTGGATACGTGTTTTATACATTTAAAGAAATTAACATAACATAATAACATGAAAATAATTAGATAAACATTTTTTTAAAAAGTAAGTGACCGTTGTTTTTGATAATCCGCAAAAAAGTGTAAACATAAAGAGTATTCGGCATTAGTTTAAAGCAAATTATTTTTGCTTAAAACATAATTTCTAATTTTTTACTTTTCAGATATAGGGTGACCCCCAAACAAAATGCCACCCATGGAATTGGTAATAAAATTCACAATCCTTTCTACATTCCAACGATATTTGGTATAAATAAACCTTTCACTATGCCTGACTTGTCCACCAAGTTTTAGTCATGAATACCCAACAGTCTTTGTTTTATTACCGTTCAATGATATGCTGGGATACTTTAGTGAGGTTCTCATCAGTAGGAGGTGTGATTCTGAATGGGCTTCACACTCACCGGACCATAACCGCCCCAGATTTATATCTCTTAGATAATCTCAAAGATAATGTCTGTCAAAACAATCCCCAAATTATTCAGGTGTGTCAGGTGATATCTTTTATTAAGCTACAGGGTGACCCCCATCAAAAGTTCTCTCCATGCAATTGTTAATAAAATTCAAAATCTTTTCTGCAATTCAACTATATTTGATACAAATACACTTCAGTCTATGTGTGCCTTGTCCACCAGGATTCAAGCATGAATACTTCCACTAAAAGCAAACAATTGAGAGTCAAGATAAACCAATAGTGAAACCACCTACTGCATGAATGGTACATTATATAAACGCTTAAAACCATCCTGTATGCATAAACACCAAAGACAAAAATACACACTAAACAGACACACGCATATACACATACATACACATGTATATATATATATATATATATATATATATATATATATATGATGACTGCAACGTCTTGTCAGACGAGTGCCACTCCTTCATTCAGAAAAGCGATGTTAGGATAGACCTTATGTTGCCCGTAGGCAGATCAGTAACTGTCAGGCCCACACGCACCGTACCTTTTCTAATGCCACAGTGTCACTGTACTGAGATTGTTAATATAGAGATCTAGCTTTGTACGACAGCTAAATCTCTTTCTCAGTTCAAAATGTTGACATCTAACAACAAGCAAAAGCAAGATAGTGAGTAACATGTTAAAAGTGCAAACCAACATGAGGTGAGGAATAGTCTTCCACTTTTTTACACCCATCGAAAAAGGCAACATAAATAAACATGTAGTTCGTATTACACAAAAAGTGCAACTGTTGAAGCCAAGCGTTTCCAACAGAAATTAATTTCGTATGTTTTTCTTTTTGTTTTTGTTTTCACACCCTCAAAAAATCCAACGAAAATGAACATTTACTTCGCATTACACAAATATTTCATTGGGATTATTTACTGAAGTCAACAGAACTAAAAGAGGTAAACAACAACTATGCAACACATAAATGTTACCAAAGGCAAGATAAGTTACTTTTCTACTTACCTTGATAAGCTTTTTTTGTGTTTAACTTATTTTAAAGCGTTCTTTCGATAAAAAAACAAACATAGTGTTGACTGTTCAGTTAGAACGAAAGAAAACGAAAACGAAAACAAAACAAAATGGCGTCGATAAGCCCTCCACGAGGACCTATGATAATCACTCAAAAATCGAAAATCAAACAAAATACTGGTCGAAACACATCTAATAAATGTCATTAATCGTGCAAAAATATAATGATCCACCAGTATTTTGTTTTATTTTCGATTTTTTAGCGATTATCAAGGGTCCTCGTGGACAGCTTCTCGGCGCCATCTTATTTTGTTCTAACTGAACAATGGACATCATATTTGTTTTAACAAAGGAAATGCTTTAAAATAATAACAACCATCTACTGCATAACTGGTGCATTATATCAACCATCTAATGTATGAATGGTGCATTATATACATTTCACACATAAAACACCGAAAAAGCAGTTAGAATAAAATCAATCAATCAATTAATTTAACTATGCCTAAAACTCCGTTATTCATATCAGTCTAGTGTGGCACAAGGTCATTGAATGTTTAAACCGTTTTGTTTTGTTTGGTTTGGCAAGAATGTGTAAAGGCGGTATGAAACACAGCAGTCATCCGCTTTGACTGGTTATCTACGTATCTAGATTTCAATTTCCCATAAATGTAATTCACGCGCGATCGGTTCGAGATGTTCATACTTCAATCGTTTTGGGTCATGATTATTTCCTTGTCTCCCAGGCTACATCAAAAACATCCGTTGAGTTGGATTCCGATCTTGTGTCCCCTTTCGCAACTGATGGTGCCAGTCACGTGACAAACGTAATCATGACGTATTCCCATTCCGCTTTGAGGAAATGACTTAACCACGTGACTCCTAATCCGTTATTGCAATTCGCTAAAACAAAAATACCCATGCCTAATAAAGTGTTTGGATATAATATTAAACTAAACTTAACTGTGACGCGTTCAGTCCCAACCACTACCAATATTTATTCTGCTTTATTTGAAAGTTCATGAACTGTGACATATCCTTTAAGACATCTATTCTAGCAGAACTTGTGTTCCGGCGTTGCCAAGGAAAATTCCTACTCCCACCCCTGAACCCCATATTACTATTTTTATTAGAATTATCTCTAGGTAATAGAACTGCAATATTTAAAAGAAAAAAAAAACATTGAATTTTATGTATGAAGTATATCAATAAAAAATGTTTACGATCTAGAGGAAAACTAGGATTGAAACCCTGCCTGCTTGTTTAACAGAGCAGTCTTCTAACGACTGAGCTATGAAGTCAAGGAAAATTTTCTCCAAAAATAGTGTAAGCTGCTACCTCAACTGTTCTACATCTACTTACCCAAAACACTTCTGCGCATGCGTGCCTTTTCTCATTTCCACCCAGCTCCATTTCACGCCTAATACGAACAGCTGCTGTCGAGATGCCAATGTAGACGGATGGCATATTTCCTAGCTTGCCTCTCATCATGACTGATGGGAGGTGGGACTAAAGCCGAGACTCTGAAAAATGGTACCAGCCTAGGCTGACACTACACAAAATATTTGCATAGGGCCAAGGAGGATGAGAAGACCGAGGAGGGACAGCACAAACCAGACCTCAACTGGAAGTGCAGAGACTGCTGAGACCTTGGGGAGGCTTATTGCCACCCAAACCCCAGAGAAGACCAATGGTCTTTACCAGCGAGAAATCAATGGTAAACGGCTGTTGTGATACTGCACGTTGTGGTGGCTATCGAAAAGAGGTGGAGAATACTGGAAATCTGGGGAGACTTGTTGTCACTCAGACTCCAGGGAATACCATCGGTCGTCGGTGAGCAATCACTACTACTACTACTACTACTACTACTACTACTACTACTACTACTACTACTAATAATAATAATAATAATAATAATATGGTGAGGAGACTGAAACGGGAAAAAATCATAGAATTACAGTTGTGACCTTCAAAGCCTCGGCTTATTATAATAATAATGATAACAATAATAATGATGATAATAATAATAATAATAATAATAATAATAATATTAATAATAATAATAATAATAATAATAATAATAATAATATGGCGAGGGGACTGAAACGGGGGAAAATCATAGGATTACAGTTGTGACCTTCAAAACGTCGGCGACATTGTTGTAGCATTAAAAAAAATGGTTACAATTAATAAGGTCATAATTTCAGTTGAAAATGAACAACCAACGCGATATTATAATGAAAGAATGAAATGTTTTTTGTCGTAGAGGGTTTGATAAAGGAGAGACATACCTTAGTGAGGAATTACTAAGGTCGGAAGCAAAGATCAATTTTCAGTGCAGTGATACTGGATAAATAGTCATCCACTGGAGAGTTTGAATTACCTACTAGACACCATCCTCGAGTGGCTTCGATCTCTCTGTAAAAGGGGTTGCCAGGACAATCTGATACTTCACATTAGAAGCAATATGTTAACTTCAATATATATATATAGTTTGAATTACCTACTACACACTATCCTCGAGTGTCTTCGGTCTCTCTGTACAAGGGTTGCCAGGACAACCTGACATGAGGATACTTCACATTAGAAGTAAACCCTGACCAAATATTTTTTTAAATGGTGTGCTGTCTCCTCAAGCCATCCAGCACGTCCTCCGAATTGCGGACGTGGGCACCCCTTAATTAATAGAGAGCATCTTTGAATAATAAATTAGAAGACGTTGACATTGAGGAAAAGATAGAAAAATACGAATAAAAACAAAATTAAATACTGGAAGGCCGGCATCTAAGATTAAAAAAAGTCCTATCAACCCGTTCATACACTAGGCGGGAAAATGTAAGCAATGGTGTAAACCTTCCTGCCTCTGGAAACCACGGACAGTATAATATGTTAACTTCAATATATGCATAAACATATATATATATATATAGTTTGAATTAGCTACTACACACTATCCTCGAGTGTCTTAGGTCTCTCTGTACAAGGGGTTGTTAGGACAACCTGACATGAGGATACTTCCCCCGACAATTAAACCCTGACTAAATATTCAAAATTACATAGTATTCGAAGCCCAAAATAAGATCACCTCGACACGGCTATACACTGGCTCATATGAGGAATAGTGCACGTACTCCAACTAATGTTACCTCAAGTAACAACACTTAACTGGATACTCCACCAGACTAGATGAATTCTTGTCCTGGAATCCGATAAGACCAAGAGACCACAAGAAAGATAGACTATGAGATTGTTAACTGGTTAATTAGGAAGAGGAAAATTAATGTTCTTCACTTCTTTACTAACTCAACGTTTGACAGGTAAAGCAAGACGTTAATAGAATATTCGAATATCTATGTATCTCATATAGAGATCAAGTGTTAGCCCCAGGAAGGGGCTACTTGATTTCTGAGAACTTCGACTGAAGTAAAATGAAACAAAAGAGAGAAGGGTTTAAGAGGTAAAGGAGAACTTTAATGGAACACTCGAATATCTATGTATCTCATATAGAGATCAAGTGTTAGCCTCAGGAAAGGGGCTCCTTGATTTCTGAGAACTTCGACTGAAGTAAAATGACACGAAAAAGAGGTTAGGTATTTTATTGCAACTTTTTACCAAAAGTCATTTTAAAATGAGGAAAAATAATGAAATAACATAGCTGCAAATATTTTACGATATCCTTTGTTGCAGTTAATACTTTTATCAAACTACCATGTATCCTGTTTTGAATTAAGAGACAGATAATGTGTGATATACCAGATATGGGATTAAAACAGCAAGAAAAATTAAGATTTCAGAAAAGGAAGAAAAAAAATCTATTATTATACTAAGTATGAGTTAATCAAATATTGTTTACCTAAGGCTTTTTCCTATGTAATTTATTAGCACAAAATATTTGCTAACATATACCTTAGTTCTGAGATTGAGTAATGTTTTAAAAAAATCTGTTTTAATTGATCAAATTTTCCGTAATTTATAATTAACTGAAAAATTCACCCATCTCTATCTTAGCTAACTATGTTGATTCAAGCCCTCTATAATATTTTGTAATGTCTCTGCAAGTATTTAGAGAAAGAGTGATTCTCTTTTTTTAGTTTACACACCCTTACAAACACATATGTAAATTAGATGTCAAAATAATAAATCTTTTTACTTCTACAAGCAGAAATATGCTCCATGCGGTAGCAGATTTTTGCTTGTATATATGAAGAACGAACTTATACTACCCTGCGTCTCACCAAAATAGGAGGTAATGCCTGGGAGGATAGTTTCATGACGAACGAACATATACTAAGCTGCCCCTAATGGAAGAGGACGTGATGCCTGGGAGGATGGTATCATGACCACAGAACCGATGCTATATTACCTCCTACCCCCAAATAAAATAGATGAAGTAATGCCTTGAAAGATTTTATTATGATAACAGAAGAGATACCCCCTCCTACACACAAGAAAACAGGAGGTAATACCTGGGAGGATGGTATCATGACAACAGAACAGCTACTACATTACCCCGGCCCCATGAATTGAGCCTTGAAAGATAGTACATTAGTCTGAAATAGTATGGTAAACTGAATTAAACATTAAAAGATAATAATAGTATAGTTCGGCTTCAGACAGACAGATACAAAATCGCCATTAATAATAGATTATTCAGATATAGAAGTAAAACTTTCGGCTTGAAACAGATAACAAATCTGCATTAGTAATAGATATACGAATAATAAAGAATATAATACTTCTATATAATAATAATAATGATAATAATGATAATAATAATAATAATAATAATAATAATAATAATAATGATAATAATAAAATGCAAGAAACATCACTTCATAAGCCCCCCCCCCAATAAATTACACCGGCCTCAGCTGACACAATGCAAAAATGAACCAATGAACAGAAATTGCAAGAAACAACACCATAAGCCCTCCTCCCCCGCTTTCCGCGTCCCTTTCCCCTCGCCCTTTCTCCCTCGGTTTCCCTTCAAAAATGTTGCCGGCCTAGGCTGACACTACACAAAATATTTGTAGAGGGTCAAGGACGATGAGAAGACCGAGGAGGGACAGCACAAACCAGACCTCCACTGGAAGAGTGCGGAGAGTGCTAGGACCTTGGGAAGGCTTATTGCCACCCAAATTCCAAAGAAGACCAATGGTTCTTACCAGCGAGAAATCAATCGTAAGCGGCTGTTGCGATACTGTAAGTTTATTTGCGGTGGCTATCGCAAAGAGGTGGAGAATACTGGAAATCTGGGGAGACTTGTTGTCATTCAGGCTCCAGGGAATATCACCGGTTGCTGTCGGTGAGCAATCACTGATGATGACCTGTGTGAAAACTCCTAGTGAGTACAAATAATAATAATAATAATGATAATAATAATAATAAAGATAATAATAATAATAATAATAATAATAATAATAATAATAATAATAATAATAATAATAATAATAATAATAATAATAATAAGGATGAGGATAATATAGAAGTAAAGACACTTTATTTATGCAAGATGAATTTTCAAATAGAATTGAAATAGAATAAATATTGGTAGTGGCTGTGAATCAGGTCACAGGTAAGTAAAGTTGACTATTACATTTGATTATATTATTTTTATGGTTGTAGTAGCCTAACTAGTATGTATAAGTGGATAAGTGTTAGTTTAGACACAGAGTGTCCGGAGTCTGTGTATTGATGCGTTATCAAAATCCCTCAGAAATTCTTATCAGATTATAAGGGGATTAACAAGATTATATTCAAATAATCCTATCGCAATATGAATAAAATCCTGTTACGACTTTTTGATTCTTAAAACATTCAATCGTATAAGTAAAAGTTTAACCAGAGTTCAGGCTAAACTAAAAAATTAATCAATGAAACAAAATAATATATATATATATATATATATATATATATATATATATATATATATATATATATATAATCCGAGTAGGGTATACATCCACAGGGTATACATCCAGGGGAGTTGAACCGGGGTTATGAGAGTGCTCAATAAAAATATAGAGCAGAAATACAAATATAAATGATAATTTATTTCATTTTGACTACAAAATTGATTTTGTTTCACGAGAGCAGTTTGAGGGGCTCCCGATCCTCAGGTCTTGAAATAACATTACCCTTCTAATGTTATTTCAAGACCTGAGGATTGGGAGCCTCAAACTGCTCTCGTGAAACAAAATCAATTTTGTAGTCAAAATGAAATAAATTATCATTTATATATATATATATATATATATATATATATATATATATATATATATATATATATATATATATATAAGTAAACAATAGTATTTTAAATTCCAATGGCCATTTTTTTTACTTGCCGAATAAAAAAATTCAACGTAACTCTTGACAATTGTTTCGCGCAGAAACGAACAAGCAGGAATAAACACATAATTAACAGGATCTCTCATTTATGCAGCTCATCAGAAAACCATCAGATCACTTCTGGAGAAAAATCCCCAAGAAAAAAAAAATCAAACAACTTATTTATGCATTTTCCACAGAATACAGTTCTATAAAGGAAACAAAAGTTCCATTCATAGAAAACCGGCCATTTTGTATCTCTAATGCAGAGCTATGAAAAATACGATTAACATTACAACCGATGCACGCTAAATAATCACAAAAATGTATTAAAAATATTTATTTATTTATTAAAAAGTTATTGCAAAACTATCGTTAGGTTAAGACGCAAACATATTCCAAATTCAGAGATACGAAAGTTGGGTACCCTAAAAAAATTAATATTGTCAGCTAAATTATTGTATATGTTATATAAAATTTTATTTGCGTGTGATGTTTCAATCATTTTATATTAAAGGAAAAGTATTAATGTACATGACCTATTAGGAATAAATAAAAAATAAAAAATAAATATAAGTAAAAGACAAAATTTAAAAGTAAAGTTTAAAAATAGAAACTAAGATACTGCATTGAAACTAAACAATCACGAGAAAATTTACGTAATTATTATGATAATTATTATAGAGTAATCTCCCTTGCCTTAATTAAAAATAAAGTGATAAGTTCTATTCATATAATGTTAATAACATTTTCTTTTCTTTAATAAAACATTAACAATATTCACATATACCCCCATATATATATATATATATATATATATATATATATATATATATATATATATATATATATATATATATATATTATAATATAAAATGAAGTAATAAAATAAGGTGTCAATCAAATTTTATTAGAATTCAAAGTTCAAGCAAAGTATCCTTAAGTCCTTAGCTCATGAGTTTTCAAAGATAATTCTTCTCTTCAGAGGACCATTACCGCAGTTATACTACTACAGGTAATAAAATTACGCTTTGAAAATATATAAAATTATCTAAAGAGAAGAATTATCTTTGAAAACTCATGAGCTAAGGACTTAAGGATACTTTGCTTGAACTTTGAATTCTAATAAAATATGATTGACACCTTATTTTATTACTTCATTTTATATTATAATATTAATGCTCTATCCAGTATATTGAGCTTCAGTTTTTATCCGGATGTTTCACTAATTATAAGATATTAGTTGACGCTTATATCTTTTGTTGGATTGCTTCATATATATATATATATATATATATATATATATATATATATATATATATTGCAGGATGATTGGTTATGTCTCCAATGTTGTCTGACGATATGTTTTTGAAATAATACCGAAATCTGATGTTTTTCTTAAATAACTTCTTATGTGATGTTGTAAAGGGCGCTGATGAAGAGACGGTTTGGAGTCATATAAAGTATAATGCAAAATAAGAATTTTCCAAATTGTATTGGAAACGATTGTACGTCAAATATTGTTGTGTTTAGATTCTTAGAACTAATATAGATACTATTCTAATTTTGTTTATCTAATCTCAACACACTTCATATATATATACATATATATATATATATATATATATATATATGTACACACACACACACACACACACACATATATATATATATATATATATATATATATATATATAGTAAGTTATGAAAATATATTTATGACAATTAAGCTACACAGAGGCTCCAGCAAAGGGGAATCTTGAGGCTAAAATGCATTGAGTTAGTTTTGCTGGGTGTTTTTTATATACACGGCTAGCTTGTTAACCAATCAGATTCTTTGTTGTTCTCTTAGCCAATCGTTGAGCTTCTCACGAACAAAGGTCCGGTTAGTTTTTTTCTATTTCCTTTTCTATTGTTCTGTTTTCTATAGAGTGGCCGATATCCTGTTTCTTTGTTGTGTCAATATAATTGGTGAACTTATATCACTTCTACAGTTTAATATATATATATATATGATGTTGTGAAGAGCGCTGAAAAAGAGACGGTTTGAGGTATTGTAGACCATAGTGTAAAATAAAATAAAATGCAAAATAAAATATTCCCAAATCGTTTTGGAAACGATCGTACGCCATATAATCGTTGGATTTGAATTCTTGAAACATTTTGTTAATCTCGAATTTATATATATATATATATATATATATATATATATATATATATATATATATATGAAGAGTTCGAACGGAAATATATATATATATATATATATATATATATATATATATATATATATATATATATATATATGATGAAGAGTTCCCACGCAAATAAATCCAACTCGTTTAAATTGAGACACCAAACATGAAAGGGGTGAATATATCTAATCTAGACTTTGATTAAAAACTTATGCTAATTGAATGCACAAGGAACTATGCCGGTAACATGTTATGTAAAACATGATTTTAGGGTGTGGTCGCGTGTTGAAGTCCAAATCTTATCTAATGATAGCTTCGTTGTCTTGAAAAGACGTGCTATTAATCAGTATATTCTAAGAAAAGAAACAGATCATGCGGTAATTACTGCGCGTTTTCACGTCTCTTCCTACCAGGATTCGCCTACATATTTCTGAGTAAGAACTTTTTACCTGGAACACAATGTGATATCCGTGCTTACCGAATGCCATTGGACATGATTTCTCTACGGCTACAGTAGAAATACAATTTACAAGACATGCCCCTCTACATATTATGTTGCTTTTTCCAAGGCATTCCACACAGTAAACAGTAACTTGATATTAGAGTGTCTTCATCAGTTCACCAATCCCATATCTCCTTTACGTACAGGAAAACGGGCTTTAACGGAAATCTACCAGAAGAATTATTTATCCGTTTCCCACTGCAACAACGCTAAAAATGGAGACAGTTTAATATAAGGGAAAATCACCCCCCCGGACGAGGGCACTCTGAAAGAATACTAAAATAGCCGTGAACGGACCCGTCGTCATTCCTCGGTAGGATCGCCATAAGCAACAGGCAATACGTTTTCCCGAAGGAGTAGATAATGCATGGGAGGGTGCACTTCCTGAACCAAAGAAGGTCCTGAATGATGTGAAGACGAATCTCAGCTAGTATGACAACTGGTGAAAGTTTAGAAACAAATTATTATCCTTATGGTGTTATCTGATGTCTTCGCAGACTCAACATAGAGGTGTTTTGGATACGAAGTTGACATACGTATTCAATGACAACCGATTGCATTTAGCATTTTGAAGGGTCAATGAACTAGTGGAGTCACTGGAAATATCCACATCAAAAGCAAATGTGCCGCGTTCGGCTGCATCGTTTACTCAACTTCTTGAATGTAGTTGCTCGGCCTTTTGGTCGAGATCAAAGTGTAGTATCTGTTCCGATGGATACTGTACCCCATAGACTGGTATTGTCTTGGCCTTCGGGGCTTGATTTACGCCGATCTATGGGTCTGTCCTGTGCAGTTCTAGGAGGTCCACCCTCCCAGGCTTTGCCTTCCCTCTTTGGGGAGGAGTAAGTTTATAGCTTACTGCCTGAGGCGCCAATACCGGGGAATGCCGACGAGGCTGCCCAGGTAATTTTTAATGGCCAGAATGCTCACCTTCTCGGGCGCTGGCTTTTCAAGTCCCACTTTCCCGACCCGACCTTGGGTCACATCTTACCTTGTGGGAGTAAGATAAAACTGGCCTTGTGCCTAACCTCCTGAAGAGGAGGTAAATAATACAAAGTATTTTTTCGGTATTTGCACGTAACTTGCGAGTAATGTTCCTTCAATCCATCAAAGTTACAGTCTTGAATATAACACAATCGGATCGTTTCTTCTTTAGTGAATGTTCCCCCGGGAATCGTCTAATCGTATCCACATGACCACATAACTATCGAAAGAGAGATACCTTTGTAGCAAGGACAAACTACTCTCCTTCTGTGAATCGATATCGTACTGGCGTGATCTTCTGCCTTTCAGAATCCGGGGGCGTAGGCATACTCTTCGCTCGGCTATTTACACCAAATAGCAAAGTTGTTCAAACAGAGAAGTCCGGCGTCGTTAACCCGAGATGAACACTCTACACTGTCTCTCTTCCTTTTGCTATGCACCGGGGTTGGTCACAAGCTTGTTGACTCACTGACGTCGCTTGTTTGAATCAAAATTGGTTCAGCTCTACGCACCCCCCCCCCAAATTTCACTACAAAACTCCTAGCACAGATTTGAATGTATATGATGTCCTTTAGTCCTCACATTTCATGGGCGATGTTTCTGACAAAGGGGGAAGAATTGCTGTTTTCTGGGTCAGAATACATCCATATAGCACTTTTCCGGGTAGATAAACTTTTGTTTTTAGTTGAGTTTCAAATATTTTATGCCATCTTTCAGGGTTCGAATCTCACACTAGACAATTGTATTTTTGTTGGTTTTTTTTTTGCTGTAGCGTTCCTGTTATTTCCCAGCTGATATCGATCATCATCATAAACCTGAATATCGATCATCATCATAAACCTGAATATCGATCATCATCATAAACCTGAATAATGCACTTGTTTATTAAAAATTTTTTATTGCTATTTAAAGTAAAAACAAAAAAAAAACAAATCTTTTTCCATTTGAACTGGCGTACAAAAGAGAAAGCTTTGAGAAAACCGACATTGACGGGTACCTCGGCTAGTGCATACAATTCTTAACGTGTTTGTATAGTTTAATACAAATTCAAACTTTATATTTAAATGTATAAAGACGTTTGTTATATATAGTGATGTCCATGTATGTATAATTCTCGAAATCGCCCATGTTAGATTTCTCTTACCTTCGGGTATCATTTTTGTTGCAATCGACACACGTGTGTGCCTGTCTGGCTCGTCGTCTCCACCGTTTACTGCCACAAGCCGCTCGTCGTTGTCATCAACGTCATCACGAACAGATCAAACAGAAGGCCGTTTATGGGTTTCGAATATTTATTAAACAGACAGACGGGTGTTTTTTTGTTGCTTACACGAGAGAGAGAGAGAGAGAGAGGAGAGAGAGAAAGAGAGAGAGAAAGAAAGAGAAAGAAAGAAAGAGAGAGAGAACGAAAGAGAGAGAGAAAGAGAGAAAGAGAGAAAGAAAGAGAGAGAGAAAGAAAGAGAGAGAGAGAAAGAAAGAGAGAGAGAGAAGGAAAGAGGGAGAGAAAGAGAGAGAGAAAGAAAGAGCGAGAAAGAGAGAAAGAAAAAGGGAGAGAAAGAGAGAGAGAGAGAGAGAGAGAGAGAGAGAGCAAATTAATTAACTCTGGGGAAGTCACTGTGTGCCCGACCGGGGAGCGCCACTCCGCGCGTGCTTCTCTCTTAGTTGTCAACAGCAGAAGAGAAAGAACAGCCCCGAATGGAAGTGGCATCTAAGGGCGTCGTCTCAGCATCTGTTTGGGCGTCCTTTCTATCTGCACCCCCATCAATATCTAACACGTTCAATACATTAAAACTACACTATATATATATATATATATATATATATATATATATATATATATATATATATATATATATATATATATATTACTGTTTCATGTATCCACAACAAATTTTAGAAGGAGATATAATTATTTATGTATCAATTTTCAGTATTTACTTCAACAGTGCTCGATACGTAAGTAGAGCTACGTAGTAAGCTATGAAAATATATTGATAACAATTAAGCTACGCATAGGCTCCCGCGTTTCATCCCCGGGTGGAATCTTCATGCTCAAATGCATGGAGTTAGTTTTGCCGGGTGTTTTTATATACACGGCTAGCTAGTTTACCAATCAGATTCTTTGTTGTTCTCTTAGTCAATCGTTGGGCTTCTCACGAACAAAGGTTCGGTTAGTTTTATTGTTCTGTTTTCTATAGAGTGGCTTATATTCTGTTTCGTTGTTGTGTATTTTAACACGAGGTTCCTTGAATTTCTATTTTAGGTTTTAGTTTTTAAGTTGTTAGGTTTTTAGTTTAGTTTATTTTTTTTTACTTATTTGTTTGTTTATTTATTTATTTATTTATTAATGTATTGTTAGTTTAAGATAAATGTTATTCTATGCAGGCAGCTGTTTGCTATCTCACTTTTACAAGTTAATATATATATATATAGAGAGAGAGAGAGAGTGAGAGAGAGAGAGAATCAAATATGAAACTAAAAGTAAACTTTTAGTAGATAGAACCTATAGCGAAATGGTTTAAGCTCAATATACGAGATAGAACAATTATAAAGATAGATGAAAGAAGAGTGATAAATGTCCAGATTTAAATCAAACTTCAATTGTTCAATGCAAGGTATATTCTGTAATAAAAATATGTTTATTATTCTTCCTTAAGCCAAGGCTTTTCAAAGATCGAAATCTTATCATCAGAGGAATTATATAGATAGATAAGTTGGCAGTGGAAAAGCCAAAATTCAACATTTGAAAAAATATTAAGAAATGGAGAGTGAAAAAAAGTCCGTGTAAAAAGGTATGGGGTTTGTCCAGTTGGTAATTGTCCGTTGATAAGGTGTCCAATGAAAGGAGATTTAGATGGAGAAGAAAAGTTTTTCGTGATGGCAGTATGGAAAAGCGTTCAAACATGAAGTAACTCCAATAGTGAGATGTTGAGTTCAGATCGTAGGTGGAGCGTACTCAATCGGAATTAATATGAGAAATCGGGGCATTTTAAAAATACTTCCTGGGCAGGAACTGAATTGAATACAAATGACTTTGGTAGTTAAATATTTAAGCAATTCTTTAGTTAAAGACGAGGCCAAAATGAGGAAGTGGGCTGGAGAAAGGGAGAGTGAAGCATAAAGGGAAGAAGGTGGGAGGGTTAGTTGAAAGGGCCATGGCTGCTGCTGGAAAGGAAAGGGAGGAAGGAGGTAAAGTTCTAGTGATAAGGTTATTGTTGGTAGGAAGTAAATCCGATGCGAGTAGGGATTGGCCATAAATAACCATTTCAATAACATATCGTATCCTCCCCAGTACACCTAATAACTACATTAAGCCATAGCTCTTATTGTAAATTGAGAACTAACATTACTCTTCCTACACCCCAGCGATCCTAAACCGCTCTAACTTCAACACCATAATTCCTACTCAACACTATAATTCCTATTTATTTTTCTTCATTTTTTCCTTTTTTTCTTTTGTCATTTTCTCTTTTAATTGCCAACCTTCGCATACACTCTTCCATTGCTTTTTATGCTTTTTATCTTTATCTCTATATCTTTATATACATATATACATATATGTATACATATATATGTATATGTATAGATATATACATATATAGATACATATACATATATATACATGTACATATATATATATACATATACACATATATATATGTATAGGTATATATATACATATATACATGTATAAATATATATATATATATATATATATATATATATTTTGATTTTATTCCATTAGTTGCGACAAAACAAGTTTTGTTTCATTGGTGCGAATAGCGACCAACTCATCGGGCCGGCGAAAGGAATTCAAATGGCATAAAATTTCAACTTCACTCTAACGGGAGATTGAAAATTGAAAATACATTGGAGGGGGAGGGGGATAGAGTTGGGGCTTTGTCTATAACGGCGACATGGGACATTATTAATGCTTTTATATAAGGCTGTTATCACTGCGACTATCGTAGGTATGATTGGCAGGCGTTACCATTGTCATAATCGGTTTTGTTAATGATAAGACTGGTAACACCAGAAAACTTCTCTTATAAAATGATTCCACTAGTATTGATCTCGGTATAATATAATCACAATTTAAAAAAATATAATCACAACAAAATTCACTACAAATAATAAACAAAACATTAAAATAAAATAAATAAAATGCAAAAGTAGCAATTAATACCCTAAATTAAAATTATCAAACATTTTTATCTACATGATAATTACTTATTAGAATTAAAATAAAATAAGAATGACGGTTGTAATCATAATTTTATTCTCATTTTAAATTTAACTCACTCTGGCCGTCGCCCCATCTCCCTCCTCCCACCCCGGCCGAGATTAAGATCGTCACAGCACTGACACGTGAAAAACCTCCCACGTAATAATTTGAAACACGACTTGTTGGGGTCCTCCCTCCTCCCCTCTCATGTCCCATGTCACCGTTATAGACAAAGCCCCAACTCTACCCCCCTCCCCCTCCAATGTATTTTCAATTTTCAATCTCCCGTTAGAGTGAAGTTGAAATTTTATGCCATTTGAATTCCTTTCGCCGGCCCGATGAGTTGGTCGCTATTCGCACCAATGAAACAAAACTTGTTTTGTCGCAACTAATGGAATAAAATCAAAAAATATATATTTTGCTCTGAATTTTCATTGAGCACTCTCATAAACCCGGTTTCAACTTCCTTCGGATTCATACCCCCTGGATATTTGTAACAAGTTAATTATATATATATATATATATATATATATATATATATATATATATATATATATATATATATATATATATATATATATATATGTATATATATATATTTATACATGTACATGTACATCTCTCTCCCTCTCTCTCTCAATATATATATATATATATATATATATATGTATATATATATATATGTATATATATATATTTATACATGTACATGTACATTTCTCTCCCTCTCTCTCTCAATATATATATATATATATATATATATATATATGTATATATATATATATGTATATATATATATTTATACATGTACATGTACATTTCTCTCCCTCTCTCTCTCAATATATATATATATATATATATATATATATATATATATACATATATATATATATATATATGTATATATATATATATATATGTATATATATATATTTATACATGTACATGTACATCTCTCTCCCTCTCTCTCTCAATATATATATATATATAAATTAATATATATATATATATATATATATATATATATATATATATGTATATATATATATGTATATATATATATATACATATATATATATATATATATATATATATATATGTATATATATATATGTATATATATATATGTACATGTGCGTGTTAGGGAGAAGATTGACAATGTACGAGTGTGATTAAAGAGCAAATCGATTCAGGGACAAAAAATTGAAATAATCTGATAGTTTATAATTTGAGTTATTCAAACTAATAATTCAAATGATCAAATCCTTTTCTCACAATTTCCGAAACGTAATCCGAACGTGTCCTCGTGAAATTGGCACGGTTTTCTATCACACATCAACCGATGGGCATTGCACTTTTCTTTTTTTCGTATCTCTTTACCCGAATGATTCATCTGTCAGGAAATATCGTCAAGTCTATTTGACAATCTATGATTGTCAAACGTTCCGTTGTGGCCCGATCTACCGAAAGAAAGGAATAACTGGCAACAACGCCAACTGTTTCATTGTTCTATCGCTTCCGATAGAGGAACGCATGCGCAGTGAAGCATTAATGGACAAAGGATCAACCAATCAAATGTAGAAATAAAGATTTTCAAATGTTAAATGTTCTTTGAAACAATTTTACAGTGTTTATGTTGTGAAGTGTAAAGTTTGCCTCCTTAGTGGCTAGTCAAGCTTCGTCTTACGCTGCTCTGAGAGAGAGAGACAGAGAGAAAGAGAGATAATAATATATAGTCCCTTTTCTACTTTTCTTGGCCTTTTGGCTAAGATCAAAGTGTAGTATCTGTTCCGATGGATACTGCACTTCATAGATCGGTATTGTCTTGC
Organism: Sepiola atlantica; assembly: GCA_963556195.1. Lineage (NCBI taxonomy): Eukaryota > Metazoa > Mollusca > Cephalopoda > Sepiida > Sepiolidae > Sepiola > Sepiola atlantica. Next base: position 45,640,236 of record OY744542.1, read on the forward strand.
CCTTCGGGGCTTGATTTACGCCGGTCTATGGGTCTGTCCTGTGCAGTTCTAGGAGGTCCACCCTCCCAGGCTTCGCCTCCCCTCTTTGGGGAGGAGTAAGTTAATTGCTTACTGTCTGAGGCGCCCCTACCGGGGAATGCCGACGGGGCTGCCCAGGCAATTTTTAATGGCCATAGCGCTCACCTTCTCGAGCGCTGGCTTTTCAAATCCCACTTTCCGACCTTGTGTCACATACTCCCATTGTGGGTGGGTGTTAAATAACGCCTTTTGGCTAAGATCAAAGTGTAGTATCTGTTCCGATGGATACTGCACTTCATAGATCGGTATTGTTTTGGCCTTCGGGTCTTGATTTCTGCCGGTCTATGGGTCTGATCTGTCCTGTGCAGTTCTAGGAGGTCCACCCTCCCAGGCTTCGCCTCCCCTCTTTGGGGAGGAGTAAGTTTATTGCTTACTGCCTGAGGCGCCCCTACCGGGTAATGCCGACGGGGCTACCTAGGTAATTTTTAATGGCCAGAGTGCTCACCTCTCGGGCGCTGGCTTTTCAAACTCCACTTTCCCGACCACACCTTGGGTCACATCTTACTTGTGGGACTAAGATAAAACTGGCCTTGTGCCTAACTCCTGGAGAGGAGTAAATAAATACTTTTATGTTAATTCGCTTTTGTTATTTGTTATAAGTTTATCCATGTAAACATTTCAAAATAAGAATAAAAATCCAATGTATGACGAAGAGCATGTGATTGGGTTGATAAATGCTATCGCGCTTTAAATTCTGGGTTTGCAGTAAGCTCGAATCCAACACCCTACCTATCCTAGATAGAAGAACTATATCATAGGAGCAACCTCTCACGATGGTTGATTTGGAGCATAAAACCCAGTGTAATGTTACAATTCGTGGGGCAAAATGTAAAATTAACAATTATATATATATATATATATATATATATATATATATATATATATATAACGGATACATTTTGTTAGACACAGACGAACAACGCAAGCTAAGAGGACATTTTTTAATAACAAAATAAGTTAGGAAAACATTAATCTGGAACAAAACTTAGATCTAATAGAAGGAACGTTTCTGTTCTTGGCGTTTGATCAACTCTGCTGGGAAGCCATGAGATAAAATACTGTTCTGTTTTTAAATTTCCCAAACAGTTATTCATGGTAAACAACTGATGATCCCTTAAATAATGTTAAGACTAGCGTAAATTCTTGGAAGCCAACTAATATAGTGACTGTAAAAAGTAAATTGACTTACAAGCAACAACATTTTCCACCGAAGGAATTGGGACTAAAAGTGTTTTTTTTGGGTTTTTTTTTCATACAGTTTTAATGTGGCGGATCACTATTCGATTTCGAATATGACCACTTTTGTGCGTATCGGTGTGATATTAGTGTAAAAGGTCCTAGTGAGAGGCGCGGATATGACTCTTCAGGCCTGCCAGATTTTTATAGACCATACCACTGAAGTGGCAGGTGTTGCGGTGATCTGAGGGGATGCCATAAATGAAGCCACCTTTTGTCCGTGCTTGAATTTGCAAAACATGCACTCGTTGGTGATTCAACAAACCTGAACGTGACATAGGTACCAAATGGCAAGGTTGGCATCTTAGGTGTTCCTTATTTCCTCTATGTGCTGGAGGTGTCACGTCTTGTCTCTTCCTCGCTGCTCTCTTCTGCTACTGATTTGGCTAAGATCAAAGTGTAGTATCTGTCCGTATGGATACTGCACCCCATAGCCTGGTATTGTCTTGGCCTTCGGGTCTTGATTTACGCCGGTGTATGGGTCTGTCCTGTGCAGTTCTAAGAGGTCTACCCTCCCAGGCTTTATCTCCCCTCTTTGGGGAGGAGTAAGTTTATTGCTTACTGCCTGAGGCGCTCCTTCCAGGGAATGCCGACGGGGCTGCCCAGGCAATTTTTAAACCCCACTCTCCCGACCCAACCTTGGGTCACATCTTACTTGTGGGAGTAAGATAAAAACTGGCCTTGTGCCTAACTCCTGGAGAGGAGTAAATCAATACTGATTCTTCAGCCTATTCTTTTCAAAAAGCTTTCTTCCGCCTTCTACAGCTACTCCCACACATCCTCTAACATCAATTCCAAATCACTTCAAATCGTCTTTAATACAATCTTTGAATCGTTTACGAGGTTTATGCTGTGGGCGAGTATTCCCAGTTAGTTCCCAATAAATCACTTTCTTGGACAGTCTGTCATCAGTAAGACAAATAAGATGACCAACACTACGAAGTCTGCGTTTACTTATACGAAACCCGATGCTTGAGAACAGCAGTTCGTTCCAACACTTCGGTTTCAGGGGTAAAGCTATCCCAACATATGTTAAGCAAGCGCCTAAGCAATTCTGATGGAAACGCTCTAGCAGTCGAATATGAGCTCTGTAAGTGGTTCATGTCTCACAAGCATATAACAAAGTTGATACTACACAAGCCTCATACACAGATATCTTAGTTTCAAGCCTGATATCACGTGGTGCCCACACTCGCTTTTCATAAAATGATTCACTACAGACAGTCTGTGGCCTTCAACAAATATATCCGGTTCCTGATACGGGTTGCCGGGGGCTGGGGCAAACATAGCCTTTGTCTTGCTCAGATTTATTGTGAGACCCATGCCTCTACACGCCCATGCAAAACGATTCATGATATTCTGCATATCATTCTAGGAGTGAGCCACCAGATCCACATCATCTGCATAGAAAAAATCTCCAACAACAGTGGAGAATGCCATTGACAAAGTCTTAAAACTCTGTAAGTCATACAGCCGACCCGATGTGCGAAATCAAAGATAAACACTGTTGTCAAAGTTAGTGAAATCCAACGACAGAGTTACAGCAACACGGATGAAAAACAAAGTAGATGCAGGTATATTATCCTGTTTAAAACCATTGTTAACTACAACGGCTCCAGAGAGACAACCATTGCAGTTGATACGTGCTTTCATGTTGTTGTGCAACTCACGAAGGAGTCTAACAAAGTTAGGAAGACATCCAACATTATCCAATACCTTCCACAGCGCATCCCGATTGACTGTATCAAAGAATTTTGTCAGATCAACAAAGATCTGATATAGGTCTAGACGATGTTGAATACACTTTTCTTGCATTTGACGTGCCGTAAAGATCATATCAGTGGTACCCCTATTTCTTCTAAAGCCACACTGGCTCTCAAGAAGTATAAGAGGACAGATGTAGGAATCAAGGCCATTCAACAGGATTCTGGTAAATACCTTTGTTGTCCCATTCAAAAGAGAGATGCCTCGATAATTGCCGCACTCATCTTTTTCCCCTTTGCCCTCACGCCAATCTTAGGAAACATGGCAGTCAAACCAGATGTTGTCAATCAACCCCTTAATGTGCACTGTCAATGGTCTTCCACCACAGCGAAGGACTGACACGTGTATACTATCTCCACAAGGTGCTCCGCATCTCAACAGCCATATAGTCCCCTCCACTTCATTGAGAGAAGGAATAGAATCGATTTCGGCAGTGATAGCCTTCTGAGGCAAGCTATCTATCACATCAGTAGTGACTATCGATGGATTAGTGAACAGATCAGTATAATGCTATGTCTATCTATCAAGTAGCTTGCTTGGATCCCTAATCAACTCTGTATCATCCTTTTATTTTAATGGGGTTACACTAGAATGGCCAGGACCATATACTGTCCTCATCAGGTCATACATTGCTTTACTGTCCATAACATCAACAGCATGCTGAATATCACAAGACTTCTGTCGCCATCCTTCATCCGTCCAAATTCTTTCAGCAAATCTGATTTAATAGCTAAGTATGACTGTTCCACAGACTTCAGATCCTGGGGTGACAAGCCGCTATCAATCCTCCTTTGATGAAGTTCATTCTTTTTCTGAAGCAGTTGAGCGATGTGCGCATTATTTTCATAAAACCAGTCTTGATACTTTCTCTTCGTTAGCCCAAGAACATCAACTGTTGTTTCATAAACACACTTCTTAAAACGCTCCCACGTACCATCAAACGATATCTGTTCAAGTCTATTCTGTAGGTCTAGAGCAGTTTTTTCATTCTTCAGCTTTGCAACATTTATTCTACGAGGACACTTGACGTTGCCGAATCGCCTCTTCAGCCTAATTACGAACCTCATGTCAGAACGCACCAGACGACGATCTGTTCAGCACTCGGCATTCCTTTTGACTCGAACCTTGCAGACGTCCTGTAGATCGCGTCTACGGATGATGACGTAATCGATCAAATGCCATTGCTTGAATCGTGGAGGCATCCATGTGTTCTTATACTTTGGTTTCAGGTGGAAGCACGTGTTAGTTATCACTAAATCCAGCTCCGAACAAATTTGCAGTAAACGCAACCCGCTCCTATTCATACTTTCAACTCCATAGCGTCCGAATGGACGCCATGTTTGATATTCCCTAATCCTCCTCGCATTGAAATCTCCCAGAAAGACAATTTTATCATCTCACAGAGTAGTCAGGATAAATCTTTTAAGATCTTCATAAAAGGATCCTGGGCTGTCGAATGTTGGAGCATAAACAAAAATAGGAGTTGCATATCGGTGATTAGATAGAGGCAAACGTAAGGTAATAATATTCTCATTTCTTAAGAGCAAATCCTAAACCATGGTCGCGTCGTTCGCCTTCCGGTTTCCTGATCCAGTAAAATACATATTCACATCCCTCCTCTACCTGACTACTTTCCTCCAACAATCTTGTTTTTGGCGAGGCTGCTATATCAATGTTGAAACGTAACAGTTCTTGTCCAATAAGTTCTGTTCGTCTCTCCGGCCGGTCAGAACTATAATGATCAAGTAAGGTTCTGACGTTCCAAGAAGCCATTTTCAAATTAAATTCATTATTACTCATGTTTCGTGTCGCCAGTAAAAAAAATAACAAAACACTACGTAACATTATGGGGATTAAAAATCGTATATATTTCGACAAGGTGTTCGTGGTCTTGTGGTAAGCAAACAGTAATATCGTAGGTTCGATTCTTGTCCAGGTTAGCAATGCTGATGCACGTGGATTCCTTTTATATGTACGTAAAAATCGTTTCGATCCCGGCTTGAGGCACTAATTGGTCTAGCCGCACTGATGAGCTGTGAAACAGCGAAACAGTCTGTATGTGGATGACTATATATATATATATATAAAATAAAAAAAATAATTACACGTCTCATTAAAAAGGACGACTTCAATATTCTTTACTGCTTATGAAGTAAATACTAATATATATATATATATATATATATATATATATATATATATATATATATATATATATATATATATATTATATGTACGTTCCGTGCTCTAGTGGTTAGAGCTGTCGACTATCAACTTGATGGTTGCAAGTTCAATCAATCAATTGACTGATGCACCTAAACAGTCTATATATATATAGCCTCCCCGTAAATGAAAAGTTTGTCTGTCGATAACTATGTATATATGTTATTCAAATACTATACATAACTGTGTTTGCTGGAAGATGTGAAGATGTTAATATTTAATAATTAAACAGTGATTATCGATCTCTTTCTCCCCCACCCCTGTCCTCACTGGTCAGCTATTTGAAACGAAGATCAAGCAGAATAAATCTTCTCTGCTTTCAAAAAGTTTTGTTTTTATTTGGTTCTTTTTTTTTCGGTATAAAAGAACTTATTTGCAGGCGCCGTTTGCTCAGTCTGGCAGGATCACAGAAAAGGCATGCACAGGAGAAAGCAGCTGACAAAGGTATGATTATGGACTTTCATTCATTTTGTTGGATAATGGCCCTGTGAGGCGGACGTATGTTGAAGTGGGCGTATGTGTGATAAATCGTTTGGTTTGGCTTGCGCGATTTAGTGCGGGTCGACCCGTACAGTCGAGTGCAGAATGGGGCTGTTCTCACGGTTGGAGCTCACAAACGTGACAGGGCCACCACGTTGACGAGACCTCAGGTCAAGGGTCAATGTGCACCTGCGATAGGGGCTCTGTGACGTCACGGGCTTTTGTGTGGGAAGCTGTGTTTTACCAGTCTGGTTAGTGGAAGCAAATCGAACAGACGTATTTCTCTATGTAGTCCGAAATGAGAAATGGGAATTTATTTCCCTAAGAAAATACAGGCATGAGATTTCTTCTTCCCTCCCTCCTCGAATGGCTTAGGACTTAAGTAGGAATTAACTACGATAAAGCAGTAATTTGGTCTCTCCCTCGACGTTAGCGAGACATCTCCAGAGGCGACAGAAATTTAACGCCTGAAATAAACACATGAAAACTAAAAGATTGTTGCCTCGTGAGTTTTGTGTTATGAAGGTTTTGTCGCAGACACAACGGACGGCGAGGTTCACGGCAGAAAGAAAGAAGAAAAGATACGAAAAACTAGACGACATCGAGACGACACCCCTCCACGCGACGAGGAAAGAGAGAAGGTACGAGAAATGAAAAAATGTGTAAAAATGACCAGTTGTTTAAGCGAGAACTGCCACGGCCCATTCCCGGGACGCTATGCAAAAAAAGTAATTCAAAAAGAAATGTTTGCAGATTGTTTTGCATGTAAAAACATTTTTCTTGTCACGAAATTGTTTACCAAAAGTAGAAAATGAAAAACAAACGAAATGTAAAAGAAATATTCGAACATAAAAACAATGTTCATGCACAATAATGGACGAACGAATATCAATAAACTAATGCTTGCAAAAAATGAAAGAAAGGATTGAAAAAATATGGAGCGAATAAAGCAAACTTGCTGAAAAATGTACTAACTGTCCTTGACCGCTAGCCATCGATTCGTGATTTAATTTCTTTTTACAACTTGAACTAATTAAAATCAAAAGTAGAAGTACTCAAATTAATTAAATAAATTTTTTTAAGTTTTTTCCTTCAAGCAAGCGAGATGTTATTGCTATTTTATTCTCTTGGCAACCATGTAAATATGAAAAAAAATTATTAAAGTAAACGGAAATTCTAAGGAAGATAACATATCTCGTTTTTTAAAATAAATTGTTTACTATCACCGAACTTCGAATGTATTATTTTTGACATTTCGAAGCTGGATTTAAATGTAAGATCGTGGGGAGAACGTAGAGAGTAGGAGAAATCGCTGATAGGGAGTAGGTGTAGCAATAGAAGTCGGAAGTGACGTCTTGTCGGTGGGAGGCTTCTTCGATCTCTTTGTTCCTGACTGGCGGCCAAGACAGATATGAGAACCGGTCGCTTCGCTGCCAGTAGGCAGTGACCGGAAGGGGTGGAGAGCAGTATCTCAAAATGCCCCAAGTGAATATCTCAGAGTAATTACTAGTACAAAGTCTTCAGTCTGACTTTACTTTTATGTCATATATGAAAGAATTTCTTACCTCAATTCTGAGGGGTGTTAGGATTACCTATCTTTCTTTGAAGAGTGGTTAATTAGCATACGTGAATCACGTTAGCAAAGAGATGGAGGAGAGGTTGGGTATTTAATGATTCAGTTGGGAGCGGTTGGGGGGGTGTCTGAATACCTTACAAGTGGACAAGTTACGATTTTGAGTGCATCCCCCTATCTCTTCCCTGCTTTTCCCAGCCCTACCTAATAAGTTACCAATTTGTTTTAACGTGACTAACGTTGAAATTAATTTTGGGTAGGCCTAAGATACTAATTTCTCTGATTACCTACGAGTGAATCTCGGCCGAGATTTTTTTTATTTTATTTTAAGTTGTGTACGTTTGGCTGGGCATTCTGTCCAGGTAAGACAGTGCTTTTTTTGTTGATTTTTTTCTCCCACCGAGAGGTATTTCTCCAACCTTACTTATTTTAGGAGAACACTTTACTTGTTCCCTTGGGCCTATGAAAGGGTCTCGTTTTCATAATAATATATAAATGTTACCAGGCACAACGAGCCGCGACGCTAAAGAAGCAACGTCGCAACTTTGAAAAGCAGGTAAGCGCGCACTAGCGTTATTTATTTATTCATTTTTCTTCCTGTTTGTTGCTTTGTTGACTGTTTGCAAGCGGTTCAGTTTTCGTGGGAATTCAGAAGACAAGATACATCGGCCGGCGAGACTAAACTCGGGTACCCACGAGAAATTAAGTAGAGAATGCAACATCTGCGATTTGGTAACTGTGACCTACTGTTTCCACAAGAAATAGGACGGTATTGAACTGGTACTCCCACGAAAACAACGCCAAGGGTACCACGGCGAAAACGTAGAGTCTAAAAGGAAGAAAGGAAGAAGACAAAACGACAGAAAGGGAACGGCTGAATAGAAAAGGAAGAGATTTTACAGGCCGAGAGAAGAGACAGAAAATGACAAGAAAGAGAGAGAGAGAGAGAGAGAGAGAAGAAAAGAGAAACAGGGTATATGTTACGACGCTCAGCAGAGGCGCGAACGGGGTCCAAAAAAAGAAAGAGTTTAAAAACATAAATTTGCAACAAGTAAAGTTGACTTATGTCTAGAATAGACATTTTTCTACTTACCTATGTAATTTGTTTGTATTTTTACGTAGTATAAATGGCTTTTTATTAGATGTTAAAAAAAAATTCTTGTTTTTTAAAACATCTAGTTTCTCAAAGAAAATGCCGGCCAGTCCCTCTATATTATTACGTAGAGCGGCCATTTTGAATTCTTCGAAAACCGTGTGTTGAACTTAAATTTCTAATAAATAGCACTTCAAACGGGTTTAAAATACAAACAAATAGCACATGCAAGTTTGAAACTAACTTTTACAGCTTACAGTTACTTTTATTTTTAAAATGTTGTTTTCTGAATTATTAATTGTTATAAAGTAAACAAAGAGAAGAAGATAAGGAGAAAAAAAAAGAAAAAAAAGGAAAGTTAACGATGTATTTTTTAAAAGAAAAGTTAAAAGGAAAATTAAATAGAAAGTAGAAAGAAAGAAAAAATAAGGGAAAAGAACATTTCACTGTTGAACAAAGTTAGGAGGAAAAATAAAGGACAAGAAAAGACGACAGAAAGAGGAAATTGGTGTTAAAATTATGAAAACGCACAGTTAAAAAATGGAATGTTTTTAAACTTACAGCGAACACGCACTAGGTGTCGTTTTATGTCGACTTTTTTTATTATTTATGTTGTTGTTATAATGGCTGCCATGTTTTTTTTCATCACATTTTTCGACGTGTTTTCGTAATGTGTTTGTTTCAATGCTGAGAGTGAGAATAAAAAAATAAATAATGTGATTTTGTTTTTGGAATTTGGGAACAGAAAAAAGGAGAGAGGGCTTATTTCTATTCTCGAGCAATGTGTAGAATGCAGTCGAGTGCAGAAAAGGGCTTGTTCTCACAGTCAGAGCTGGCAGACGTGACAAGGTTACGTGTGACGAGACCCCAGATCAAGGGTCAGTCTACACCTGCGAGAGGCTCTGTGACTTCGCGGGCCTTGCGTGGGAAATAAATGGAACTGTGACGTCACTCGTTCTCGTGAGAAGCGAGTCTGATTCGGAAAGCGAACTGAGAGGACGTGCAATTCACAATGTAAAGATAAGGAATATTTCCCTTCTGGGAAGATAACCGCGAGAATCCTTTCCCCCTCTCTATGAATAGTTAAGAAAACATTAATAGCTAACTACAATAAAGTAGGATTTGCTCTCTTCCTCTCTCTCGACGTGGTGAATGACTCCCAGTTGAAATGACAACGCTTGCAATAAAAAGAATTAAATTCAAAAAGGGAGTTTGTCTTCGGAATGCACCACATGGCTTTTATTGCAGACAACAGACGGCGTGGTTCTAGAAGAAAGAATTCATCCACTGGACGACACGACCAACCCTCTACACGACGAGTATACGAAACGCGTACTGCCGCGGTCCAAGCAGGAGTAGCCATGTAACAACTGTCCACATTTGTAAAATGAGACAGAGAGAGAAAGAAAGAGAGAGTGAGGGAGACAGAGAATGGATAAAGGGATTTGTGGTTTACGATAATTATCAATGGCATCAGGGAAAAAGATGTAAAAATATATATGAAATAATATTACTTTTTGTGTGTTGAAAAAAAGTAGATAAACATTTGGGGATGTGTGAACTTTTAAGCTTTTGGAGAAGGAAGGAAAAGAAAAGAAAGACATTTATGTATAATTTAGTCAGGAATTGTTTTGTTTTCAATCGTGAAACGTTACTAATGTGGTACAATTGCATAATCGGCATCCAAGAAGATATCAGTTCTTACGTCATCAATGGCGAGTTTCACCGAGACTGGCAAACGTTAACGAACTAAATGCACCAAATTTTCGCTTTTGTTTTTTCAAGAAGAAATCTAAAGAAAGAAATGTGTGCTTGTCTTGTATGTATAATTGTTTTCGGGAATTGTTTTTTGTTTTGTTGTTTTCTTTCCAGTTATCAAACGTTAAATGATTTTGTTTGGGATGAGCAATCAAGGAACGTCGGGCTTTGTGTCTTGTCGTCCAAGAGTCAAGAGAGTAAGAATGAACAAGGAGAAAAGCAGATAGAAGAAAGGGGACGATTGCCCTGTTTATTTTTTAATTATTTTTTGTTTGTTTGTTTTTTTGCTTGTTTTTTTTTGTGAACATTTTAGCTTTAAAGAAAAATGTTGTGTGAATTAGAAATGTGGTGATTGGAGAAGGAAAAAGAAAAGAAACAGAAAAGTTGTTCTTTTTTGTTTTTCAGTTTTTCAGTTTTTCAGTTTTTGTAAAACGTTGCAAACATTGTAACCGTGAAATAAAAAAAAAACAACAACTTTTCCGTGGATTTGGAACGTGGTAAGAAAGGAGTTGTTTTTGTCATCATTTTTTTTTTCGGTTTTGCCAAACTTTGGAAAGGTTGTAATTCTGTACGATTTTTGTTGGTGTGGTTTCGAGATTGTCAAACTTGCATTTAATCTGTAATTGGTGATATTTGTACGAGGGAGAGAGAGACTCATCTAATTAAATTTTTTTTTTTTTTGGCTTAGCCATAAAATTCTTTTTTTTCTTGTATTGAAATAATTATTTTTAAAAAGCAGTAACTAAAGTTAAAGGAATATTTAAGTTATTGGTCGGCCAAGTTGTTGTGTGACGGTCCTATAAATGTTGGCGGTACTTTATTTTTTTTCTCGAGATCGAGAGAATTGTGTAGGTCAAAGGTAGATTTGCGGAAACCGTGACGATGGCTTGTATTGAAGAATTCTCATGATGTTTCATAGTATGGAGCGGCTGGAAGGACCTAACGAGATATTTTATGTCCAGCCGGTATGAGGCCTGTGGCCTGGTAGCGGTTACTGACTAGAAGGAGTCTATGAGGATTTCCTTCCCATACGGAAAGGCGGATAGGAAGAGTAATGACACAAGCGTCATTATTATTTTGTGGATTAGTGGTACATCAGAAAGTACCGCAACGTAACGGATCTGGATGATTGATTGTGGAATTAGTTTGGTGAAAATTAAACTTGTTTTCAGGTCGAGGCGGATTGATATGTGCGCCAGAACGGCTGGCATTTCGGCAATAGTAAAGAAAATCGGGTGGGCTTAATGTGAATATGAATGGGGCTCTTTGTAAGATTGATATTAAAGAAAGCTAGTCACCGGCTTAGAGATTATGGGGACCCCCCTTTGGAAGAGATAGCGAAAGAACATGTGTAGGTGGGGAGTTAGAGGGTCGTTTCTGGTGTCCATGTTGAAAAGCGGATGAGTGTCGAATTGTATGATTGATAGTAATAGATATATATACGGAAAATTAAATGACCGACCACGAAGGTAGACATTCAAAAGAGAGAGTTCTGTTTTGTTCCCATTCCGTTGTAATATGCATCAGTAGATTAAGTTACAATCGATTAATTACCGATGCAATAGGAGATTGTGTGTGGGTGTGTGTTGAATGTCCCGTATGGCAAATGGGACAATAAAACATTGGGTGAGTACGATGATGAGTTGACGGGGGCGAAGGACGCCTCGTAATTCGGTTAATGACATGGGGTGGATATGAAGCCGACACTGGTCGTAAGAAGAATTTCGTACATTCCCCAAAAATGTCATGTGGGAGCTGACGTGGAATTCTGGCCAGATGTAAACTTAGGAAGTGGTGGATGTAACGCATCTTGTTTGGCTCCTAGTGATGGGTGACCATAAAGGAAATATAAGAATGTGAAAAGGGGGTTTCCTGTTACCCGTTTTATTTTAGGTATGGCATGGGACGAGTGTTAACAAGAGGACGTGGAAAAATATCTCCCTAGTAGGTGTTTCGAGAGAATGTAAGGAAGGTATGTTAAATAGTGGGGGGCGCAGAGAGTAGGAGGACTACCTGAAAGAGGGTAGGGGTATCAGCGGAAGTCGGAAATGGTGTCATGTCGGTGGGAGGCTTTTTGGATCTCTTTGTTCCTGACTTGCGGCCGAGGCAGATATGAAAATCGGCCGTTTGACAAAACCCGGGTACCCACGAGAATGTAAGCTGAGAATGAAACATAAACATATCCCAACTTTTAAAGGATGAATAAAATATAAATTTATTTACTCAATGAAATACTCTCTCGCTCCCCGAACATAGATAACTATAAGTTAAGATGGCCTTCAATGTAAACAAAGAAAATGAATATTCTTTTTATTATTGATTTTGATTCTAGAAAAATGTCTAAAATTTGAGGCTTTCATATTAAGACCCCGTAAGCTAAGTCCTTAGATTTGAGATATTTTCTAGAATCAAAATAATGTAGAAGATTTTGACCAACATTAGAATAAGAATTAAAAAAAAAATCGGAACATTCATTAAATTATACATATATATGATAAAAATGGAAATAATATTCCAACGTAATGGAAAATGAAAAAAAGGAAAACTATAAACATAAATAATATTCTTCGTTTTCCTTTTTTCATTTTTCATATATATATATATATATATATATATATATATATATATATATATATATATATATATATTCATTCACCTAAAAGCTTCACTCTGTCGTTGAGTGCTATCCAATGCTTAGTTGTCTATGCTCACCACTTTCAGTGTAAACATAATTTAATTACTCCGTTATTACTTGACAATTTCTCGTGGCCTAATGGGACTGGGTGAACTGCTACCGATTCAAGGTGTATCTGTGAACTGGGTTCGCGCCCTATGATCATCTTAGACTGTTATTTCCTTGCGCTGATGAGATCCATAAGCTCGAAACGACGTCGTACATAGGTAAAAATAATTTAATATTATTAATATATATATATATATATATATATATATATGTATATATATGTGTGTGTGTGTGTGTGCATGCATATATATCACTTCTTCAGCACCCATTTCCAGTGGTTATAAAGTTCTATTTCAAAGCAAAATAGTAAATATGACAGTCATAGAGAATTACAAGTTACTTTAGATGATAAAAGTGACACTACTAAGCGCGTCTGGTCCCGACGATTTCATAAACTGGGATTCAAAGTATTATCCGAGTCAACTCGAAGCGTTATGCAGCAATATGTGCCTGTGTGTGCGATGGGTTGTATGCGCAGTGATTGTGGGGTCGGTTAGTTGGAATAGAATGGGTATTATACAATTAATACAAATGGACAATGTCAACTTAAGATTTCTGCTGTCAGTTCGGAAAATATACGCGGTCAAATTCTAGGGTTAATATTTGGACACCTGAAGGAAACGTTGGAAAAAAAGTAAGTCAGCAACCTTGACAAAATGGTCGATGGTTATTAAGTAAAGCAAAAAATAAATCCTATAAACATTCATTGTTAGACACTGTAGAGGGAAAAAGAGGGAGATAGAGAGAGAGAGAGATAGAGAGAGAGAGAGAGAGAGCAGAAAGAGACTAATTCTAGATATTTTCATTTTATTTTCCATATTTAACTGGTTTTGTAAACTCACTTTTTTTGTGATTCAAAAAATCTAACCCGAGCTCAATAGATGACCCAACGTAATAATCATACATATACCGATGTTAAATATCATTAATGAAGCTAAGCAATGATGATCATGACGATGATGATGATGTATTATTTTGCTATCTAATTTACATACGCGCTTACGGTGTGCATGAACACCCTATGTAAATTAGATGACAATGGCTGACGAAACGAGAACAATCTACCGCTATGGATTAAATAAAGGGTTCAGTTCGAAATTCTGCATAATTTCTTAAGTTCAACGCAAAGATTCGAAAGTATACATTTGAAGAAGGCCGGAGGTTACATCAGCCGAAACGTTGTGAAAATAACAACGAAGATGAGAACAGTGGTCCGGATGATCCAAATAATCCAAATAATCCAAATAATCATTTTATTGGACAACTTTTAGCAATTAGTTTAGAAACTAACCTATTTCTACCCAGGTCTTTATTTATCCCTCTTCTCTCAAATCAACCCTTATCATTTCCTCCTATGCTATTCTTTGGAATCCCCCTGCATACTGACCCTGTTACCTCAACTGTTCTACATCTACTTATCCAGAAACTCTCATCCATTCTTTCAATGTGACCAAACCAAAGAAGTCTCCTGTTTTATACACATCTCCCGATACTGTCCAGATTTAATCTTCTTCTGAGCTCATCAGATCCAAACCCATCTTGAAAACTCACCTTACTCGTCCATCGTATCATTCTCATATCATTTTTCTCCATGCAACACATATCCTCAACCCTAACTGACCAGGTTTCACTCCCATACATAAACACACTACGCACACACGCGTGATAGATCTCGGTCACTTCTTAATGGAGAAGTCTCCACTAAGCTAAATTATATGGAGCGAAGAGGAGACGAGATTGTGCAGGTATCCGCCTGTACGGACAGAAATAGGAGGAGAATGTTACAGTATACACAGACATTATTCGGGATGCTGATGGTAATGGCGATTGATACTTGAAAGTAGATATAACAAGCTCATCAGGCTAAATGCAGTTAGTCTGGTGAGCTCCTTCTTAGAAAAAAACAGAAGTGTAGTATCTGTTCCGATGGATACTACACTCCATAGACTGGTATTGTCTTGGCCTTCGGGGCTTGATTTATGCCGATCTATGCAGTTCTAGGAGGTCCACCCTCCCAGGCTTCGCCTCCCCTCTTTGGGGAGGAGTAAGTTTATTGCTTACTGCCTGAGGCGCCCCTACCGGGAAATGCCGACGGGGCTGCCCAGGCAATTTTTAAACCCCACTTTCCGACCCGACCTTGGGTCACATCTTACTTGTGGGGGTAAGATAAAAACTGGCCTTGTTCCTAACTCCTGGAGAGGAGTAAATCAATACTCGAGCACTGTTCACCCTTTTTGGGTGGGCCACTGTGGTAAGTGAAATCGACAACTCTCAGCAGCGAAAATGCAAAGCTTTTTGTGTAAAAAATAGATCACTCAATTGACAGTGTTTATATAAACATTGAGATTTCGCTTATAAACAGCTTGTGGATGACGCTTAAATGGATAGGAGCGTCGACTGTTGACTACATGGTCGAGTTTGTTGCCACTGTCGACGTGAGGTGTTACTAAGAATTAGGGTGAAATGCAAGTTTATTGGGTAATCCTAAATTGAGAGCTGTGCTGCGAGATGCTTATTCAACTTAGTTTTTAATTTCTGCATGTCGATACAGTCGGGGAAACAGGGAGCAGGGAGGGAGTTCCAAAGGTCGGCAGCTTGAGGAAAGAAGCTTTTGGTGTAGGAGGTATTCCGGCATCTGGGGACCTTCACAGTGAATAGATGGGATCTAGCTGATTGTCGGGTTTGTCGAGTGTATTTACGTCGAGGGGAGCACTGGGGCAGCAAGTTCATCGGAGCACATTCCATTGAAGTACTTGTAAAACAAGCACAAGGATGCAACATTGAGGAGATGGGACAGGGACCGGAGCTTGTTAGATAGTGAGGGACCTATTAAGTTGGCGACTCTTTTTTGGACCTGGTCTAAGAGGGAGAGACAGGTGGATTGTGCACCGGCCCAGATGTGGCAACAATACTGCATGCATAGGCGGATGGTGGCGTTTTAGAGATATACGATACTGCCAGGTGTGAGGAGTTTTCTAGCACGGTAGAGGGAGCCCATCTTCTTTGCAGCAGCCCTGGCAATATCTTCAATGTATTTGTTCCAATTCATGTTATATGTGAATGTTAGGCCGAGGAGTTTGAGCATTGTACTCTCAGGTAAGGCGTTATTTGCCATGCCAATCTGTAGTTGAAGAGGTTTCTTATAGTAAGAGCTTTGTTTTTGCAGCATTAAATGTTACCATCCATTTATGACACCATTCAACTACAGACTGGAGGTCACTTTCTAAGGATTCAGACATTGCCTCGGATATGTGAGCATCCGTTTTACCTACATAACGAGAGTAGAGCGTAGTGTCATGAGAAAATATACCTATATCAGACACAATGTCACCAGGGAGGTCGTTTATGAAAATCAGGAACAATAAAGGTTCAAAGATCGATCCCTGGGGTACACCTGCATTTATGTCATGTTGTTTGGATGAACGGTCATTGAGGACAACTCTGATCTTTCTTTATGTTAGGAAGGATCTAATAATATTGAATTGTTGTCCAGTTGTCAAAGGCTTTGGATATATCAAGCGCTACTGCGTTCGCTTTACCTGCCATGTCCAGTGTATGGTATATGCGTTTAGAGATTACCGTTAGGAAATCTGCAGTAGACCGTGCTTGCCGAAATCCATACTGATGGTCAAAAAGAAGTTTATATATATTTGTGTTTTTCTTAAGGAAAGAGCTCACCAAGCTAATTGCAGTTAGCCTGGTGAGCCTCACCTTGGAGTGAAACTAAAAAGTTTCTGTCATTATTGTCTTCATCCAACTACTTAGAGTATAAGCGCCAGAGCTCAAAGTGTTTCTTATTACCAGCGGTTATAACCCGATATCATGACGGGCGATATTTTTCATCCTGATAACAAAAGACTAAGTAATGTTATAGCGATAAAAAATCATACATATTACGAAAACGTGTCCATGGGTTCCTTTTATATATACATAAAAATTAATAAATAAATAAATAAATATATATATAAAATAAAAAAAATAATGACACGTCCTATTAAAAAGGGCGACGTAATGCAATATTCTTTACCACTTAGGAAGTGGAAAAATACTAAAAAACAGCTATGTTTCTATCGCCAGTAAATCAATAACTAAAGACTACGTAACGTTATAACGATCAAATATCGTACATGTTTCGGCAAGGTGTTTATGGTCTTGTGGTAAAATGGCAGACTGCAGACAGTAATATCCTAGGTTCGATCCTTGCCCAGGTTAGCTATGCTAATAACGGCTGATAGCCAGAAAGACGTGTCCATATATTCCTTTTATATGTACGTAATATATATATATATATATATATATATATATATATATATATATACACACGCTCCACTTTCGTTGGGACTACAGAAGCTTACACGCAACACAATAGAAAATCCGGAGGTGGCTCGAGATCCCAGAGTTTTGCTTTAAACAATAAAAGAACACGGTGAAGGTGTCTCTAATTTAAGACACCAGTAATTAAAGAAAAACAGCAAGAAGACAAGTGAGAAATACCACAAGACGACCAAGTTAAACGTTTACATACAAATATCTATTTACATAAAATACAAAAACAAGAAATATAAAAAAAGATTAAAATATAATATAGGAACAGGGATTTAATGACTATATTTAACTGACGGGCAAAGAAAACATTAAAATACACAATATCAGTTAATGAAAGAAAGTGGGGTCTTAACTTACAGTATACCTATGGGTAGTTTAGAAGAAAATTCACATTAGAGTCAAATAGTTTGGAATGTATAAAGTTCTTTCCGCATAAGAAATTGAGTCCGATCAATACCAGGCACATTGAGTTAAGTTCTGGATAACATAGTCGGCGCTACACAATCTTCAGATCGGATCACCCGTCAGGATATTGGGTTATAACCGCTGGTAATAAGAAACACTTTCAGCTCTATCGCTTTTATTCCAAGTAGTTAGATGAAAACAATAATGACATGCTTGCAATGGGTAATAATTCAGGATATTCAAAATTGTTCACGAAATTGTTCAATGCCGTGCCTCGTTTAACACTTATATAGTTGTCGGTCACATGACTGAGAGCGTGGGCGGATTGCGTGGGCAGATCGCCTGATAGTTCAATCTGGTAACACAGGTGTGGTGGACTAAGCGGGTTGCTGAGTGCATTATCTGCAGTCGATCAGGCGATGGAATAGACAATGTAAAAAGGAGTTTTATTTTTTCACAGGAAATGATATGCGTCTTTGCTTTCTTGGGAATCTATATTTTCTTTTTGCACATAAACTGCAATAGGAAATTAAATATATAAATGCATTCTATTTGCTCGTCATGTAGTAAAATGAGCTTCTAACATTTTAAGCAGAATAGTCGTATTATGTAAATTATTAGAACTACCTGTTTTTTTACTCGTTGTAACCATTGGTTTCATGCCAGGAGCGATTCATCAGATAACACTAACAGGTTAGACATATGATCAATCGTTCCCTGCGTGAAACCAATGGTTATGACTGATTAAAACACGTATTTTATTAAAATTATAATAACACTCTACTTGATTTTTTTTCAGGCTCTAATGCTAAAAAAACTGAGTTTTTATGGCGATGCAAACGAGTAATCAAACGTAGATGGCTGTTGCGATGACGCAAAATGATTTGTGATCGCTATCGAAAGCGACGGAAAGTGCTGGAAAGCCAGCGAGACTTGTTGTCACTTAGACTCCAGGGTAACCCAAACGAATTATTGGCAGTGAGCAATCATTGATAATGACTTTTGTGATGACTCCTACTGAGTAAATCTATTACTAATGAGGATTTGGTATCTGCCAGTCTGAAGCTGAAGCTATACTACTACTTCCATAAATAATGGAGATATATTACTTCTATTAATAATGGAGATGTTGTATATGTCCGAAGCCGCAACTATACTATTACTTTTATTAATAATAGAGATTTTGTATATGTCCGAAGCCGCAACTATACTATTACTTCTATTAATAATGGAGATTTTGAAACTGTCCGAATCTGCAAGTATACTATTACTTCTATTAATAATAGAGATTTTGTATATGTCCGTATCCGCAACTATACTATTACTTCTATTAATAATGGAGATTGTGTATCTGTCCGAAGCCGCAACTATACTATTACTTCTATTAATAATGGAGATTTAGTATCTGTCCGAAGCCGCAACTATACTATGACTTCTATTAATAATGGAGAATTTGTATCTGTCCGAAGCCGCCACTATACTATGACTTCTATTAATAATGGAGATTTTGTATCTGTCCGAAGCCGCAAGTATACTATTACTTCTATTAATAATGGAGATTTAATATCTGTCCGAAGCCGCAACTATACTATTACTTCTATTAATAATGGAGATTTTGTATTTGTCTGAATCTGCAAGTATACTATTACTTCTATTAATAATGGAGATTTTGAATCTGTCCGAAGCCGCAACTATACTAAGACTTCTATTAATAATGGAGATTTTGTATCTGTCCGAAGCCGCAACTATACTATTACTTCTATTAATAATGGAGATTTTGAATCTGTCCGAATCCGCAACTATACTAAGACGTCTATTAATAATGGAGAATTTGTATCTGTCCGAAGCCGCAACTATACTATGACTTCTATTAATAATGGAGATTTTGTATCTGTCCGAAGCCGCAACTATACTATTACTTCTATTAATAATAGAGATTTTGTATCTGTCCGAAGGCGCAACTATACTATTACTTCTGTTAATAATGGAAGTTTTGTATCTGTCCGAAGCCGCAACTATACTATGACTTCTATTAATAATGGAAATTTTGTATCTGTCCGAAGCCGCAAGTATACTATTACTTCTATTAATAATGGAGATTTTGTATTTGTCTGAAGCCGCAACTATACTATGACTTCTATTAATAATGAAGATTTTGTATCTGTCCGAAGCCGCAACTATACTATTACTTTTATTAATAATGAGATTTTGTATCTGTCCGAATCCGCAAGTATACTATTACTTCTATTAATAATGGAGATTTTGTATCTGTCCGAAGCCGCAAGTATACTATTACTTCTATTAATAATGGAGATTTTGTATCAGTCCGAAGACGCAACTATACTATTACTTCTATTTATAATGGAGATTTTGTATATGTCCGAAGCGACAACTATACTATTATTTCTATTAATAATGGAGATTTTGAAACTGTCCGAATCTGCAAGTATACTATTACTTCTATTAATAATGGAGATTTTGTATATGTCCGAAGCCGCAACTATACTATTACTTCTATTAATAATAGAGATTTTGGATCTGTCCGAAGCCGCAACTATACTATTACTTCTATTAATAATGGATATTTAGTATCTGTCCGAAGCCGCAACTATACTATGACTTCTATTAATAATGGAGAATTTGTATCTGTCCGAAGCCGCAACTATACTATGACTTCTATTAATAATGGAGATTTTGTATCTGTCCGAAGCCGCAACTATACTATTACTTCTATTAATAATGGAGATTTTGTATCTGTCAGAAGCCGCAACTATACTATTACTTCTATTAATAATGGAGATTTTGTATTTGTCTGAATCTGCAAGTATACTATTACTTCTATTAATAATGGAGATTTTGAATCTGTCCGAAGCCGCAACTATACTAAGACTCTATTAATAATGGAGAATTTGTATCTGTCCGAAGCCGCAACTATACTATGACTTCTATTAATAATGGAGATTTTGTATCTGTCCGAAGCCGCAACTATACTATTACTTCTATTAATAATGGAGATGTTGTATCTGTCCGAAGGCGCAACTATACTATGACTTCTATTAATAATGGAAATTTTGTATCTGTCCGAAGCCGCAAGTATACTATTACTTCTATTAATAATGGAGATTTTGTATCTGTCCGAAGCCGCAACTATACTATGACTTCTATTAATAATGGAAATTTTGTATTTGTCTGAATCTGCAAGTATACTATTACTTCTATTAATAATGGAGATTTTGTATTTGTCTGAAGCCGCAACTATACTAAGACTCTATTAATAATGAAGATTTTGTATCTGTCCGAAGCCGCAACTATACTATTACTTTTATTAATAATGGAGATTTTGTATCTGTCCGAAGCCGCAACTATACTATTACTTCTATTAATAATGGAGATGTTGTATCTGTCCGAAGGCGCAACTATACTATTACTTCTATTAATAATGGAAATTTTGTATCTGTCCGAAGCCGCAAGTATACTATTACTTCTATTAATAATGGAGAATTTGTATCTGTCCGAATCCGCAAGTATACTATTACTTCTATTAATAATGGAGATTTTGTATCTGTCAAAAGCCGCAAGTATACTATTACTTCTATTAATAATGGAGATTTTGTATCAGTCCGAAGCCGCAACTATACTATTACTTCTATTTATAATGGAGATTTTGTATCTGTCCGAAGCCGCAACTATACTATTACTTCTATTAATAATGGAGATTTTGTATCTGTCCGAAGCCGCAACTATACTATTACTTCTATTAATAATGGAGATTTTGTATCTCTCCGAAGCCGCAACTATACTATTACTTCTATTAATAATGGAGATTTTGTATCTGTCCGAAGCCGCAACTATACTATTACTTCTATTAATAATAGAGATTTTGGTATCTGTCCGAAGCCGCAACTATACTATTACTTCTATTAATAATGGAGATTTTGTATATGTCCGAAGCCGCAACTATACTATTACTTCTATTAATAATGGAGATTTTGTATCTCTCCGAAGCCGCAACTATACTATTACTTCTATTAATAATGGAGATTTTGTATCTGTCCGAAGCCGCAACTATACTATTACTTCTATTAATAATGGAGATTTTGTATCTGTCCGAAGCCGCAACTATACTATTACTTCTATTAATAATGGAGATTTTGTATCTGTCCGAAGCCGCAACTATACTATTACTTCTATTAATAAGGGAGATTTTGTATCTCTCCGAAGCCGCAACTATACTATTACTTCTATTAATAATGGAGATTTTGTATCTGTCCGAAGCCGCAACTATACTATTACTTCTATTAATAATGGAGTTTTTGTATCTGTCCGAATCCGCAAGTATACTATTACTTCTATTAATAATGGAGATTTTGTATCCGTCCCAGGCCGCAAGTATACTATTACTTCTATTAATAATGAGATTTTGTATCAGTCCGAAGCCGCAACTATACTATTACTTCTATTAATAATGGAGATTTTGTATCTGTCCGAAGCCGCAACTATACTATTACTTCTATTAATAATGGAGATTTTGTATCTCTCCGAAGCCGCAACTATACTATTACTTCTATTAATAATGGAGATTTTGTATCTGTCCGAAGCCGCAACTATACTATTACTTCTATTAATAATAGAGATTTTGGTATCTGTCCGAAGCCGCAACTATACTATTACTTCTATTAATAATGGAGATTTTGTATCTGTCCGAAGCCGCAACTATACTATTACTTCTATTAATAATAGAGATTTTGGTATCTGTCCGAAGCCGCAACTATACTATTACTTCTATTAATAATGGAGATTTTGTATATGTCCGAAGCCGCAACTATACTATTACTTCTATTAATAATGGAGATTTTGTATCTCTCCGAAGCCGCAACTATACTATTACTTCTATTAATAATGGAGATTTTGTATCTGTCCGAAGCCGCAACTATACTATTACTTCTATTAATAATGGAGATTTTGTATCTGTCCGAAGCCGCAACTATACTATTACTTCTATAAATAATGGAGATTTTGTATCTCTCCGAAGCCGCAACTATACTATTACTTCTATTAATAATGGAGATTTTGTATCTGTCCGAAGCCGCAACTATACTATTACTTCTATTAATAATGGAGATTTTGTATTTGTCTGAATCTGCAAGTATACTATTGCTTCTATTAATAATGGAGATTTTGTATCAGTCCGAAGCCGCAAGTATACTATTACTTCTATTAATAATGAGATTTTGTATCAGTCCGAAGCCGCAACTATACTATTACTTCTATTAATAATGGAGATTTTGTATATGTCCGATGCCGCAACTATACTATTACTTCTATTAATAATGGAGATTTTGTATCTCTCCGAAGCCGCAACTATACTATTACTTCTATTAATAATGGAGATTTTGTATCTCTCCGAAGCCGCAACTATACTATTACTTCTATTAATAATGGAGATTTTGTATCTGTCCGAAGCCGCAACTATACTATTACTTCTATTAATAATGGAGATTTTGTATCTGTCCGAAGCCGCAACTATACTATTACTTCTATTAATAATGGAGATTTTGTATCTCTCCGAAGCCGCAACTATACTATTACTTCTATTAATAATGGAGATTTTGTATCTGTCCGAAGCCGCAACTATACTATTACTTCTATTAATAATAGAGATTTTGTATCTGTCCGAAGCCGCAACTATACTATTACTTCTATTAATAATGGAGATTTTGTATCTGTCCGAAGCCGCAACTATACTATTACTTCTATTAATAATGGAGATTTTGTATCTCTCCGAAGCCGCAACTATACTATTACTTCTATTAATAATGGAGATTTTGTATCTGTCCGAAGCCGCAACTATACTATTACTTCTATTAATAATGGAGTTTTTGTATCTGTCCGAATCCGCAAGTATACTATTACTTCTATTAATAATGGAGATTTTGTATCCGTCCGAGGCCGCAAGTATACTATTACTTCTATTAATAATGAGATTTTGTATCAGTCCGAAGCCGCAACTATACTATTACTTCTATTTATAATGGAGATTTTGTATCTGTCCGAAGCCGCAACTATACTATTACTTCTATTAATAATGGAGATTTTGTATCTGTCCGAAGCCGCAACTATACTATTACTTCTATTAATAATGGAGATTTTGTATCTCTCCGAAGCCGCAACTATACTATTACTTCTATTAATAATGGAGATTTTGTATCTGTCCGAAGCCGCAACTATACTATTACTTCTATTAATAATAGAGATTTTGGTATCTGTCCGAAGCCGCAACTATACTATTACTTCTATTAATAATGGAGATTTTGTATATGTCCGAAGCCGCAACTATACTATTACTTCTATTAATAATGGAGATTTTGTATCTCTCCGAAGCCGCAACTATACTATTACTTCTATTAATAATGGAGATTTTGTATCTGTCCGAAGCCGCAACTATACTATTACTTCTATTAATAATGGAGATTTTGTATCTGTCCGAAGCCGCAACTATACTATTACTTCTATAAATAATGGAGATTTTGTATCTCTCCGAAGCCGCAACAATACTATTACTTCTATTAATAATGGAGATTTTGTATCTGTCCGAAGCCGCAACTATACTATTACTTCTATTAATAATGGAGATTTTGTATTTGTCTGAATCTGCAAGTACACTATTGCTTCTATTAATAATGGAGATTTTGTATCAGTCCGAAGCCGCAAGTATACTATTACTTCTATTAATAATGAGATTTTGTATCAGTCCGAAGCCGCAACTATACTATTACTTCTATTTATAATGGAGATTTTGTATATGTCCGATGCCGCAACTATACTATTACTTCTATTAATAATGGAGATTTTGTATCTCTCCGAAGCCGCAACTATACTATTACTTCTATTGATAATGGAGATTTTGTATCTCTCCGAAGCCGCAACTATACTTTTACTTCTATTAATAATGGAGATTTTGTATCTGTCCGAAGCCGCAACTATACTATTACTTCTATTAATAATGGAGATTTTGTATCTGTCCGAAGCCGCAACTATACTATTACTTCTATTAATAATGGAGATTTTGTATCTCTCCGAAGCCGCAACTATACTATTACTTCTATTAATAATGGAGATTTTGTATCTGTCCGAAGCCGCAACTATACTATTACTTCTATTAATAATAGAGATTTTGTATCTGTCCGAAGCCGCAACTATACTTTTACTTCTATTAATAATGGAGATTTTGTATATGTTCGAAGCCGCAACTATACTATTACTTCTATTAATAATGGAGATTTTGTATCTGTCCGAAGCCGCAACTATACTATTACTTCTATTAATAATGGAGATTTTGTATCTGTCCGAAGCCGCAAGTATACTATTACTTCTATCAATAATGGAGATTTTGTATCTGTCCGAATCTGCAACTATACTATTACTTCTATTAATAATGGAGATTTTGTATCTGTCCGAAGCCGCAACTATACTATTACTTCTATTAATAATGGAGATTTTGTATCTGTCCGAAGCCGCAACTATACTATTACTTCTATTAATAATGGAGATTTTGTATCTGTCCGATACCGCAACTATACTATTACTTCTATTAATAATGGAGATTTTGTATCTGTCCAAAGCCGCAACTATACTATTACTTCTATTAATAATGGAGATTTTGTATCTGTCCGAAGCCGCAACTATACTATTACTTCTATTAATAATGGAGATTTTGTATCTGTCCGAAGCCGCAACTATACTATTACTTCTATTAATAATGGAGATTTTGTATCTCCCCGAAGCCGCAACTATACTATTACTTCTATTAATAATAGAGATTTTGTATCTGTCCGAAGCCGCAACTATACTATTACTTCTATTAATAATTGAGATTTTGTATCTGTCCGAAGCTGCAACTATACTATTACTTCTATTAATAATGGAGATTTTGTATTTGTCTGAATCTGCAAGTATACTATTACTTCTATTAATAATGGAGATTTTGTATCTGTCCGAAGCCGCAACTATACTATTACTTCTATTAATAATGGAGATTTTGTATCTGTCCGAAGCCGCAACTATACTATTACTTCTATTAATAATGGAGATTTTGTATCTGTCCGAAGCCGCAACTATACTATTACTTCTATTAATAATGGAGATTTTGTATCTGTCCGAAGCCGCAACTATACTATTACTTCTATTAATAAAGGAGATTTTGTATCCGTCCAAAGCCGCAACTATACTATTACTTCTATTAATAATTGGGATTTTGTATCTGTCCGAAGCCGTAACTATACTATTACTTCTTATTAATAGAGAATTTGTATCCGTCCGAATCTGCAACTATACTATTACTGCTATTAATAATTGAGATTTTGTATCCGTCCGAAGATGCAACTATACTATTACTTCTTTTAATAATAGAGATTTTGTATCCGTCTGAAGCCACAACTATACTATTACTTCTAATAATAATGGAGATTTTGTATCTGTCCGAATCTGCAACTATACTGTTACTGCTATCAATAATGAAGATTTTGTATCCGTCCAAAGATGCAACTATACTATTACTTCTATTAATAATATAGATTTTGTATATGTCCGAAGCCGGAACTATACTATTACTGCTATTAATAATTGAGATTTTGTATCCGTCCGAAGATGCAACTATACTATTACTTCTTTTAATAATAGAGATTTTTATCCATCTGAAGCCGGAACTATACTATTACTGCTATTAATAATTAAGATTTTGTATCCGTCCGAAGATGCAACTATACTATTACTTCTTTTAATAATAGAGATTTTGTATCCGTCCGAAGCCGGAACTATACTATTACTGCTATTAATAATGGAGATTTTGTATCCGTCTGAAGCCGCAACTATACTATTACTTCTTAATAATAGAGAATTTGTATCTGTCCGAAGCTTCAACTATACTATTACTTCTATTAATAATAGAGATTTTCTATATGTCCGAAGCCGGAACTATACTATTACTGCCTATAATAATGGAGATTTTGTATCCGTCCGAAGCCGCAACTATACTATTACTTCTATTAATAATAGAGGTTTTGTTATCCGTCCGAAGCCGGAACTATACTATTACTGCTATTAATAATGGAGATTTTGTATCCGTCCGAAGCCGCAACTATACTATTACTATTATTAATAATGGAGATTTTGTATATGTCCGAAGGCGCAACTATACTATTACTTCTATTAATAATGGAGATTTTGTATATGTCCGAAGGCGCAACTATACTATTACTTCTATTAATAATGGAGATTTTGTATCTGTCCGAAGCCGCAACTATACTATTACTTCTATTAATAATGGAGATTTTGTATCTGTCCGAAGCCGCAACTATACTATGACTTCTATTAACAATGGAAATTTTGTATCTGTCCGAAGCCGCAAGTATACTATTACTTCTATTAATAATGGAGATTTTGTATTTGTCCGAAGCCGCAACTATACTATGACTTCTATTAATAATGAAGATTTTGTATCTGTCCGAAGCCGCAAGTATACTATTACTTCTATTAATAATGGAGATTTTGTATCTGTCCGAATCCGCAAGTATACTATTACTTCTATTAATAATGGAGATTTTGTATCCGTCCGAAGCCGCAAGTATACTATTACTTCTATTAATAATTGAGATTTTGTATCAGTCCGAAGCCGCAACTATACTATTACTTCTATTTATAATGGAGATTTTGTATATGTCCGAAGCCGCAACTATACTATTACTTCTATTAATAATGGAGATTTTGTATCTCTCTGAAGCCGCAACTATACTATTACTTCTATTAATAATGGAGATTTTGTATCTATCCGAAGCCGCAACTATACTATTACTTCTATTAATAATGGAGATTTTGTATCTGTCCGAAGCCGCAACTATACTATTACTTCTATTAATAATGGAGATTTTGTATCTGTCCAAAGCCGCAAGTATACTATTACTTCTATTAATAATGGAGATTTTGTATCTGTCCGAAGCCGCAACTATACTATTACTTCTATTAATAATGGAGATTTTGTATATGTCCGAAGCTGCAACTATACTATTACTTCTATTAATAATGGAGATTTATCATATGTCCGAAGCCGCAACTATACTATTACTTCTTAATAATAGAGATTTTGTATCCGTCCGAAGCCGAGACTATACTATTACTTCTATTAATAATGGAGATTTTGTATCCGTCCGAAGCCGCAACTATACTATTACTTCTAATAATAATGGAGATTTTGTATCTGTCCGAAGCCGTAACTATACTATTACTTCTTAATAATAGAGAATTTGTATCCGTCCGAATCTGCAACTATACTATTACTGCTATTAATAATTGAGATTTTGTATCCGTCCGAAGATGCAACTATACTATTACTTCTTTTAATAATAGAGATTTTGTATCCGTCCGAAGCCACAACTATACTATTACTTCTACTAATAATTGAGATTTTGTATCTGTCCGAATCTGCAACTATACTATTACTGCTATTAATAATGGAGATTTTCTATCCGTCCGAAGATGCAACTATACTATTACTTCTATTAATAATATAGATTTTGTATATGTCCGAAGCCGGAACTATACTATTACCGCTATTAATAATTGAGATTTTGTATCCGTCCGAAGATGCAACTATACTATTACTTATTTTAATAATAGAGATTTTGTA
Organism: Sepiola atlantica; assembly: GCA_963556195.1. NCBI lineage: Eukaryota > Metazoa > Mollusca > Cephalopoda > Sepiida > Sepiolidae > Sepiola > Sepiola atlantica. Next base: position 45,668,596 of record OY744542.1, read on the forward strand.
TCCGTCTGAAGCCGGAACTATACTATTACTGCTATTAATAATTAAGATTTTGTATCCGTCCGAAGATGCAACTATACTATTACTTCTTTTAATAATAGAGATTTTGTATTCGTCCGAAGCCGGAACTATACTATTACTGCTATTAATAATGGAGATTTTGTATCCGTCCGAAGCCGCAACTATACTATTACTTCTTAATAATAGAGAATTTGTATCTGTCGGAAGCTTCAACAATACTATTACTTCTATTAATAATAGAGATTTTCTATATGTCCGAAGCCGGAACTATACTATTACTGCCTATAATAATGGAGATTTTGTATCCGTCCGAAGCCGCAACTATACTATTACTTCTATTAATAATAGAGGTTTTGTTATTCGTCCGAAGCCGGAACTATACTATTTCTGCTATTAATAATGGAGATTTATCATATGTCCGAAGCCGCAACTATACTATTACTTCTTTTAATAATTAAGATTTTGTATCTGTCCGAAGACGCAACTATACTATTACTTCTATTAATAATGGAGATTTTGTATCTGTCCGAAGGCGCAACTATACTATTACTTCTATTAATAATGGAGATTTTGTATCTGTCCGAAGCCGCAACTATACTATTACTTCTATTAATAATGGAGATTTTGTATCTCTCCGAAGCCGCAACTATACTATTACTTCTATTAATAATGGAGATTTTGTATCTGTCCGAAGCCGCAACTATACTATTACTTCTATTAATAATGGAGATTTTGTATCTGTCCGAAGCCGCAACTATACTATTACTTCTATTAATAATGGAGATTTTGTATATGTCCGAAGCCGCAACTATACTATTACTTCTATTAATAATGGAGATTTTGTATCTCTCCGAAGCCGCAACTATACTATTACTTCTATTAATGATGGAGATTTTGTATCTGTCCGAAGCCGCAACTATACTATTACTTCTATTAATAATGGAGATTTTGTATCTCTCCGAAGCCGCAACTATACTATTACTTCTATTAATAATGGAGATTTTGTATCTGTCCGAAGCCGCAACTATACTATTACTTCTATTAATAATGGAGATTTTGTATTTGTCTGAATCTGCAAGTATACTATTACTTCTATTAATAATGGAGATTTTGTATCTGTCCGAAGATGCAACTATACTATTACTTCTATTAATAATGGAGATTTTGTATCTGTTCGAAGCCGCAACTATACTATTACTTCTATTAATAATGGAGATTTTGTATCTGTCCGAAGCCGCAACTATACTATTACTTCTATTAATAATGGAGATTTTGTATCTGTCCGAAGTCGCAACTATACTATTACTTCTATTAATAATGGAGATTTTGTATCCGTCCAAAGCCGCAACTATACTATTACTTCTATTAATAATTGGGATTTTGTATCTGTCCGAAGCCGCAAGTATACTATTGCTTCTATTAATAATGGAGATTTTGTATGTGTCCGAAGCCGCAACTATACTATTACTTCTATTAATAATGGAGATTTTGTATCTGTCCAAAGCCGCAAGTATACTATTGCTTCTATTAATAATGGAAGTTTTGTATCTGTCCGAAGCCGCAAGTATACTATTGCTTCTATTAATAATGGAGATTTTGTATATGTCCGAAGCTGCAACTATACTATTACTTCTATTAATAATGGAGATTTATCATATGTCCGAAGCCGCAACTATACTATTACTTTTTTTAATAATTAAGATTTTGTATATGTCCGAAGCCGCAACTATACTATTACTTCTTGATAATAGAGATTTTGTATCCGTCCGAAGCCGGAACTATACTATTACTTCTATTAATAATGGAGATTTTGTATCCGTCCGAAGCCGCAACTATACTATTACTTCTAATAATAATGGAGATTTTGTATCTGTCCGAAGCCGTAACTATACTATTACTTCTTAATAATAGAGAATTTGTATCCGTCCGAATCTGCAACTATACTATTACTGCTATTAATAATTGAGATTTTGTATCCGTCCGAAGATGCAACTATACTATTACTTCTTTTAATAATAGAGATTTTGTATCCGTCCGAAGCCACAACTATACTATTACTTCTAATAATAATGGAGATTTTGTATCTGTCCGAACCTGCAACTATACTATTACTGCTATTAATAAGGGAGATTTTGTATCCGTCCGAAGATGCAACTATACTATTACTTCTATTAATATAGATTTTGTATATGTCCGAAGCCGGAACTATACTATTACTGCTATTAATAATGGAGATTTTGTATCCGGCCGAAGCCGCAACTATACTATTACTGCTATTAATAATTAAGATTTTGTATCCGTCCGAAGATGCAACTATACTATTACTTCTTTTAATAATAGAGATTTTGTATCCGTCCGAAGCCGGAACTATACTATTACTGCTATTAATAATTGAGATTTTGTATCCGTCCGAAGATGCAACTATACTATTACTTCTTAATAATAGAGAATTTGTATCTGTCCGAAGCTTCAACTATACTGTTACTTCTATTAATAATAGAGATTTTCTATATGTCCGAAGCCGGAACTATACTATTACTGCCTATAATAATGGAGATTTTGTATCCGTCCGAAGCCGCAACTATACTATTACTTCTATTAATAATAGAGGTTTTGTTATCCGTCCGAAGCCGGAACTATACTATTACTGCTATTAATAATGGAGATTTTTTATCCGTCCGAAGCCGCAACTATACTATTACTATTATTAATAATGGAGATTTTGTATCTGTCCGAAGACGCAACTATACTATAACTTCTATAAATAATGGAGATTTTGTATCCGTCCGAAGACGCAACTTTACTATTACTTATATTAATAATGGAAAGTTTTTATTTGTCCGAAGCCGCAACTATACTATTACTTCTTAATAATGGAGATTTTGTATCCGTCCGAAGCCGCAACTATACTATTACTTCTATTAATAATGGAGATTTTGTATCTGTCCGAAGCCGCAACTATACTATTACTTCTATTAATAATGGAGATTTTGTATATGTCCGAAGCCGCAACTATACTATTACTTCTATTAATAATGGAGATTTTGTATATGTCCGAAGCCGCAACTATACTATTACTTCTATTAATTATGGAGATTTCGTATCGGTCCGAAGCTGCAATTATACTATTATTTCTATTAATAATGAGATTTCGTATCTGTCCGAAGCTGCAATTATACTATTACTTCTATTAATAATGGAACTATACTTTTTGTCTGAAGCCGAAATTATACAATTTCTATCTTTAAATTAAGGAGGGAGTAGTATAGTACCTCTTCTGGATTCATGATACCGTCTTCCTAGGCATTACCCTCCTTTTCTCTTTTTGGGGGAAATAATGTAGTATCTGGTCTGTTGCCATTAGACAGTCATTTCATGTATTATCTTCTCTTTTTTGGGGTAATGTAGTATCTGTGCTTTTGTCATAAGACCATTCTCCCGAGTATAACCTCCTCCTCCTCCTAGAGAACAGTGTAGTATATGTTCCTTCGTCATATATACTATTAAAAATATACAACCATATTTGTGCTCGTAATATAATAATAATAATAATAATAATAATAATAATAATAATAATAATAATAATAATAATAATAAAAACGAAATTTCTCGTAAATTAGATTGATTCGAGACAAGGCTTTATATAGAAGTCCCATAAATCATTATTGCGAATTAATTTCAGTTCTCATATATTAATAATGGCGTTTGGCTTTGGAAACTAAGTTTCGTTTAATTCAGACCTTTCAGACCTTTCAGGCGTGCAGCGGAAATGGCTTGTTATAAATGTGGCGGCCATCTTTAAAATGCACGTGGACAAATTGAATCATTGATTGACGATAACGTTAAGTTAAATTAAACATATTACTGAATAACTGAATTAGAATTATGATCGTCTGTATTTGATTTTAATGAAAGGAACATTAGAATGATATATGAAAAGAGTAAAGATATATCTGACAGTGCATGGGTGTCAAGCTTTGGTACTGAGATATATTCCTATTTCTAATAACCTTGCTTATTAAGCAAATATTTATACTACTGCTAAACTCTACTCATGTATTGAGTACTGTTAAAGTCAATACGTAAACAAATATATATATATACAAATAATATCTATCCCAGCAATTTCCTCTGATGATAAGATTTTGATCTTTGAAAAGCCTGGCTTAAGGAGAAAATGAATGAAATAAATTGCTTTTTTGCGGAATATACCTTGCATTGAGCAACTGAATTGAAAAAAAGATCTGCCTCCGTCGCTTTTCTAATTCCATTTCATCCTTCTATCTATATACAAATAATATATTATTTGATAGTGTAAGTCTATAAAACGGTACACTATCTATCTATCTATCTATCTATCTATCTATCTATCTATCTATCTATCTATCTATTTATCTATCTATCCCCTACTCTCTCTCTCTCTCTCTCTCTCTCTCTCTCTCTCTCTCTATATATATATATATATATATATATATTCTTATGTGATGTTCCATCAAATTGAATTGTTGAACACTGTTGTTACAGCCTACTAGATATGTCCAGTTGTAAAGACATGAATAGACTTTAATTCTATTCTTTCCGCATGGCAAGTAGTGTGGGGTTCAAATGTATTGGTAAATCCAGAAGAATCCGTGTAAAGATCCAACGACGACGATTCCACCCAAGTCTGTATTCCGTGTGGCGAGGATCAGATAAAATTGGCCATTTTGAGAAAACTCAAACTTGAGTGGAATCATCGTCGCTGGATCTTTACATGGATTCTTCTGGATTTACCAATACATCTGAACCCCACACTACTTGGATTTCCGTTTTTGGTGACGCCCCTTTACACTAGAAAATACCCGTTTGAACTTTAAAACGTTTTCAAATTTCGAATATTGACAGTCCTCATCTGTCAACTTATCTATCATTAACCTCCTCTGATGATAAGATTTTAATCTTTGAAAAACCTGGCTTAAGGAATGAAAGAGAAGAAAAATAAATATTGCTATTCACTAAATGTCCTTGTTCTGAACAATCGAATATTATGATTTGCTTCCATCTGCAGGTCTAATTATTTTCATTGACTTATCATATTTTTGCTCTATCCAGTATATTGAGCTTTCCATACCTCACAATAGGTCCAACTCTCTAAAAGTTTACCTTTTAGTTATAAATTCTCATTCATATATATATATATATATATATATATATATATATATATATATATATATATATATATATATACATATATATACATATATATATATACATACATATATATACATATATATACACATATATATATATACATATATATATACATGTATATACATATATATATATACATATATATATAAATACATATATATATACATATATATACACATATATATATATACATATATATATACATATATATATATATATATATATATATATACATATATATATACATATATATGTATATATACATATATATATATATACATATATATATACATATATATATATATATACATATATATATACATATATATATATATATACATATATATATATACATATATATATATATACATATATGTATATATACATATATATATACATATATATATATATACATATATGTATATATACATATATATATATACATATATATATACATATATATATACATATATATATATATATATATATATACATATATATATATATATAATTTTTAATGTAAGATACGGTATGATTGTTTCCACAATCACACACACCGCTGCAAACTACAAAAACCATGAAAGCCATTAGTTCTGGTCTGCAACCTTAATGGTTTGTGTGGGTTGCAGCGGTGTGTCTTATGAAGCATCATTTATGTGTATGAATATTTCATATCAGTTTTGAGAATTAAAACAATGAGGCAATTCCAAAATGAATACAATCCTTTTTTTAAGGCTAAGACTTTCGATACAATATATCCTTTTTAAAGCGAAACTTTTTTTCTTCTTTTTTAGCTTCACTTTGCTGGTATTAACCTCAGGAAGAGCGAACCTTCTGTGGAGACAGGCAAATGTACGCCAAGGTGTTAAAGACGACGGTTTAAAAGTAGAGTCAAGCCGAGCGATGTGTTGTGTTTGGTTGAATAAAGAAATTGGTCACATCTTATAAAGCATCGTTCATCTTTCTCTTTGTTTAGTAACAGTATGTATTTTTTGTGATTAACATATACTGAAAAATAGCGTAGGGAAAGAAAAATTGATGAACACAAGTTTAGTATTATATATATATATATATATATATATATATATATATATATATATATATATATATATATATAAATGCCATGAGATAAAATACTGCTTTTAAATTCCCGAAACAGTTTTTCATGGTAAACAACTGATGATCCCTTAATTAATGTTAAGACTAGCGTAAATTCTTGGAAGCAAACTAATATAGTGACTGTAAAAAGTAAATTGACTTACATGGTTGAAGAACCTCGAAGACTATATATATATATATATATGTATATATATATATATATTTATATATATATATATATATATATATATGTGTGTGTGTGTATGTTTTTTGAAAAACACATATAAATGCTCTGTACCTTGTAATCGAGTAACATCGAGTTTATTTTTATTGAGCTAATCCCGGTCTTTACTGAATAAACTATCTTCTAAGTGAAAAATCTAAATCTCTCCCTCTCTCTCTCTCTCTCTCTCTATATATATATATATATATATTGACCGCATTTTTCTTGAAGACATTTCATTAAATATTACAGATAACTCGTGTCTGCATATTTTTTCTTTGACCCTTCCTAAATTCTGGATTAATTTTCATGTTTCGGATCCATTGTAAACGACCATTGTAATAAGTATGATCTAAATAGTTTATCATTTAAAGGGAAATAAAATATTCCACTATTTTCTCAACACTTGATTTACTTGTTCGAAAAACGTACCACTTTCTTTCGTCATCGGAGTCACAAAGGGTGTTTTGTAGGGGTGTCCATTATGTTACTTAACACCATCTATGTACACTTGGTATTGAACACTAGTTTTGGTTGCCGATTTTGCGTATACGAAATCCTACACACTCACTACTTAACTTTTCACCAATCATAATTCACACGCATAAAGTCATACTTACTACCAATTATTTAATACATAATAATCTCTGATCGTCAAAATTGCACACAAAATTAAACTAAGTCGACTTAGTGAATCTAGCCTCAGATTGTAACTGTTTCAAATAGCTATAAGTATCATATCCAAACAAAATACAATCTTTTAATTTGGATAAAAAACAGTGACACAATTTAACACTCCACTGACTTTTTGCACATTGTTTACTTTCGAACAACTTCTCTTTCCTCCAAGCATATCAATTTTAACTTTTTTCAACTATATAAATTTCTCTGTCTTCTGTTTTCTCTTTTTCTTTATTTTTCTTCCCCATTTTTTCTCCCCTTCTTCTTGTTCATCCACATCTACCATAACGCCCCCCACACTCGCTGCCATTTTTACTCACCCGCCTATACGAAACTCCATTCCTAAACACACTCACTACTTAAACTTCCACCAATCATATTTCACATGAATAACGCCCTACTTACTATCAATCTAACCTTTCCTTTCGCTCTAATGCATTCCTTCATTTTACCAACCCATCACTTCCAATTTTTGTATAGTTAATCTGACTCTGTTCGATAAATGGTTATTCTAGACAAAGTTTAATATCTGAAACGAAATATCCAATAAAAAACATGATTATGTGTTCATTTTTCCGGTTCTGTGTAGTTTGTTCTTTGCTTATCACCTTATTTCTAATCCTTATCTACACATTTTGTCGAATATTTATTCCTTAAAAAAAACTTTCACACACACACATCTACACACACACACATACACCTACCCACACGCATACATATATATGTATAAAAAAGACAAAAAAATTAAACACATGTAGAAATCAAAATCAAACGCGAGATTGGCCGGTTTCGTTCGGATACACGAACGTCTTCAGAAAAAGTGAAGATTTTAAATTATTGTAAAACCGTAAAGCATAGGCAAGAAGACGCGAAATTTGAAAAAATATGCTGCGCGTGCGAAAAAGACGTTAATTTGGAAATAAAAATACAAGAAAAAGAGAAACAATTTCTTCACTTTTTCGAAAAACGTTTCTTGATCCGAATGAAACGGGTCAATCTCTCGTTTGATCTTTATTTCTTCCTGTGTTTAATGATTGTTTTTGTCTTTTTCATTCATCCTATCCCCACGGCATCTATTTTTATGATATATTGTGCGTTTTATCCTCTTCATATATATATATATATATATATATATATATATATATATATATATATATATATATATATATAAGTATGTATATAAAAAAATAAAATAATAATGTGAAAAAAAGTTTATATTGTGTTATAACTTTTTATTATTTATTTTTCTATTTATTTATTTTGTGACGTGTAGGAATATAAATTGTTCTGTAAAGAAAAATAATTTTCGACTGATCCTTCAGTCTTCATCGGTGTTTGGGGTTTGCGTGTGTACGGTGGGAGGTTTTCCCAGGCAATGAGGGGGAAAGAGTAGAAAAATCATAAATTAAATATGTGTATAAATGAGCACACGCACATACGCGTCCACACACACGTAATGGGACGTGTACATGTACATTGATACACACACACACATACACCGACACGTGCCTATGCGCGTAAGCATACATACATATATACATACACCCATTCACAAATACCTTTTTTCTTTCTCCTTTTCTTTCTCTCTTACTGCTCGATACATACACACACACACACACACATACATATATACAAACACACACACACACCATGCGATCAATCATACACATCTCTTAGCGTTATATATATATAAAATTTAAATTCTTTCGAACAATGTTTTACCCTCTCTCTCTCTCTCTCTCTCTCTCTCGCTCTCTCTCTCTCTCTCTCTCTCTATATATATATATATATATATATATATAAATTAAATTCAAATATTAACATAATGAACAAAACCAATTCTTTTCAAAAGTGCTCAATATATATTAGAGTTTTTATATTAACACATACATACAACTTTACTTTATATATAGAGAGACAGTATATATATATAGATTTCATTTTGCGCTTCATCTCCATCTGTTGTCACTCTGCCTTTCTCACTCTCGCTATCTATATTTCTCCGTGTCAATAGAACTCATATAAAAAAGACGTCCGACGGTTTTCTGTCTAGCACGGATATAAAATATGATTAATTTATTACAAGCAATAAGTACAATTGTATTAGGTCTTTACGCACGTGTATACATTGTGAGATATGAGATTTAGCTTTTTATAGTTCAATTCAGTTGATCACGCAAACTTACAATAGTTTCACGCGTTTGTCACATGGGATCAACCGTTTTCTGCGCAAGAACAGCATTTCATTTACGGAACGGGAAGACTCCTAATTATCGCGGGAAAACTGGTCGAATAGTTTTGATACATTTTACGACTTTAATTCACTTTACCTACTTTGTTTAATTTTCTGTTTTTTTGCATTTTGAATTTTCTACATTATTTTTTATTACTTTATTTAATTTGCTTTTGGTTACTGATTTTTTAGCGTCTATGTTTTTTTGCCGGTTGAGGCACTGAAAAATCCACGTGAAATAAATGGTGGTCAGGAGCAAAGTGTAGTATCTGTTCTGCTGATACTACACTTCAGTTGTTCTGTCCTCGGTCAGTGAAGGACAAATCCTTCTATACAGAGGAATTTTTGTTCCAGTCCAGAGTGCCCCTTTTTTATGATGCTGGATTTTCTCCACATTAAAAACCGACCTTGTGTCTAACACTGCCTTCGTAGGGAGGCCAGTAAATAGGAACTCCACGGAAAATAAACTGAAACAATCCTACCAACGATCAAAGTGAATAAGGTGGTTTGGTTGTTGTTGTTGATGATTAAGATGATGATGATGATGATGATGATGGATGAAAATAGCAGCTAAAATATAATACGAGTTGAAATGGACAAACATGAATGTTATGAATGAAAACGATAAAAGCATGACTCACGAACAAAACATGTTTATATATATATATATATATATATATATATATATATATATATATATACATATGTATATATACTTATATACATATATATGTACATATATATACATATATATATACATATATATGTATATATATATACATATATATATACAGGGTGGGCAAAAATAAGGGTCCTATTTTTAAAAATTCATAACTTTTTTATTTATTGATTAAAAAAATTTTTTTTTTAGAATAAGTAAAGGACCCCTTCCGAAGCAAGCATGAGCCGTATTAGCCCTAAGGAACGTACCCTCATTTAGAAAACATTATTTTTGCTTAAAAAACTCAAAACAGTGTAAAAAACAATACTTTAGTTTTTGTAAGTTTTAAGAAGTGTTTTTCGGCTAAAATTTGTTTTGTTTATTTCAAAAAATCTCGGAAGGGTCAGTCTACACACACATAAAGTTTGGTGAGTTTAACTTTTATTTTGTGGAAGTTATTCAAATTCAAGTTATTCAAATTTAAAGATAGGACCCTGTATATACATATATATGTATATATATATATACATATGTATATATATACATATATACATATGTATTTATACATATGTATATATACATATATGGATATATATGTACATATATATACATATATATGTATATATACATATGTATATATATATATGTATATATACATATGTATATATACATATGTATATATATACATATATATATATATATATATGTATATTATATATATATATATATATATATATATATATATATATATAGAGAGAGAGAGAGAGAGAGATAAATGTATATATTTATAATACATATATTTTGTGTGAGAAAATTGTTCGTGTCTGTGTAAAAATGATAAATGTTCTCATTTATAAAAAAAGATGAGGAAAAAGACACGAGCGTTAGAAATACGTGTGTCTGTTCAAAGTTCCATTTTTTGTTGTGTTTACCTTTTTTGGTTAGGCTGTAGTTGGAGGGATAGAGAGAGAGAGAGAGAGAGAGAGAGAGAGAGAAATAGAGATATATAGAGAGAGATAGAGAGAGATAGAAAGATATAGAAAGAGAGAAGAGAGAGAAAGAAATAGAGATAGATAGATAGATATATATAGAGAGAGATAGAAAGAGAGAAAGAGAGAGAAAGAAATAGAGATAGATAGATAGGTAGATAGAGAGAGATAGAAAGAGATAGAAAGAGAGAAGGATGAGAAAGAAATAGAGATAGATAGATAGAGAGAGAGAGAGAGAGGGGGATAGAAAGAGAGAAGAGAGAGAAAGAAATAGAGATAGATAGATAGATAGGTAGATAGAGAGAGAGATAGAAAGAGAGAGAAAGAAATAGATATAGATAGAGAGAGAGAAAGAAAGAGAGAGAAAGAGAGAGAGAGAGAAAGAGAGAGAGAAAGATAAAGAGATAAAGAGAGAGAGAGAGAACAGTGGTAATAAAGGGAATTTGTTGGGCGTTGGTTGTTATTGTCATCATTTTTAGGGGGGGGGGCGAGGCGCGTAGGTGTGTCTGACAGAAGAACTGTTTCTTGTTAGCGAACCGATGTTTATATTGGAACCAATTAGTTCACGTAGGATTGCCACGAGAATCCGTTTCAACGAGCGGGAATCCCTCCTATTGGTCGAAATATCTAGAAATTCACACTTACATGTGAGATAATGTTTATTTTATTTTATTTAGGTTATGGAATTTATTTCCGACAGTATATTATGTTTCATGCTGCCTTTCTGTTGACATTGATGTTTGCGTAGGTAATACTATTATATAAACGATTAAGTTAGTCCACATCGACTCGAGAAATCCCAAATTAAAAAATGAGACTCGCACAGGATACGAACCTGCTCTTCCGAAAGATGGACCAACTCAGGAGGCGTCGTCTTTAACTTACGAGCTGCACCGTTAGAGAGCATCAGCAATAGCAAATTATTGCACTGCTAATTAAATTAATCTTTAAAGTATATTAATTATTTGTGCAATCAGTTAATAGAAAATTTTCACTCGAATAATTTCTAAAAACGTTTAGCAATGTTACACATTAATTTATAGGAATCATTCTTTGTTGGAGTCTCGCGAATAAGGCGCAGACGCGAATCGCATCTTTATTACAAGGTCGCCAGAGATACACACCACAACACAAGCGCCTGATGCCACAGATACACACCACAAGCGCGTGATGCCACTTTGGTAAAGACGTTCAATAATTACTTTGCATAGTATCAGTTGTCACCCCAAGAATACTTGAATCAACACAATATGGGGCAGGGTCGCTATTGAAATCTCTATTACCATCGAGGCTACACCAGAAGAATGAAGATCCCTTGGGCGTTCTTGGCTAGCACTAGCACTGAAAGCAATGTTTATTTACTCCTTCGCTAGGAGTTAGGCACAAGGCCAGTTTTATCTTACTCCCACAAGTAAGATGTGACCACAGCTTGGGTCGAGTAAGTGGGGTTAAAAGCCAGCGCTCGAGAGGTGAGCACTCTGGCCATTTAAAAATTGCCTGGGCAGCCCCGTCGGCATTCCCCGGTAGGGGCGCCCCAGACAGTAAGCAATAAAATTACTCCTCCCCAAAGAGGGGAGGCGAAGCCTGGGAGGGTGGACCTCCTAGAACTGCACAGGACAGGCGTGCAGTATCCATCGGAACAGATACTACAATTTGATCTTAGCCAAAAGGCCGAGAAGCACTGAAAGCAATGGACAACCAGCGAGTATACTTTGTTACATAAATGCGAGGACGCCTTGAAAACAGACGAACACATAATAGCGAGGTTTCTCGAAAGAATACCCCTGTTTACTTGCTACAAAGGCACAGTTAGGCACATGGTCGATTTTAAATGAGTATGAAATCCATCTCTCCTAAAATTTGAATTTGGACAAAAATAAAAATTGCCTCAGTCTAGGACAGAAAAGATGAAGTGTAGTATCAGAACAGATACTACACTTTTCTCATAGCCAAAATGCCCGAAACAATATCCACCGAATGGCGAGTGTGGTCTGATCGACGTGGCAGGAAACATATTGGAATTATTTACTATAACGAAACTGACGCTTTTTTCTTGCTTCTTATGCCCCATTCAAAACCTAGATCCTTGTTTATATTTTCTAACTATATATTCATACTAACATATTAATACTAACATATTTATACTAACATATTTATGCTCATATATTTATACTAATATATTCATACTAATATATTAATACTAACATATTTATACTAATATATTTATACTCATATATTTATACTAATATATTCATACTAATATATTAATACTAACATATTCATACTAATATATTCATACTAATATATTCATACTAACATATTCATACTAATTTATTCATACTAACATATTCATACTAATATATTCATACTAACATATTCATACTAACATATTCATACTAATATATTTATACTAACATATTCATACTAATATATTCATACTAATACATTAATACTAATATATTCATACTAATATATTCATACTAATATATTCATACTGACATATTCATACTAACATGTTCATACTAACATATTCATACTAATATATTAATACTAACATATTTATACTAACATATTCATACAAACATATTCATACTAATATATTCATACTAACATATTCATACTAATATATTTATACTAATATATTTATACTAACATATTCATACTAATATATTCATACTAATATATTCATACTAACATATTCATACTAATATATTCATACTAACATATTCATATTAATTTATTCATACTAACATATTCATACTAATATATTCATACTAACATATTCATACTAATATATTTATACTAATATATTTATACTAACATATTCATACTAATATATTCATACTAATATATTAATACTAATATATTAATACTAATATATTCATACTAATATATTCATACTAACATATTCATACTAATATATTCATACTAATATATTTATACTAATATATTCATACTAATATATTTATACTAATATATTCATACTAATATATTAATACTAACATATTCATACTAATATATTCATACTAATATATTCATACTAACATATTCATACTAACATATTTATACTCATATATTTATACTAATATATTCATACTAATATATTAATACTAACATATTCATACTAATACATTTATACTCATATATTTATACTAATATATTCATACTAATATATTCATACTAATATATTCATACTAACATATTCATACTAACATATTTATACTAACATATTCATACTAACATATCCATACTAATATATTCATACTAACATATTCATACTAATATATTTATACTAATATATTTATACAAACATATTCATACTAATATATTCATACTAATATATTCATACTAATATATTCATACTAACATATTTATACTCATATATTCATACTAACATATTCATACTAACATATTCATACTAATATATTCATACTAACATATTCATACTAATATATTTATACTAACATATTTATACTAATATATTCATACTAATATATTAATAATAACATATTCATACTAATATATTCATACTAATATATTCATACTAACATATTCATACTAACATATTTATACTCATATAGTTATACTAATATATTAATACTAATATATTAATACTAACATATTCATACTAATATATTCATACAAATATATTCATACTAATATATTGATACTAACATATTCATACTAACATATTTATACTAACATATTCATACTAACATATTCATACTAATATATTCATACTAACATATTCATACTAATATATTTATACTAATATATTTATACTAACATATACATCCTAATATATTCATACTAATATATTCATACTAATATATTCATACTAACATATTCATACTAACATATTTATACTCATATATTCATACTAACATATTCATACTAACATATTTATACTAACATATTCATACTAACATATTCATACTAATATATTCATACTAACATATTCATACTAATATATTTATACTAATATATTTATACTAACATGTTCATACTAATATATTCATACTAACATATTCATACTAATATATTAATACTAACATATCAATACTAACATATTTATACTCATATATTTATACTAATATATTCATACTAATATATGAATACTAACATATTAATACTAATATATTTATACTCATGTATTTATACTAATATATTCATACTAATATATTAATACTAACATATTCATATAAATATATTCATACTAATATATTCATACTAATATATTCATACTAACATATTCATACTAACATATTTATGCTCATATATTTATACTAATATATTCATACTGACATATTCATACTAATTCATTCATACCAACATATTCATACTAATATATTCATACTAATATATTCATACTAATATATTCATACTAACATATTAATACTAACATATCCATACTAACATATTTATACTCATATATTTATACTAATATATTCATACTAATATATTAATACTAACATATTAATACTAATATATTTATACTCATATATTTATACTAATATATTCATACTAATATATTAATACTAATATATTCATACTAACATATTTATACTCATATATTCATACTAACATATTCATACTAACATATTCATACTAACATATTCATACTAATATATTTATACTAACATATTTATACTAATATATTCATACTAATATATTAATAATAACATATTCATACTAATATATTCATACTAATATATTCATACTAACATATTCATACTAACATATTTATACTCATATAGTTATACTAATATATTAATACTAATATATTAATACTAACATATTCATACTAATATATTCATACAAATATATTCATACTAATATATTCATACTAACATATTCATACTAACATATTTATACTAACATATTCATAGTAACATATTCATACTAATATATTCATACTAACATATTCATACTAATATATTTATACTAATATATTTATACTAACATATACATCCTAATATATTCATACTAATATATTCATACTAATATATTCATACTAACATATTCATACTAACATATTTATACTCATATATTCATACTAACATATTCATACTAACATATTTATACTAACATATTCATACTAACATATTCATACTAATATATTCATACTAACATATTCATACTAATATATTTATACTAATATATTTATACTAACATGTTCATACTAATATATTCATACTAACATATTCATACTAATATATTAATACTAACATATCCATACTAACATATTTATACTCATATATTTATACTAATATATTCATACTAATATATTAATACTAACATATTAATACTAATATATTTATACTTATATATTTATACTAATATATTCATACTAATATATTAATACTAACATATTCATATAAATATATTCATACTAATATATTCATACTAATATATTCATACTAACATATTCATACTAATATATTCATACTGACATATTCATACTAATATATTCATACTAACATATTCATACCTATATATTCATACTAATATATTTACTAACGTTGCCTAAGGTAGAAGGGGGAAATATGTCTTTTTACGTTCAACCCATAACAACTCATCACTTAAAAAAAAAATATTTTTAATTTTTTTATAGTATTTAATTTTGAGGTGAGCCGAAGTATATACACGGCATTGATTGGATAAGAAGAGGTGTACTGTACTGTCTCAATGGAAACGTGTGCAAACCTCGGGCAGTCAGCTAAATTCCTTTGAACAATTAAAACTCTGAGGCATGGTTTATTTAAAGCACAGGTTTATTGAACGTCAATAAAGGTAAAACTAATAAAAGAACCCAAAAAATACATAATTCACCAACATGTAAATACAGAAGAAGACGTTAGCAGAGACAAGGAGTCTAATATAACTTAAAGAGCTTAATAACATTGCTGAATAGAAGATATTTGAACGTAGAAATAATGATAGAAAGTGAAAAAAAAACAACAAATTACATTAGGTGAGAGCCGAGTTACGAGTAAGAAAAAACGAAAGCTCACACGTGGGGAAAAGATAAACAAAGTAAGTTAAATATAAAAATGATACTAAAATAATTCTATTCTTTGAGAAAAGATAGGTAATATTTCGATGCTTGTATAATAAAAAGCCGAAAAAAAGTTTTTTGTCTTTTAGTATTGGAGAGGTAAATAAAGGGCAGGTATCTCTTCACAACAGCTCTAGCTTTCGAACAATATTTTTCTAACCCTAACCCTAACCCAAAACCCTAACCTTAACCCTTTTATGTTAATCTTGCTTAAAATTCGTGGTAAGAGTTACCTGCCCCTTATTTACCTCTCCAACACTAAAAGACAAAAAAATATTTTTTTCGGCTTTTTATTATACAAGCACCAATATTTCTTACCGAGGATGCTCAAAATGTCAGAATATTTAAAGAGATTAAAAACGGCTCGATGTAGCCGTGAAGCAAACAGCTACAATATTTAAAGGAGACGATCACATGAAAGGGGATCTCACCGGTGACTCGTCTGGGAGAATCCTCTAAGAAAATAAAGGCAAGCTAAGAGAGATAAATGATAGCGGATCTATACGACGTTAAACAGAACATGCACGCAAAGTGACATTTATTGAAATCATTTTTGGTGAATTAATTTAACATCCCTCGAGGCACATGCGACGTTTCCCAGGAATCATTGGGAACGCCAGTGCACTCAATACTTCCAAACCTGTGTCATTATCAACATTTATATTCTTAGTTTTTAATTTCTATAATTTTTGAAGTTATGAATACAATCAATTAGAACGCGAACGATAATCTTGCGATAATCTTTTTTGCCCTTTAATCTACATAACTGTTACACCGGCCGTTCTAACAGAAGAGAAACTACACCGGTTCTCACAATAAATAGTGCGAGTAGACAATCACCAGGGAGGAAAGGACAGTATTGTAACTGTTTAGCCGACTGCCAGTCAGTTTCCTTACCTTTGTACCTTTTACACTTGTTATCTTAACCCAACCTCGACTTGACTTTTTCTTTTTATTGTTGGACTACTTCACAACAATAACATATACTTATTCAAGTACCTTGGCCTATGTAGTTTAAGTAGATATACAGTTATGAGGATGTTTGTGAACATGTAAACAACCAGACAGACAAAGAAATACCCGGGCGGAAACTATAACTAATTGGCCTGATGATTTCCTCCGGGAATAAAACATGACCGTTTCTGTGTAACTTACTTGCACTAATATTTTTTCATATTAATACTAAGCTCTACTAATATATTGAGCACTGTTGAAGTAAATACTGAAAAATATAAAATATATTCGTAATGTATTATATTACCTTAAAATATTATATGTGTATTATATTATATCCATGAAATAATACTAGCATCATAGTTGATCGTGTCGTTAATATATATATATATATGATTTTTTGAAGGTTTACCAAAGCATTCCGTTCAGGAGATCATTCATCACCACAAAAGACGTTTTCTTTCAAAGATTATTTATTTATCATATATATCCAAATTAAAGAGTTTTTTCCTACAAAGCAGGTCCTGATGATCTGCCAAGCAAGGACCTGCTTGGTAGTGAAACACGTGTAGGAAAAACTCTTTAATTTAGATATATATGATAAATAAATAATCTTTGAAAGAAAAAGTATTTTGTTGTGATGAATGATCTGAACGGAATGCTTTGGTAAGCCTTCAAAAATCACATATAAATGCTCTGTACCTTGTAATCGAGTATCATCGAGCTTATTTTTATTGACCTAATCCCGGTCTTCACTGAATAAACTATCTTCTAAGTGAAAAATCTAAATATATATATATATATATATATATATATATATATATATATATATATATATATATATATATATATAGTCTAAAGAAGCTCTGAGTCATTAAAAAAATGTAAAATGCAGTTTAAATCCCCAGACAAACTAACTAAATCCAAGATATTGCAGACTTAACATTCGTTGGAAAATTAATAAATGAAAAAAAATAAGTAAAAAAAAAAAAAAAAGGGGTGGGGGTTAATTATCTATTATATATATATATATATATATATATATATATATATCCCCAAGAAAATAAAAAATGCAACAAACCCAGATGCCAATATACGAATGCATCACCACCAACGACACATTCACACCTCCAGGCACCAACATCCAACTTAATCCCCCTCTCACCTGCAATAGCCCCAACGTTGCTTATCTGATATACTGCACCGGATGCACACAAGGCAACTATTTTGGGGAAACAAGCCTGGAGTTCTCCAAACGCCTCAACAACCACAAACAAACAATTAGGGACAAATCCACGCGATACCCAGTAGCCGAGCATTTCAATCTCCCAAACCACTCCACAGATGACATGAAATGCATCCTCGTAGCTTCCAAATTCAAATCACTACAACACAGAAAAAAAAAGCTTGGTGAATAGTGAGGGACCTATTAAGTTGGCGACTCTTTTTTGGACCTTGTCTAAGAGGAAGAGACTAGTGGTTTCACTTAGGATGTTGGCAACCTTGACGTGGTCCCTCCCGTAAATACCCTATTTCATTCCCTGACTATGAAGATATCGAGAAAACCAATGACAACAATAGAATCATCTGATTGATACGATATGAATGAATGAATGAATGAATAAATGAATAAACCGTTCCAGGGATAGCATTTCATTTGGATCACTCTGTATTAAAATTTAAAGTATCGAAAACGTTGTTGACTTGCAGTAGAGGAATATTTGAGAAATACGACGTAGACATATTCTTCAGGTAGTTATACACTCAGACCGAGAATTCAGTATTTGCATTTAACCAGTTTCTAGATTAATTAATGTAGAAAATAAAAACGCAGTGACAAGAATTAGAATTGGTTTGACTAGAAAGTACATCGGATCAGTTATATATATATATATATAGGCCCTCCGTTCAGTCTAGAGAGACTATGGATACCCCTATAAGGGGCTGGCTGCGCGTGTAATTATGAAGCAAGGGTTGCGCAATCTCTAACAACACCTCTCCTGAGTCGGCACTGCTTGATTCCATTGGCAAGCAGTTCAAGACGACTGGAAACAATGCCGAGATAAACAGAGATAAACGAGATAAACATACAGCACTTGGTAGTCCCAAATGGTCACCCATTAATACTGGCCAGGCTCGACGTCGCTTAACTTCGGTGATCTAACGGGAACCGGTGTGTCAACGTGATTGTACCGTATCAGTTACATGTTTATGTTAACAAAAGAAAACACAATGTTGTGTTCAACGTCTATCTCTTCGTTAGATGCTAAGGACTCGGAAAGCGAAAGAACAGACTAAGATTTTCTTTTATTTAAGTGCAGAATTCTCGAGATAGGTAAAACTGTGTATTCGTGAAGATCGCGTTATCGATTGAGACGGCTGTCAAGAACATATCGATGCGGACAAGTACGGCTTGGAAGAGGAAACACGTTCGGAGGAGTGAAATCTGTTGCCTCTCCAGTTTTTCTTTTATTGAATTGAAGAACAGGTGCAATTCGAGCAATTCGTATATATTTTTTAGCATCAATCATCTCCTCTAGCGAAAAACCCATCCCTAACGAAGCAGCGAAATCAGATCACACCATTCAGAAGATCGGATCTTTAAGTACTTTCGCATTTCTTGCTACAATAAAATGTGTCTATATGTTCCAATATTTTAATGTGTAGGCTATGTCCCCCCTCTCTCTCTCTCTCTCTCTCTCTCTCTCTCTCTCTCTCTCTCTCTATATATATATATATATATATATATATATATATATATATATATGTATATATATATTATATATATATTTATTTATTTTGGTACAGAAAAATTAGTACAATATTCGTACCGTCGGTTTCAAACACGGAAGGACTTAGCCACCCGACTCTCTTCAGCTTCTGTTGTCATCTGTTTCGGAAATGTGAAGTCACGTGTAACTCTCGTTTGGACGCGTTATTTGCTTTGAGTGTTGTGCATGTTTGTTTTAATTTAGTGTAAGGAAGGTTTAATAAGGTTTGAAAAAAAAGGGGCAAGGGTGAAAAGTAACAGTTGAGATTTAAACCGAATGTTGTACTAATTTTTATGTACCAAAATAAATCAATATCACGCTCTCAATTTTTTATTTTTAATTTTCAACTTTAATTCTTAATTAATCGGATTTTTCCTGCTATATTACAAAGAAGTATATATATATATATATATATATATATATATATATATATATATATATATATATATAGGTCTGATTGAAGACTACGGAGTTTCGCGTTTCGTAATCTTCTGAATTACTTTTTGCATACGGCGAGCAAGAGTCCGGGTCTCCGGTGATAATTGGTGTAGTTTAGCTCCAAGAGTTCTTTTATCGGTCACCTAAAGTGCTTTCAATCATCACTATCGTCGTCAAGAGTTGTTTTTTCATTAGGTTGATGTCGTTATTTGTGTTTTTATTATTTTCTCTGAAGTTTTGGCGGAAGAAGAAGGGGAAAAACCTTCTCCCGCCAAAACTTCAGAGAAAATGATAAAAACACAAAACAAAACGACAACAGCAAGCTCATGGAGAAAAAAAAACCCAACTCTTGACGACAATCACAAGAATAGAAAACGCTTTAGATCGAAATAAAAGAACTATCGGAGCCATACTGCACCAATTACCACCGGAGACTAGGACTCTTGCTCGCCGTGTCGAGAAAGTAATTAAAAAAATACGAGACGCGAAAACTCCGTAGTCTTCAATCATACCTGTATACATAACGACTTGCTGCATAAATAAATATACATACATACATACATACATATATATATATATATATATATATATATATATATATATATATATATATATATATATATATATATGTGTATAAGATTATTGGCACAGCAGAAAGATAGGATTAGCTTAAGAAGAGGAATCATTCATCAATGAAAAAGTCGTTGAAAAGAAATTAAGGAGGAGGGGGGAAACTGTATAACTCCGCAATTCTCCATGCGAGACATCTTGGGAGCCATTTCGCCAGTAAGTACATTTTTTTCTCTCCCATATTTACAATCCATACAAACATGCTAACATATTACTCAATAAGTCCCGGGCCTACATAATAAAACTTTTAGGCAAGATTCGACATAGCAATATTTACATATATTCCGACAAAACAGGCAGAGGGGATCACTTCGGTTTGTTTTGGTCTGAGAGACAGAGAAGCCATTAGGGTAAAAGCGGAGTGACTGTTTGTGTTCAGTTGAAAGAGGTATTTGTCCACATTGCAAGTCTGTCGTTCGATAGAGAAACCAAGTCTGTCGTTTGATGGAGAAACCAAGTATGATTATAACTTCTCAAAATAAAACATCGTTACTGGTTTTCAGGTTGAGTTGTTATTTCGTTTGGAAGGAAAACAGTGACCGGGTCACATGGTTGACACTACGGCTTGTATCAAAATTAAGCCCAAAACCAACACGTGTGCAGTGAACGCATACACACGCAAAGTAGTTGGATAAGTATATTTCATTTTGATCAAAGACGGGAAAATAATATTGTCGGACCTGCGTCCGTGTCGGAAATCTATGAAATAAGAATACATTTTACTTTTTTGGAACATAAAGCTCAATATATATATATATATATATATACATATATATATATATATATATATATATATATATATATATATATATATATATATATATATATATATATAGGAAGAGAAGGATGAAGGTAATCCGACGTGATGGTAAAATGAAAAAGGAAAACCAAAAACTGGATGTTTTTTATGTGTACATCAACGTTTCGTCTTTATTTATAAGACTTCATCAGGATGATGATATAGGGAAAAGATATCATGCAAGCACAGATACATGTAGGGTAGACATGTTGGGAAGAAAAATAAAAATAAAATAAAATGAAAAATAATGGCAGCGTCTTGCTGGACGTCCGTACTTGTTAGAGAATGAAAATGAGTGACGAAAGTGAGTGGGAGAGAAAGGGGAAGGGTGGAGGGAGCAAGGACTACTGTGGCTGGCGATGAGAGAAAGAGGTGGGGGATGAGCAGGGGTAAAATGGATGGCAGAGAGAGATTGGAGGAAGAGGAGGAGGGGGTGTTTGACCAGATGGCTGTGGTCGAGATTGAAGGGGAAGAGTGAGTTGGAATGTTTGTGTGTGGGGGGTGTATGCAGGGAAAATGGGGATGGGTAGAGAGGGAGGGGGGGCTGTGATTTTGGTGGATGGGCGAAAGTTATGGTCTTAGAGAGCGTTTTGAGAAAATGAGGGAATTTAAGAAGAGGTATGGGAGAAAATAGATGAGGGGGGAAGAGGGAGGATTTGTCGTGATAGGGTGTGAAATATTTGAAATATTTGGAAAATGATAGCAATGAGTGAGGGATTGGAGTGGGTGGGGGAGGGGGGTGATTGAAAGGGTGGGTGAGGAATATTTGAAATATTTGGAACATGAGAAAGTTTATTTGGACTGTAGTATTAAAAATGTGAGGGAAAAAAGTGAGGGAAAAAAGAAGATTCAGGGAGAAGAAGGAGGGGTGTGGGTGAATGGAAGAGTGTCATAAGGTTAGAGATGAAAATAAAAGTTAGCCATGATCAGGCAAAAGACTTTGTTCTGTGAGGATGATCTTGCTTATTAAGGGTGATAGGTTAAAGAAACCATTTCGTTGCTTGATGGTGGTGGAGGATGTGATGAGGGCAGTTTCCAATAATCTTCGCCGAGATTTGTTGTGGATGTGTTTAGTGATTTTGGCTTGTTCAAATTTGAATGCATGACCATATTCTAGAGCATGGGAGAAAAGTGCACTAAGAGGGTTGTTGTTTTTATGTCCCTTTTATGTTCATTTAATCGTTTCTTTAATTCACGTTGTGTTTCTCCCACGTAGAATTGATGGCAATCATTGCAAGGGACAGTGTATAAGCCGGCATGGGATGTGGGTGTTTTTTGGAAATGTCTAGATGTGTTTAAAGTTTGTTTTATGGATTGAGAAGTGGTTTGTACTATTGGAATGCCTTGTTTGTTGAGCGTGTTGTGTATGGATGTGTTATTGGAATGCGTGGGTAGGAGAAGGGGTCTGTCTATGAGAGAGGTGTTAGGGGTTTGATTTTTTTGTGTGGTGTTTCTGGAGAATATTTGGAAGGCTTTTTTCTTGGCATTTAATATGAAATGTGTGGGGTATTGCAATGTTTTTAGGGAATGAAAAATGTATTTTATTTCTTCATCTATGTGTGGGGGGCTACATATTCTAAGGGCGCGTAGGAAGAGGCCTATAATTATACCTGTTTTGATCTTGCTATGATGGTGGGAGTAGAAATTATGTAGTCATTTTTGTGAGTGTTTTTGCGGTGTACCTTAAATTCTAGTTTATTGTTGGACTTAATTATAAGAGTATCAAGGAAGGGAATAGAGCCATTTATTTCAGTCTCATGGGTGAATTTTATGGAGGGTTCTACTATGTTGAGTTTATCTTTAACATGAATGATTTGTGTGTCTGTGGGGAGGAAAATTAAAATATCATCTATGTATCTAAAGTATTCGATGTTAGGAGGTAGTCTATATTTGAAAGGACCGGATTCTAAGAATTCTAAAAAGAGGCAGGCCAATACACCGCTAAGGGGGTTGCCCATGGGGAGTCCAAATTTTTGTTTGTAGAATACTTCGTTAAATTGGAAATATGTTATGTCAGTGATGAGTCTAATTATTTCTATAAAAGTGTTGGGGGGAAAAGGTAGGTCGGTTTTTATTTTCTTTATATGTGTGTGAAGTAAGTGTAGACATTTTTTTACAGGTACGTTAGTGTAGAGCGAAGTTACATCTAGGCTGTGTATATTTTTATTTTCTACGTTGATGTTTTTTATTCTGCTAAGGAGGTCGCCTGAATTTTTTATGTGGGAGGGACTGATGGTACCCATTAGTGGAGTGAGGATGTTAGCTATGGCCCGTGCGATTTTGTGTGTGGTGCTACCTATGCTTGATACAATTGGACGCATGGGGGTGTCAGGTTTGTGGGTTTTGGGGAGCCCGTATAATGTGGGAATGATAGGGTGATACTCAATGTTTGATGCCCATTTTTTGTTGTTCTTGATTAGGTGTTTGAAAGATTTGTTAAAATGTTCTATGTTTTTATCTATAGTTTTTTGGTCAGTTTTAGTGTATGTGTTTTCGTCGGATAATAGAGTAGATATTTTTTTGATATATGTATTTTTGTCCATGATTACTATGCCCCCTCCTTTGTCAGATGGTGATATGAGTATGTTGTTGTTGTTAGCTAGGTGTTTAAGAGTGTCTATGTATCTCTTGGGTAAGACGGGGTCATTAGGGAGAGTGGTGGTAGTTGAGATTATGCCTTGAATGAAGCCTTTGGTGAAATCTGTGTCAGTGTGTCTGTAATTTTTTAGAACTGTGTTGGTGGTGGTGTTAGAGTGTATTCCAGTGGCGAATTTTAAACCGAAACTGAGAGCTTCAGTTTCTATGTTAGAAAGTTTATAGGTGGTGAGGTTGTTTATGAGTTCCGGACGTCCTAGAGTTTTCCATTTGCTGTTTTGGATAAGTTTGTTGAGTTTGTTGTTTAGTCTGGTTGTATGTTGTGTATTGAATCTTATGATGGATTTAGTGATGTTATCGATAGTGTTGGGCAGTATTGTTTTATTATTTTTTAGGTTGATGCCCAATGTTCTGGCCTCGTGGAAAAGGTGTGAACTCTTGTGTTTTAGTAGGTTTGCAGATGATGTTAAATATGTTTGAATGTAGTTAGGAAAAATGTGGTGCGATTGCTTTAGAAATGTAAATGTACTTGCGGGTATGACCTTTTCTTCGATGCATCTCAGCAGAAAGTTTCTAAATAAAGACGAAACGTTGATGTACACATAATAAACATCCAGTTTTTGGTTTTCCTTTTTCATTTTACCATCACGTCGGATTACCTTCATCCTTCTCTTCCCATTTTGTCGAAATGGAAAACCAAACCTTCCAGCAGCAGCTACGGAAATATAAGAACACACTATTCGCAGCCAACTCCCACAACAACAGGAGAAACTTTCTGCTGAGATGCATCGAAGAAAAGGTCATACCCGCAAGTACATTTACATTTCTAAAGCAATCGCACCACATTTTTCCTAACTACATTCAAACATATTTAACATCATCTGCAAACCTACTAAAACACAAGAGTTCACACCTTTTCCACGAGGCCAGAACATTGGGCATCAACCTAAAAAATAATAAAACAATACTGCCCAACACTATCGATAACATCACTAAATCCATCATAAGATTCAATACACAACATACAACCAGACTAAACAACAAACTCAACAAACTTATCCAAAACAGCAAATGGAAAACTCTAGGACGTCCGGAACTCATAAACAACCTCACCACCTATAAACTTTCTAACATAGAAACTGAAGCTCTCAGTTTCGGTTTAAAATTCGCCACTGGAATACACTCTAACACCACCACCAACACAGTTCTAAAAAATTACAGACACACTGACACAGATTTCACCAAAGGCTTCATTCAAGGCATAATCTCAACTACCACCACTCTCCCTAATGACCCCGTCTTACCCAAGAGATACATAGACACTCTTAAACACCTAGCTAACAACAACAACATACTCATATCACCATCTGACAAAGGAGGGGGCATAGTAATCATGGACAAAAATTCATATATCAAAAAAATATCTACTCTATTATCCGACGAAAACACATACACTAAAACTGACCAAAAAACTATAGATAAAAACATAGAACATTTTAACAAATCTTTCAAACACCTAATCAAGAACAACAAAAAATGGGCATCAAACATTGAGTATCACCCTATCATTCCCACATTATACGGGCTCCCCAAAACCCACAAACCTGACACCCCCATGCGTCCAATTGTATCAAGCATAGGTAGCACCACACACAAAATCGCACGGGCCATAGCTAACATCCTCACTCCACTAATGGGTACCATCAGTCCCTCCCACATAAAAAATTCAGGCGACCTCCTTAGCAGAATAAAAAACATCAACGTAGAAAATAAAAATATACACAGCCTAGATGTAACTTCGCTTTACACTAACGTACCTGTAAAAAAATGTCTACACTTACTTCACACACATATAAAGAAAATAAAAACCGACCTACCTTTTCCCCCCAACACTTTTATAGAAATAATTAGACTCATCACTGACATAACATATTTCCAATTTAACGAAGTATTCTACAAACAAAAATTTGGACTCCCCATGGGCAACCCCCTTAGCGGTGTATTGGCCTGCCTCTTTTTAGAATTCTTAGAATCCGGTCCTTTCAAATATAGACTACCTCCTAACATCGAATACTTTAGATACATAGATGATATTTTAATTTTCCTCCCCACAGACACACAAATCATTCATGTTAAAGATAAACTCAACATAGTAGAACCCTCCATAAAATTCACCCATGAGACTGAAATAAACGGCTCTATTCCCTTCCTTGATACTCTTATAATTAAGTCCAACAATAAACTAGAATTTAAGGTACACCGCAAAAACACTCACAAAAATGACTACATAATTTCTACTCTCACCATCATAGCAAGATCAAAACAGGTATAATTATAGGCTTCTTCCTACGCGCCCTTAGAATATGTAGCCCCCCACACATAGATGAAGAAATAAAATACATTTTTCATTCCCTAAAAACATTGCAATACCCCACACATTTCATATTAAATGCCAAGAAAAAAGCCTTCCAAATATTCTCCAGAAACACCACACAAAAAAATCAAACCCCTAACACCTCTCTCATAGACAGACCCCTTCTCCTACCCACGCATTCCAATAACACATCCATACACAACACGCTCAACAAACTAGGCATTCCAATAGTACAAACCATTTCTCAATCCATAAAACAAACTTTAAACACATCTAGACATTTCCAAAAAACACCCACATCCCATGCCGGCTTATACACTGTCCCTTGCAATGATTGCCATCAATTCTACGTGGGAGAAACACAACGTGAATTAAAGAAACGATTAAATGAACATAAAAGGGACATAAAAAACAACAACCCTCTTAGTGCACTTTTCTCCCATGCTCTAGAATATGGTCATGCATTCAAATTTGAACAAGCCAAAATCACTAAACACATCCACAACAAATCTCGGCGAAGATTATTGGAAACTGCCCTCATCACATCCTCCACCACCATCAAGCAACGAAATGGTTTCTTTAACCTATCACCCTTAATAAGCAAGATCATCCTCACAGAACAAAGAATTTTGCCTGATCATGGCTAACTTTTATTTTCATCTCTAACCTTATGACACTCTTCCATTCACCCACACCCCTCCTTCTTCTCCCTGAATCTTCTTTTTCCCCTCACTTTTTTCCCTCACATTTTTAATACTACAGTCCAAATAAACTTTCTCATGTTCCAAATATTTCAAATATTCCTCACCCACCCTTTCAATCACCCCCTCCCCCACCCACTCCAATCCCTCACTCATTGCTATCATTTTCCAAATATTTCAAATATTTCACACCCTATCACGACAAATCCTCCCTCTTCCCCCCTCATCTATTTTCTCCCATACCTCTTCTTAAATTATCTCATTTTCTCAAAACGCTCTCTAAGACCATAACTTTCGCCCATCCACCAAAATCACAGCCCCCCCTCCCTCTCTACCCATCCCCATTTTCCCTGCATACACCCCCCACACACAAACATTCCAACTCACTCTTCCCCTTCAATCTCGACCACAGCCATCTGGTCAAACACCCCCTCCCCCTCTTCCTCCAATCTCTCTCTGCCATCCATTTTACCCCTGCTCATCCCCCACCTCTTTCTCTCATCGCCAGCCACAGTAGTCCTTGCTCCCTCCACCCTTCCCCTTTCTCTCCCACTCACTTTCGTCACTCATTTTCATTCTCTAACAAGTACGGACGTCCAGCAAGACGCTGCCATTATTTTTCATTTTATTTTATTTTTATTTTTCTTCCCAACATGTCTACCCTACATGTATCTGTGCTTGCATGATATCTTTTCCCTATATCATCATCCTGATGAAGTCTTATAAATAAAGACGAAACGTTGATGTACACATAAAAAACATCCAGTTTTTGGTTTTCCTTTTTCATTTTACCATATATATATATATATATATATATATATATATATATATATATATATATATATATATATATATATATAATTAACTTGTTACAAATATCCAGGGGGTATAAATCCGAAGGAAGTTGAAACCGGGTTTATGAGAGTTCTCAATGAAAATTCAGAGCAAAATATATTTTTTTGTTGATGATTTTATTCCATTAATTGCGACAAAATATATTCTGTTTCATTAACACTCGCAAAGAGCGTCAACTTTTCAAGCTATAATGGAATTAAAATGGGTTTAATTCCATTATAGCTTGAAAAGTTGACGCTCTTTGCGAGTGTTAATGAAACAGAATATATTTTGTCGCAATTAATGGAATAAAATCATCAACAATATATATATATATATATATATACACATACATATATATATATAATAATATTAAATTAAAGATAAGCGATGTATCTTTAAATAATAATCTATCGTGATGATATAAAGCTCAATATATTGAATAGAGCAATCAATCCAAGCGATGAATGATGAGAATTAAAAAAATTGTATAGATACAATATTTATTAAAACATCAGAAGTTCAAAGCAAAGAGTTTCATATCCTTAATCCATGGATTTTCAAAGACAAAATCCAGTGACTAAGGATATGAAACTCCTTGCTTTGCACTTCTGATGTTTTAATAAATATTTTATCTATACAATTTTTTATTCTCATCTTTCATCTCTTGTATATATATATATATATATATATATATATATATATATATATATATATATATATATATATATATATTAGTTCCTAGACTGAAGATTGCGTTAGCATGAAACATCGATGTCTCTAGGTATTTAAATAATTAATATTTATTTATAAAAATATTATTTTTTATCAGCCCCCTCCCCACAAGGGCTGGGCACTTTCGAGTAGCTTTAATAACAAGCAGTACAAATAGCTATATGCGAGATCCGAACACCGTTTCGTAAGATCACTCTATCTGCCTGGTAAATAGCAGCCGATTGTCGCTATTTACAGTTAAAGTTACTCTATATTTACTAACTAATTGACGATGGCCGTTTGGATAAGATCACCGACTACGAATCAGTGGCGATTTGTGTTCGGGGTTCGCGCCTACCGACCGTCGGGAATTAGTTCCTAGGCTGAAGATTGCGTTAGCATGAAACATCGATGTCTCTAGGTATTTAAATAATTAATATTTATTTATAAAAATAGTATTGTTTATATATATATATATATATATATATATATATATATATGTGTGTGTGATTTTTTGAAGGCTTACCAAACCATTCCGTTCAGGAGATCATTCATCACCACAAAAGACTTTTTCTTTCAAAGTTTATTTATTTATCATATATATCCAAATTAAAGAGTTTTTTCCTACACGTGTTTCACTACCAAGCAGGTCCTTGCTTGGCAGATCATCAGGGGAATTAAATACCAGGAGTGATCTGCCCTATTTCGGGGGCAGATGGACTCTTTTAGACACTATGACTAGAGTTACAACGAAGTGTCTTAGCAGTCACGCCCCACAGCTTCTGTTGCTCGGTGACTCGTGTGACTCGGATGACATACATACAAGTCAAGGACGCAGTCTCAACAATCGGTCTGGCAGAAACTCGGTCATTTTGGTGGCTTTTCATCTGTAGGGCTGAGGTATTAGCACTTGGTTATCATAGGAGGGTCACCCTCCCAGGCATTGCCTCGCATCTTTGGAGTGGAGTAAGTTTATTACTTACTGCCTGAGGCGCACCGACCGGAGAATTTCGACAGGGCTTCCCAGGCAATTTTTAAAAGGCCAGTGTGCTTCTTCTTTAGGGGCGCTGGCTTGACTCTCCGCATCTTCCGGTGTTGTGCCCCATATTTCTACCGTATTGTCATAATTATTATCACCCCTTCAAGGTAACTGCATCTCTCTCTCTCTCTCTCTCTCTCTCGCTCTCTCTCTCTCTCTCTCTCTCTATATATATATATATATAAATGGAGAGATAATAAAAATAACATTTTATCTTTAAAACAATCTTATCTTGAAAAGTCAATTTTTAATATACACGATAGAGAAATAATAGAATGAAATGATTGATGAGAATAAAAGTTGGAAAAAGAACAATGATCAAGGAGTTTAAACAAAAAATATATAAATAAGATTTTTTATAATCCTTTCCATAACCCATGGATTTTCAAAAAATGCAAGCTTTTATCATCAGAGGGTATAGGGATGAAATAGTAAAATTATATTAGTGTAATATAATTTTGCTCAATGATATCTTCTGATTATAAAAGGTTGTATTTTCGAAAATACATAGATTAAGGAAAGGAAAAAAGTTTATTGATATATTTTTTGTTTAAACTACTTGATATATACATATATATATATATATATATATATATATATATATATATATATATATATATAGTAAGCAATAGAAATATATATATATGGCTACACAGAGACTCCCGCGTTTCATCCCCGGTGAATCTTCAGGCTAAAATGCCTGAATATCCCCCCCCCCGGGATGAAACGCGGGAGCCTTTGTGTAGCTTAATTGTCATAATATATTTTAATAGCTTACTACCTAGCTCTACTTACGTATCGAGCACTTTTGAAGTAAATACTCAAAATTGATACATAAAAAATTATATCGCTTTATAACATTTTATGTGGATACATGAAATAGTAATATATATATATATATATATATATATATATATATATATATATATATATATATATATATATACGTTCAGAAACCACCTTATCCAAGACACTTCGATAATTATGTTTCATTTTGATCAAAGAGGGGACGACAATATCGCGCGGTCTTCAAATAAGGATTTATCAGACGTTTTTTAGAGATAGACCACCATAACCAGATAATCTAACCCTAACCCTAACCCTAACCCTAATCAGATAATGTATATATTTATTTCTCGCTGTACGATAAATATTTGCACTCGAAAAATTGAACGCATCAAAATTCTTTCTTTTTCATGAGATTTAGTGCAATATGCAAATTAAATTTACCCACAATTCATTGTCTTTTGGGGATTGAACGCGCAACGAAATTGATTATTTTTACTCAAACAATCTGTTGTTTCCTCTGCATAAGTGTACGAAAAGAAATAAAGATAAGATAAACTTACTAAGTGACCTGCCAATTTCTTAAATCTCCGCTCGTCAACTGAACACGTGATCTAGTGCGATCAATCAGAGCTTGTGTTATCTCTCAACCTGGCTTTCCTATACAAGATTTCGTGTAAATTCCACCGAGAAAACTTGTCAGGTTTATTCAAGAAAAAAAAAAAAAAAAACAGCACAAAAAAAACAAAAAAAACAATTGCACAACTATTCAGTTTCAACTTGAGTTGATTTCGTTCAAAGTGAATTAAAGGACGGATTTTTTTTAATTATATAAAAAAAACAACCCCCAAACGTTGCACTACAAATATTTCATGGGATTTTGCTCGGCCAAATGAGCTTTTATTCAACGTCTTTTACTAGAAAAAAATCCAGTGCAAAAAAACAAACAAAAAAAAACAAATACAGTTTATTGTCGACACACGAGATTGGGGACTTGTCCATCTTAACAATGGTATCATATAATTGTATTTAACGACTTATACATTAACCGCATCTTCTACCTTGCCGACCCCCCCCCTCCCACACGCACTAACGAAGATAGATACTAAAAAAAACAAACTTGTGCCCCGTTGGGTCACCCATTGAGTTATGATTAAATTGTTTGAATCATAAGAAAATGAGTTTGCATAGCCAGTTAAAGAAAGGCTACATTCAAAATTAGCCTATTTCTGCTCGCTATATATATATATATATATATATATATATATAAATATATATATATATAATAAAATTGAAAACAGAAGCCTTTATCAATGCAAGATTAATTTATTATTTTTTTTTACTTTAATCTTATTAATTTCGGAATAATATTTCATCATCAGAGTTGACTAGTATTGTGTCAATTTAAAAAAACAACAACAACATCAAAACAAAAATAAACAAACTTTTTTCTTTTGTTATTTCGATAAAATGTCCTTGTTATGGTGTATCCGCGTTTATATCGTTGGCAGTTATGAATTCAAATTCTGGTTGTAGAACGAAGAAAGCATTGGCATGCTCGAAGTTTAAGAAAATGGGTCGTTCTTTTCAAAGCATTGGTAGGTCAGTATTATAAAATTGAAAATAGAAGCCTTTATCAATGCAAGATTAATTTATTATTATATTTTTTACTTTAATCTTATTAATTTCGGAATAATATTCCATCATCAGAGTTGACCAGTATTGTGTCATTTTTTTTCATCAAAAAACACCAAAACAAAAATAAACAAACTTTTTTCCTTTTGTTTCTTTGATAAAATGTCCTTGTTATGGTGTATCCGCGCCGATATCGTTGGCGGTTATGAATTCAAATTCTTGTTGTAGAACGAAGAAAACCCTAAACTCTAACCCTAACCCTAACCCTAACCCTAACCCTTGATCCTCACCTTATACTGCAAAGATTTCAGCAAGGGAACATCAAGTACCATTTTTAAGTCTTTAGCTATGTCTCACGGCCCAGTAGCAAACACTCTAACCATTACGCCAAACGAGCCGGTGAATGGAACTCTAAATATATAGTTATTGTAAAAATATGAATAAACTGAAGAACTTAGAAATGTTTTAATTTTGTGTAGTATCTTTACTTTTGAGTCACCACTTATGAAGGCCAAGAGCCACTCGAGGATAAGGGTTAATGAGACGGAAATGATTGCTAGCTGAAAGATGAGGAACACTATGTGAGTACTAACACTAATCAATGGTATACACTGCGCTTGATTACTTATAGGTTTATGAAAATCATTTGTTGATATTGGATTTAAAGACGACCAAGTTCTAATTAGCAGGGAAGCAGTCTCGCGGTATTGTGTTCCACGGGTGGGAAAATCTTGCAAATAATCTCTGTCCATGGAAATTCCGCCTGGCGATAGGCACATGGAGAGAGAGAGAGAGAAAGAGAGAGAGAGAGAGAAAGAGAAAGAGAGAGAGAGAGAAAGAAAGAGAGAAAGATAGAGAGAGAGAGAGAGGGGGCGAGAGAGAGGGGGCGAGAGAGAGAGAAAAAGAAAGAGAAAAGAGAGAGAGAGAGAAGGCTTTTTTCGTTGTGGTAACAAAACGAGTTCTTGCTTTACATGTTTTACAAGAAGAAACAAAAGATTGGAGCTCAGTCGAGCACATTACATGTACAGAGTAGAGAGAGACTAGCAACGTCTTCTCTGTGAGAGAGGGGTTGTAAGGAAGAAAAGAGATCACCCCCCCTTAGATTTCGAAGTCGATTTGTCAAAGTAGGAAAGAGTGCTCTGCGTGGCACCTCCCCATATGTGCCAGCAGTAGGTATTTATCTACTCCCCACAGAGTAAAATGTGACACAAGGTCGGAAAGTGGGGGTTTGATAAGTCAGCACTCTAGAGGAAGAGTACCTATTACCTCTAAAAATTGCCTGGGCAGCCCCGTCGGCATTCCCCGGTAGGGACGCCTCAGGCAGTAAGCAATAAACTTACTCCTCCCCAAAAAGGGGAGGTTAAGCCTGGGAGGCTGGACCTCCTAGAACTGCACAGGACAGACCCATAGACCGGCGTAAATCAAGCCCCGAAGGCCAAGACAATACCAGTCTATGGGGTGCAGTATCCATCGGAACAGATACTACACTTTGATCTT
The DNA here is from genome assembly GCA_963556195.1 of Sepiola atlantica. Classification (NCBI taxonomy): domain Eukaryota; kingdom Metazoa; phylum Mollusca; class Cephalopoda; order Sepiida; family Sepiolidae; genus Sepiola; species Sepiola atlantica. The sequence continues at coordinate 45,703,514 of OY744542.1, forward strand.
AGCCAAAAGGTCAAGAATACCTATTATTTACATTTGACAAAAATGCGGTATCTGAATTTTCACAAAAGGTTTCATTCGAAAATTCATAAACTGTGATATACATGTTAAGAAATTCTTCTTGAGGCCAAGAATGCAAGAAGAATTTCTTAACATGTATATCACAGTTTATGAATTTTCGAATGAAACCTTTTGTGAAAATTCAGATACCGCATTTTTGTCAAATGTAAATAATAGGTATTAAGCCTTAATTAATGAATATTCCTCAAATTTCAGTTTCAGTATTTAGAGAGTTTTAGTGGGGAATTATATAGACACAACCTCTTTTTGAAAATTTAAATATTTCAGATTTGCATTGAATTTGATCTATAGACATTCGACACAGTTTATGAATTTTCAAATGAAATCAAAATAGACCAGATAATGATAGTGCTTCTGACAACGAGTCACTGGTAGTATGTGGATGACTATATGAAGTTCCCTCCCTGGGTAGAGCTTATTTGTAAGGATATCGCCAACTGCCATTTAGCTTTAAGGCATAGCTCATTAGGTAAAACTAATTTTCGAGCTCCCGGCACTTGCAATGTTTACATTGAGATATTACTTACATTCAGTCAGTGTCGTATGATAGCGTAGGGATAGGAGCGCCGACTGTCAGCTCGACGGTTGAGATTCAATCCCGGCTTGAGGCACTAACTGGTCTAGCCGCACTGAAGCGCTGTGATACAGCGAAACAGTCTGTATGTGGATGACTATATATATATATATATATAAAAGAGTAGTGCAGTATTAGTGCAGTTCCAACGAGAGAAAAGTATACATGTAAAGAAGTAACATTTGTAAAAACAACATTTGTAAAAAGTTTTTTTTCAAGATTTATTTATTATTTTGTTGTTTTATCATTTTATAATTTTATATAACGCGTTTCAAGCAGTGGTCCGCTCTCACCAGATATGTAAATCCATTTGAAGAAATGTCTTTCGATTTGAAAGAGTGTTATTTCATTTGAGGAAATGTTTTATTGTTTGGTATATATATATATATATATATATATAGTCTCGGAAGTTTCTCAACCATTAAAACTATATATAAAAAAAAAACAAAAAAAAAAAAAAAAAAAAAACTTATAGTCTCAAGTCTTCCAGTGGAAAATCACTCATGTAAGTCAATTTATTTTTTACAGTTATTATATTAGTTAGTTTCTAACACTATTTTAAGGGATCATCAGTTGTTTACCATGAAAAACTGTTTCGGGAATATATATATATATAATGCATATTCCGATAACGTTCGTTAGAATCTTTAGCCAGTCTTTCTGGATATGCCGCCCTTCGCATAAATAGAACTTAAATTCCTTTCTTAAATGTGGTAATGTCCCGTGGCCTAATGGTTATAGTGCTTACTTACGGAGTCTAGGTTAATTCTGACGAGAGTGCAGGGATTATTATAATTTAATGTTATTTATTTAAAATTAATATTTTTATATATATATAGTTACTTTAGATTTGAATATTATTTATATCAGTTTTAAGAATTCAAACGCCACGATTATTTGGCGTACGATCGTTTCCAAGATGATTTACAAATATTTTATTTTGTATTATAGTTCAGATGACTCCAAACCGTCTCTTAGTCAGTCCCATGCAGAAGTCATTTAAGAAACCATCAGATTTCAGTACTATTTGAAAAAATATATATTCAGACAATATTGGAGGCATTACTTTTCATTATGCAACCATATATCATTAAATCAGTCAGTTAAAAAAAAAGTTAATAGCAGTAAAGCTACTTTAGAAACAGCAAATTAAATATTTAAAATATTCAAAATATAGGATGAACCAGGAAGATAAAAAGTAAATTAAATTAATAAAAAATAATAATACTAAAAAAAAATTATATATATATATATATATATATATATATATATATATATATATATATATATATATATATATATTATTATTTGTAGTTCCTAGAAAAACCCGCAGAGAAGAGCACTGTCAGTGTAGTATTAACACAGCATGACGTCACTAGCTTTAAATGCATCGTTCCTTTCATTAAGTAGAACGCTCTTATGACGTCAAGCCGCCACATAAAGTGTTAAAATTATCACCGTTTATTCGCTGTTCAACATGGCTGAGTGGTTCAGGCGTCGGGATTTGAGTTGCAAAATACTCGTAATTTGGGGTTTCAAATCACACGACCGGTAGTAAATAGTAATATCTCTATGCTGATAAGGCTTGATTATAAAGGACGAAACATATACGTACATAGATACAAAATAATAACAAATATATATATATAATATAATTTATGCAATTCCCCCTTCTTAATTTAGACTTATAGATTAGATATGCTTCAAATTTCCCCCTTTCTCTAATTATGTATTACATAGGTTGTTACCCCCTCTCTCTCCAATTATATTTGAATTGTCGAGTGTGAATCTAAAATTTTTCCTTTTCAGTTTCAAAAATGTAATCGTCTAAATCGGATGCTTGAAAATACCACAAGGTTGAAATAAATTATTGCATCGATGATTATGTAATTTCGTGTTACTATATTTTTATATATATATATATATATATATATATATATATATATATATGTGTGTATCGAGGCCGCATTTTTTCTTTAAGACACGTATTATTAAAAATAACCGACAATTTTTGTCTGGTTATTTTAGTGTTGATCCCTTCAATTTTCCGGATTAAAATCTTAATCTCGGAAGGAAATTGGCTGATGAAACTGCCATAGTGTACATGTTTACTCATTAAAACTAAAAAACCTGCTATTAACAAGATTAATTTTAACACTAGTACTAATATACTTAAATGCTTATAATACCTAATAAACATAGTTAAATTTTCCCGCCATAACTAATTATAAATCTCACTCCAGGTCTTTACCTGTTTGTCATTATTCCACTGACGATGGACCCAGACGGGTCAGAAAGTACTCTGGACCAACATGTACACTATGGCAGTTTCATCAGCCAATTTCCTTCCGAGATTAAGATTTTAATCCGGAAAATTGAAGGGATCAACACTAAAATAACCAGACAAAAATTGTCGGTTATTTTTAATAATATATATATATATATATATATATATATATATATATATATATATATATATATATATATATATATATATATATATATATATAAGACTATTTTTCTTTTTGTAAATGTCTTGACTCGTGATATATACTAGAAATGATTTAATATCTTAGTTCTAATGGAAGTAGACAAAATAAATCTAATTTACTCGAAGCTGCTATTCAAAATTTTAATAATACATTTTTTACGCTAAAAATAACAAAACCGTTACGAATTCAAGGGAAGTAATAAAACCATTTTTTCCTCACCATACCTTGGTTCTAATGGAGTTTATTCAATAAGAAAACTGAAATCCAATTAGTTCCAGTCGAACAAGTATTTGAAGATTGTTTCACAACATTAATAAAGAGAAAACATCGCAGATCGAAGCGGGAATGAGATGAATTATGTATCTGATTTAATATGAAGAAAGTCCATCTGATATAATGATTACACCTCCATATGAAGTTAGGTATGTGTATATGTTTATATATTTTATGTATAAGAGTAACTCCTAAACTAATTAACCGATCATTATAATTTTTGAACACAGCTGATAGGTGTAACGGGGTCGTAATGTGGCCGATATTTAGTTTAATTTAGTTTCATGCAAAGGGGACAAAGAGGGACGGGAAACCCTTCGTGAAAATTCAGATACCTCGGATTTTCTTCAAATTTAAACCATAGGTATTAGACATCGATTAATAAATATTCTCGAAATTTCAGTTTCTTTGAAGTATTTTAAAGGGTTTTAGGTTATATTATATAGACACAACCTCCATTTGAAAATTAAAATATTTCAGATTTACATTGAGTTAATTCCATAGTCATTAGACACCCATTAAGCAAAATCCCCTATAGTTCAATTTCTGGTGCTTTGTTACATTAAGACCCGAGTTAAGTTTGAGTCCGTCGTTAGGGTTAGGGTAAGGGTTAACGTTAGGGTTAAGGTTAGAGTTAGGGTTAAAGTAGAGGTAAGGGTTAGGGTTAGGGTTAACGTTAGGGTTAAGGTTAGAGTTAGGGTTAAAGTAGAGGTAAGGGTTAGGGTTAGGGTTAACGTTAGGGTTAAGGTTAGAGTTAGGGTTAAAGTAGAGGTAAGGGTTAGGGTTAGGGTTAACGTTAGGGTTAAGGTTAGAGTTAGGGTTAAAGTAGAGGTAAGGGTTAACGTTAGGGTTAAGGTTAGAGTTAGGGTTAAAGTGGGGGTTAGGGTTAGGGTTAGGGTTAACGTTAGGGTTAAGGTTAGAGTTAGGGTTAAAGTGGGGGTTAGGGTTAGGGTTAGGGTTAAAGTGGGGATCAGGGTTAGGGTTAGGGTTAACGTTAGCATTAAGGTTAGACTTAGGGTTAAAGTGGGGGTCAGGGTTAGGGTTAGGGTTAACGTTAAGGTTGAGGTTAGAGTTAGGGTTTAAGTGGGGGTTAGGGTTAAGGTTAGGCTTAAGGTTAGAGTTAGGGTTAAAGTGGGGGTTAGAGTTAGGGTTAAAGTGGGGGTTAGGGTTAGATTTAGGGTCAAAGTGGGGGTTAGATTTAGGGTCAAAGTGGGGGTTAGGGTTAGGGTTAGGGTCAAAGTGGGGGTTGGGGTTAGGGTTAAAGTGGGGGTTAGAGTTAGGGTTAAAGTGGGGGTTAGGGTTAGATTTAGGGTCAAAGTGGGGGTTAGATTTAGGGTCAAAGTGGGGGTTAGGGTTAGGGTTAGGGTCAAAGTGGGGGTTAGGGTTAGGGTCAAAGTGGGGGTAAGGGTTAGGGTCAAAGTGGGGGTTAGGGTTTGGGTTAGGGTTAGGGTTAAGGTTAGAGTTAGGGTTAAAGTGGGGGTTAGGGTTAGGATTAGGGTTAGGGTTTATGTGAGAGTTAGGGTTAGGGTTAGGGTCAAAGTGGGGGTTAGGGTAAGGGTCAAAGTGGGGGTGAGGGTTAGGGTCAAAGTGGGGGTTAGGGTTTGGGTTAGGGTTAGGGCTAAGGTTAGAGTTAGGGTTAAAGTGGGGGTTAGGGTTAGGATTAGGGTTAGGGTTTATGTGAGAGTTAGGGTTAGGTTTAGGGTTTAAGTGGGGGTTAGGGTTAGCGTTAAAGTAAGGGGTTAGGGTTAAGGTTAAAGTGGGGGTTAGGGTTAGGGTTTAAGTGAGGGTTAGGGTTAGGGTTAAAGTGGGGGTTAGGGTTAGTGTTAGGGTTAGGGTTAAAGTGGGGGTTAGGGTTAGGGTTAGGGTTACTGTTAAAGTGGGGGTTAGGGTTAAGGTTAAAGTGGGGGTTAGGGTTAGGGTTAGGGTTAAAGTTGGGGTTAGGCTTAGGGTTAAAGTGGGGGTTAAGGTTAGGGTTAGGGTTTAAGTGGGGGTTAGGGTAAGGGTTAAATTGGGGGTTAGGGTTAGAGGTAGGGTTAAAGTGAGGGTTAGGGTTAGGGTTAGGGGTAGGGTTTAAGTGGGGGTTAGGGTTAGGGTCAAAGTGGGGGTTAGGGTTAGGGTTAGAGTACAAGTAGGGGTTAGGGTTAGGGTTAAATTTGGGGTAAGGGTTAGGGTTAGGGCCAAAGTGCGGGTTAGGGTTAGGGTTGGGGTAAAAGTGGGGGTTAGGATTAGGGTCAGGGTTAGGTTTTAAAGTTAGGATTACTCTTTCTTTTGCTTATTCTTTATTTCTATGCATGGTACCCATACATTCCTGAAAACGTACAAAGAAAATAAAATTATTATAAAAAATCGTATTTGCTTGCGCACAAAATATCATATATCTTTTTCTTATGATCACGTGAACACTAATTATTGATTATTTATGTGTTAATTATTAATCTTAGCTGTAAGTTTGCATTATGTTAATAATGTAAGTGCAATGAGAAAACCAGAAGGGGCGATCCTATTTTCTTGCCTCCCCACGAGAGCAAAGTTAGACACAATGTCGATTTTTGATGTGGGGGAAAATCCATCTCCCCCAAGAGGGACATTCTTGATTGGAACAAAAATATTAAAAGATTGTGCTAGTCCAAAGTGCTCCGTTTTGGGGAGCAGGAATGGGAAGTTTAATACTAGCTCCCCACCACGTCAGCACGTCGAAAAATACATGAGAAGCAAAAATAATAATAGCAAATAATAATGTAGATTGTACATTATTACTTTTTGTAATGCCGCATATACCCTTTGAATAGTGCGATAAAACGTCAACACGTGAAAAATATCTCGACAAGAGAAAGAATAAAAGTATGGAAATACATAAATATTCCCGTTCTGTTCACGTCAAATCTGTAAAAAATGGTACTGAAGAAAAAAAATAAGTTAGTATTTTTTATGTGAAAAGTACTAGTTTAGAAATATGATCTCATTATTTCATCTGGTGTCGTAAAATATCGATAGCAGTACACAATTTGAAACTTTTTAAAACCTGAAAACGAAACGCTTCGTTCAGGAATTAGTGAAACGGATCGGTTTATATTTGTTATGTGAAAACAATCTCTACTTACAAATCTTTCAATGAAAGGCCCCTTGTATCCTTAAGAATACAACAATGCTGGATAATATACCCCTTGTTTCATGTAATAGAAACAGTCGTGTTATATGAAAACAATCTCTACTTACAAATCTTTCTAAGTAATTATGCAAAATGGCGACGGTCATACGTTCTTCCAGAACAATGAAAGGCCCCTTGTATCCTTAAGAATACAGCAATGCTGGATAATATACCCCTTGTTTCATGTAATAGAAACAGCCGTGTAATATGAAAACAATCTCTACTTACAAATCTTTCTAAGTAATTATGCAAAATGGCGACGGTCATACGTTCTTCCAGAAGAATGAAAGCCCCCTTGTATCCTTAAGAATACAGCAATGCTGGATAATATACCCCTTGTTTCATGTAATAGAAACAGCCGTGTTATATGAAAACAATCTCTACTTACAAATCTTTCTAAGTAATTATGCAAAATGGTGACGGTCATACGTTCTTCCAGAAGAATGAAAGCCCCCTTGTATCCTTAAGAATACAGCAATGCTGGATAATATACCCATTGTTTCATGTAATAGAAACAGCCGTGTAATTGAAAGTATTTTAGTCAGTACTATAATATGCAATTGATTTTAAAAAAGAAATGGATCAATGTTTATTGTAAAAACACATGTACTTGGTTATTTGATAGTAGAAATAGAGAAAGGGCGAAATTTTTATTTTTATTAAAGGCTTACGCTTCTGTTTTGATCAGTTAGGAGAAATGTCTCTACGTTAATAACATTCCTAGACAGGATAATTATTTACGGAAAGAACCAGAAGCGAAATACAATATGTTCGTGTAAAGAGCATGGCGCAAGCATAAAAATGAAGAAATGGCTAGGCAGAATCAAATACCGATTTCTCAGACGCAATGCTATGAATTTGGATAAAAACTTACTAACTTAAATTTCTCTCTCCACCTCTCTCTCTCTCTCTCTCTCTCTCTCTCTCTCTCTCTCTATATATATATATATATATATATATATATATATATATTTATATATATATATATATATATATATTCATAAAATGGCGGATTGCATCGTTTTTAGGAGCAGTAAGGAAAATCTACTGTGAGTTTGTTTTTGGTTTTTGGACGTTTGTTTTTTATGTCACACCATAATGTATAATGTTCAAAACTGAGAACTTTTTGTTCTTTTTGAAGAGTTCAAAGAAAGATAGATCCAATATTGACATAATGATGTTGGTTGGTTCTCTATAAACGAAACGAATCCGTAAAAAAATTGCACTAAAGATTGACCGTTTTGAGAATGTTTCGCGAGATAAATAAAATCTTGGCTTTTGGAATGTAACAAAATTTTGTTTACTTATATATGCTCTGTTGTTTTCATTTCGGGACGCTGAAGATTCCTTATGGGCTATAGAAGACTTCTAAAAGTTAAAAAAAAAGTCAGTCCATCTGGATGAAACCGCGATAGTCTCTGAAATATGTAACAGTTTTTAAAATAAATAATTTGTATTTAGCTCTCACTTTTTTGCGATCGAGATGTTTATTGATTTCTTTTCAACATAACCTGACGCAATATATATATATATATATATATATATATATATATTATTTTGTACAGAAAAATTAGTACAACATTAGTACCGTCGGTTTCAAGCTCAGAAGGACTTAGCCATCCGGCTCTCTTCAGTTTATGTTGTCACCTGTTTCAGAAATGTGAAGTCACGTGTCACTCTCGTTTGGACTCGTTATTTGCTTAGAGTGTTATATATATTTGTTTAAAATTAGTGTTAGGGAGGTTTAATAAGGTTTGAAAAAATGGGGGGAGGGTGAAATGTAACAGTTGAGATTTAAAAATGGAAAGGATTTAAAAATATAAAAAAATAAAAAAGATATATATATATATATATATATATATATATATATATATATATATAACATTTCCTCAAATGAAACAACACTCTTTCAAATCGAAAGACATTTCTTCAAAACGATTTACATATCTGATGAGAGCGGACCACCGCTCGAAACGCGTTATATAAAATTATAAAATGATAAAAAGCTTTTTACAAATGTTGGTAGCCGTACTCCTTTACATATATACCTTTCTCTTGTTGGAACTGCACTCATACTGCACTACCCTCTTTTCAATATATATATATATATATATATATATATATTCTCAAATAGATAAATGTAAATAAAAAGTTTACGTACGATTGATGTTTGGAATCATTTATATTAACATTCATTCGTTCTCTTTGAATTCTTTCGAGTAGGCGTTCATTGATATAATCAATCATAGTCTTTTGCATCGCTGAAATGGCATCAATAAGGATGTTATGATGGCACCGGAAACATGCTAATGATCAACTCAGTTCTCGTATGTCCACAGCTATTACGAAGCAATTCTTCACATTGCAGTATCCCTATTGTTTTTTTGGTAATAACATATGGACGCTGACCCTCGATCTCAAATCGACGAAATACTCACAGGCCTGGCCCTTTCTTATAAAGTATATGCAACGAAAACATTGAAACGATCAGCCTGAGAATGAAAACAAAGTCGAGAACCATCCTGGACGAATTAATCTCTATCATAAAATTCAAGTCATCTGCCTCATTTGAAAGGTGCCTGTTCTGTGTGTGACATTTGCACTCGACTATTTGGAAACGGGAAGCCGGTAGCTGGAGATTAAACGTTTATCCCATCATTGGATCTGCTGACTTTGCTGTAAGATAACATTGTTTTTCTCTTATATAAATGGTTTTGAAAAACTCGTACTTAGGCATCCATCCGCACAATCGGGAAAAGAGTTAATCCTAACCCGAACCCTAACATCGCCTCTTCTTAAACCTGCTCTCTTCTTGGCAAAGAAATGCGTTTTCATTGTACAGTCGACGGACAGTACATGTAGAAATGTCAAACTATATCGAGTTACGTATAAATCAAGAAATTGACCCGTCATTCTGTTGTTTGGTGCTAAGATCTTCTCGATCGATAAAGCACACGGTGTCAACACACATCCATGGCATCCTTTCCGTCTTTAGAGACAATGGATACCCCTGTAAGGGTAGCTGCGCGAAGCAATGGTTGCGCAATCCCAACCGCACCTCTCCTTATTTAGAACTGCTTGATTCCAGTTGCAAGAAGTCAAGGACAACTGGAAACAAGGCTTCTTCTTTCGTTTGCTTCACAGCATCTCACTGTTAGATCACCAGCTCGGTTGAGAAAAGCCATGCTAATGTTTTGTTGTCTAGCGCAGCTATGCCGGCTTCGCCGTTGGGTGGTCGATATTTAAGGCATGACTCGATGATGTGGTCTACTGTCTGTTCAGAGTGACAACAGTCGCAGACAGCCGAGTCCCTGAGTCCCCATCCTTTCATGGTCGCGGCGAAACGGCCGACACCTGTCCTGGGGCGGTTGAGCATTGTCCACTGCCGGCGAGGGAGGTCCATGCCTGGTAGGTTATCCGGGTTCTCCACAAATCTGTGCAACCTTGATTTTTCAGCTGCCTGACATTCCTCCGTCCAGCATCGTTTCAGACAGATTCGTTTTGTGACGTCACCGGGTGTTGAAAGCAGGAGCTGGTGGGCATGCTCCGAGAATGGGCGTCGTGACTTAAGGCGAGCTCGTGGGAGGGGGGGGGGGTTCTCTGTGGCGAGCTTCCAGCGACCCCAGCGAAACAAGGCTGAGATAAGCGGAGAGCACATATAGCACTTGGTGTTCCCAAATGGTCACGAGCGTTTACCTTCGGTGGTCTAACCGTTAGACCAGTTTCCGTTAGACTCTAACGGAAACTGGAATGTCAACGTGATTATGCCGTATATGCTTCCGGAAAAGCACATGACGGACAAATAAAGATAAAAAAGTAAATTCGTATGAATCAACATGGTGCAGCTTTCTTGACCGGTTTGATTTTGTTGTTGGCATTCTTGCAGTTGGGACACAGTGAAGGTTGCCAACATCCCTAAATAAAAGTGGTGCTATAGAACTGACTGGATTCGAACTTGGTACACCCAAGTCATCAGTCGGCGTCGTTATCCACTCAACCACCGTTACTTCCAACTGGAAGGGTGCGGAGAGTACTGGGACCTTGGAAAGGCTTATTTCTACTCAAATCCCGGAGAAGACTAATGGTCGTTGCAAGCGAGTAGGAATAGACTGAGACCATACAACGGACGGCAATTATGAAAAGAGCTAAAATCATAAGGAAAATCCGACCAACGGTAGCCGACCCAGCGCATGCAGCATCATTACATGGCATATTTCACCATGATTTACTTCCGGCATAGGTTATGATGAGTTCAGATCTTAAGGCATCTTTTGCGCTTATGTATTTATTAATACCGATTTCCCCCATAGCACGGTTGTGTTACATTAATAGTTATTTTTAATGGAAATCGCTCCAGGCAAGGCATGCAGCCACTTGCTGTATAGAGCTAAAAACAATGCTACTTCAAGGTAAAAAAAAACTAGCCAACGATAAGTGTTAGGTGGATAGATTCCGACCCAGAAAACAGAAATACTTCCCCCTTTGTTAGAAACATCGCTCATGGAATGTGAGGACTAAAGGACAAAATAAGGGAAGCGAGAGTTACGAGACTACCGAAAGTAAACCCAATGTCCACTAACTACCCAGAATATTCTGATCTATCTATATAAATGGCATTATAAATTAATCTTGCATTGTTAATGGCTTATATTTTCAATTTTATTAACAAACCCAGCAATGCTTTGAAATGAACGACCCACCCATATTATTTTTATCAACACGAGCGAGCCAGCGCTCTTATTCGTTCGACACCAGAATTTGAATTCTTAACCGCCAACAACACCAGCGCAAAAACATCACACCAAAGACGTTTATCAAGTAACAAAAGAAATAAGTTTGTTTATTCTTGTTTTTTAATGAAAAAAAAAATGACACAATACTGGTCATCTCTGATGATGGAATTTTATTCCGAAATTAATAAGATTAAAATAATAAAAAAAATTAATTAATCTTGCCTTGTTAATGGCTTATATTTTCAATTTTATTGACAAACCCAGCAATGCTTTGAAATGAACGACCCACCCATATATATATATATATATATATATATATATATATATATATATATATATATATATATATATATATATATATATATATATATATTCTTCTGAAAATAAATCCTTCTTCGATCCTCAAACTAACGTCGTTGACTCCCCTTTTTGGGCAAATATGTAAAGTTACTTTGCAGCCACATCAGACGACCACAAGACCACGTGCAGACGAAATCTACAACACATCAGGCGATCACAAGACCACGTGCAGACGAAATCTACACCACATCAGGCGATCACAAGACCACGTGCAGACGAAATCTACACCACATCAGGCGATCACAAGACCACGTGCAGACGAAATCTACAACACATCAGACGATCACAAGACCACGTGCAGACGAAATCTACACCACATCAGGCGACCACAAGACAACACACGGAGACGGAAAGAACGATGGGTCTACAGCGAAACAACGTGCAATAAATCCTTTAAATTTGGTGTTAAATAGACAATGTCGCTTGGCAACTAAAGGAAAAAGAGGAGAAAAGAATAAGACTCTTATAAATCCGTTACGTGCAAAAGATCTTATTATACGCATGTAAGAATAAGAGAATTCGCACGCTAGTATAAAAAATAACCACCTTTTTCTCTAGAAATGAATAAAAAATATGAACACTCATACACACGACATGATGGAACTCTCTACCCTCTCTAAGACACATGTAAAATGTAGACACACATACGCACACACAAGAGACTCTCTCTCTCTCTCTAGTAAGAAGGAGAAAACCAGTCGCACAAGAAGTTGAGCTATGAGAACGTATTTTATGTTATATAGATTTGTTGACAGCGTTGTAAAACGTGACAACGTAACAATAAGTAAAAAAGGACATAATAATGTTCCTCATTAAATCCCGAGCAAAGTTTGGTCTTCCTGCACGTTTACCAGAAAACAGACAAATTTATTAAAACTTTAGTAAATTGAAGGAAAATAGTTAGAGAAATTAATAATAATAACAATAATAATAGTGATGATGACGATGACGATGACGATGATGATGACGATGATGACGATGATGATGATGATGATGATGATGATGATGATGATGATGATAGAGGGCCGAGGAGGATGAGAAGACCGAGGAGAGACAACAGTAAGCAGACCTTCACTGGAAGAGTGAAGAGAGTGCTGCGAACTTGGGAAGGCTTATTGCCATCCAACTCCCAGAGAAGATCAATGGTTCTTACCAACGTCAAATCAATGGTAAGCGGCCGTTGCGAGATCGCAAGGTTATTTGCGGTGGTTATCGAACCAATGTGGAGAATACTGGAAATCTGGGGAGGCTGGTTGTCACTCAGACTCCAGAGAATACCACCGGTTGATTTCAGTGAGCAATCACTGACCATGACATGTGTGAGAACTCCTAGTGAGTACAAATAATAATAATAATGATAATAATAATAATAATAATAATAATAATAAAAAATATTTAAAAAATAAAAAAATAAATAAAATAAAATAAAACAAATAAAAAAAATAATAAATTTTTTTTTTAAAAATGGTACCAGTCTAGGCTGACACAACACAAAATATTTGTATAGGGTCAAGGAGGATGAAAAGACCGAGGAGGGACAGCACAAACCAGACCTCCACTGGAAGTGCATAAACTGCTGGGACCTCGGGGAGGCTTACTGCCACCCATACTCCAGAAAACACCAATGGTCCTTGTCGGCGAGAAATCAATGGTAAACGGCTGTTGTGATACTGCAAATTTATTTGCGGTGGCTATCGAAAAGAGGTGGATAATACTGGAAATCTGGGGAGACTTGTTGTCACTCAGACTCCAGGGAATACCATCGGTTGTCGGTGAGCAATTGCTGATGACCTGTGTGAGAACTCCTAGTGAGTAAATAATAATAATCCGCCTAAGCTACGAACGGTAACCAGTTACATGGAAGTTACAATAGGAAGAAAGAAAAACCAAAGGAAGAACATCGCCGCATGAACGCAAGGAACAAAAACTGCAAGAAATATAATAAACTGCCCCCCTCCCCCCAAAAAGTGATGCCACAAGCCTCGGTTGATACCACACAAAATAGTCGTGAAGGGTAAAAGAGGATTGGAAGAGGGAGAGAACTTACCAAACCTCCACTGGAAGAGTGTGGAAAGAACTGGGACCTTGGGGAGACTTATTGCCATCCAAATTCCAAGAGGAAACCAATGATCGTTACTAGCGAGAAATCAATAGTAAGCAGCTGTTGCGATACCGCAAAGTCATGGTTATCGAAAAGAAATGGAGAGTACTGGAAATCTGTGGAGACTTGTTTTCACTCAGACACGAGGGAACACAAAATCTGACATTAAAACCAGTTTAAATTAATGGAATCTTGAATATTAATGCCCCCCCCCCCGAAAAAAATAAAAAAATTAAAAGTTAGCCGTGTTCGAACGCCCTTATCATCGACCCCTTCTTCCTAGTCGGTTAGCAATTAAATAAACAAAAAAATCTATATTTTAAAACTGCAAAACGCGTTTTATAACTAGGCGTCAAATTATCAGATAAACATGGGAGGGGAATCTATCGTCTTTTTCCTCTTCTTTTCTAAGAGTAACATATGTAGTTAGATAACTTATATATATATATATATATATATATATATTTATATATATATATATATATATATATATATATATATATACATTTTAATTTTGTTTTATATCGTAAATGAACCTTCATGTATGTCTGATAGTGCACATTATCCTTCATGAAAATGAGATAAACACTATCCCTGTGACAGAATCACAGGCAAATTAAGCCTGGGTGTTGTGTTGCTACATACATCAAAATATTAATAGTGCATAACAATAACAATACAAGCCGTGGGACTCAAGAAATATCTGAGTTCATGATTGGCAGACCCGGTCCGTATCCTGCGAATGTTGGCTCATTTAATTTCAGGAACAAAATCACGGACAAAAACAGGTAAGTTAGCTCTCTAATTCCAGGTACAACAAGGACACAGACAAAACACAAGAAAGCAGGAATGAAAAGAACAAACTAAAAAGACATAGAAGGAAATGGACCACAAAAGAGAACAGACTGGTAATGGAATGATACTACAAACGCCGCCACCATACAGAAAGGGGATACCCGTAACGGGAGGATGGTTCTCGGAGATAGAAGTGACGGAAATGAAACAAAAGATAAATGATAGAACAGAGCAAGACACACAACTTGACGAGAACCCGCTGAGGTAGAACTCACTAAGGAAAAAGCAAGAGAAGTGAAGAACATAAAACAGTCCGTGTCCGAAAACAAAACAAAACTCCAATCCCTAAGGAACGAAGATTGGAAGAAGTTAAAAGCAGAAACAGTTAAAGTAAACAGCCTCTTCGCATAATTCCAACATATACTATCACAGACCTAAACAACTTGATATATGCGGCGGCAAAATCAATAAGTATGAAACTAAGAAAAGAAAAAGAGACTGCCCAAAAGAATGGGCCGACAAAACCTGGATTGGAAACCAGACTGGAAACCCACATCACCAAACTAAGCTAAAACCGTAAACAGGATGAAGGAAAACAGAAAACGAGGGAAAACAGAAATCTGAATCACAAGAAAAGACTAAATAAAAAACATGAAGAACTAAAACAAATAATGTCAGAAATAGAATGAACATTGAGACGATATGGATACACATCGAACAGCACAAACATAATAGGACCTTTGAAAACAATGAAAGCCAGTTTTACAAAGACGGAAACGAAGAAAGAGCAACAAGAGAACACCCGGACCAAACACAGACAAAACACTTCTGGAGCAAGATATGGGAAAAGCCTCAAAATCGCAACAAAAATGCCTAATGGCTGAAAAACATACAAGATGAACTACAGGAAATTGAAGAGGAAACAGAAACAGACATTAATGAAGAAACGATTAAGACAACCCTAAGGAAAATGGCAAACTGGAAAGCACCAGGCCATGATGGAATACATGCGTACTGGTTTAAAGAATTCACGACCCTACATGAAAGGCTAGCACAGAAACTGAGAGGATGTATCCACAAAACAGACGTACAAGAATTGATGACGAAAGGAAGGACAACGCTAATACAAAAATATACCCAAAACGAAACGATCCCTAGCAACTACAGACCAATAACCTGTTTACCAACAATGTGGAAAATCCTAACGGAACAACTGAGAGAACATATCTACCAATCCCTAAACAATCGTAGACTGCTCCTCGAGGAACAAAAAGGATGCCGGAAAGGGAAAAGAGGGACGCATAATCTGCTATACATAGATCAAAAGATCCTAAAGGAGGTAAAAAGCGGAAAAAATGGATCGACTACAAGAAAACTTACGACAGAATCCATCAAGCATGAATAATTGAATGCTTAAAAATATACAAGATTTCCGACAGGATTATTAATCTCATTAAGAAAGCAATGGAAACATGGAGACTCGAAATGACAGCTGGAGGACAACACCTGACGGAGATAAAATACAGAGAGGTATCTTCCAAGGAGATTCTTTATCACCACTCCTAGTTACTATAGCCATGATGCCACTTAACTATATATTCAGAAAATGTGACGCCAGATACAAGTTTACAGACACAGAAGAAAGAATAAACCACCTCATGTAAATGGACGACCTGAAACTATTTGCGAAAAGCAAACAGGAACTGGAAAAGTTGATAAATACGACAAGAATCTTCAGGCAGGACATCCAAATGGAATTGGGAATGGAAAAGTGTGCACTGCTAGAGATAAAAAGGAGAAAACTGAAGACGACAGAGGGCATGGAACTGACGAACCAAAAGGAGATGAAGGAGCTAGGCGAACATGATAGCTATAAATATCTGGAAGTTCTGGAAGCAAACACCATCAAATCTACAGAAATGAAAGAGAAAATTGGCAAATAATATTTGCGAAGAGCAAGAACAATCTTAGAAACAAAATTATATAGCAGAAATCTAGTAAAAAGAATAAACACCTGGGCATTATCACTAATAATATACCCTGAACCATTCATAGGCGGGACTAAAGAAGGACTCAGGCACCTTGATCAGAGGACTAGAAAATTAATGACTATGCACAACGCACTACACCCAAAAGACGATATGGACAGACTCTACATGAAAAGAAACGAAGGGGGAAAGAGGACTGGTAAGTATAGAAACTATGTGGAATATACAAAACAAAAAAGAGCTGGAGAAATACATAACTCAAAACACGGAAAGGCTAATCACCGCAGCAAGAGACACCGTCCCAACGAACAACTCGGGAAGCACCGAAACCAGAAACAAAAAGACAAGTAAAGAAAAGTGGGAAGAAAAATAACTACATGGACGCTTCATAAGACTGACAAGAGAAAAAAACCAACAAAAATAGCTGAGCATTGCTAAGAAAAGGACACTTAAACAGAGAAACAGAATCTTTACTGATGGCTGCACAGAACAATGTGATTAGGACAAACTACATTAAAGCTAAAATAGATAAAACCCAGGAAAACAGTAAATGCAGACTGTGGGCAAGGAGACGAAACAGTAAATCACATAATAAGTGAATGCAGCAAACTAGTCCCAAAAGAATACAAGAACAGACATGACTGTGTGGGGAAAGCAGTACACTGGGAACTGTGCAAACGATTGCACTTCGAACACGCAGACAAATGGTACAAACATAAACCAGAGACAATACTGGAAAACGAAAAACACAAAATCTTCTGGAACATGGATGTACAAAACTGATAAACTCATACAAGCAAGGAGACCGGATGTCATAATAATCGACAAGAAGGAAAAATCCTGCCAAATCGTAGACTTCGCCATTCCAACAGACACAGAGTGAAGATAAAAGAGATGGAAAAACGAAGCAAAACACAGAACTTGGCAGAGAATTGAAAGGAATAGGAAGCATGAAGAAAGTAAAAATAATACAAATAATCGTAGGAGCACTAGGAACAGTTCAAAACACCTGTAGAAATAACTGGGAGAAATTGGAATCAAAGGGATCACCGAGACCATACACAGGAGGGCGATGATCAAAACAGGAATCTTACGGAAAATCCTCGAATGCGGAAACTAACCTGCATAAAATACGAATGATAACCAATCACATGGAAGTTACGCTAGGAAGGAAGCCAACAACACAGGAAGAAAACCACTGCACGAATCAAGGAACAGAAACTGCAAGAAATCTCATAAACCGCCCCTCTCAAAAAGTGATGGCACTAGCCTCTGCTGATACTACACAAAATGGTCATGAAGAGTCAAGGAGGATGGGTGGACCGAGGAGGAAGAACACTAACCAGACCTCCACTGGGAGAATATGGAGAGTACTGGGATCTTATGGAGGCTTATTGCCACCCAAATCCCAGAGGAAACCAATAATCACTGCCAGCGAGAAATCAATGGTAGGAGACTGTTGCGATACCGCAAAATAATTTGCGGTGGGTATCGAACAGAGGTGGAGAACACTGGAAATCTGGGGAGCTTTGTTGCAACTTAGACTCCATGGAACATCACTGGTTGTTGTTGGTGAGCAATCATTGATAATGACTAGTGTGATAACTCCTAGTGAGTATTGATTAACTCCTCTCCAGGAGTTAGGCACAATGCCAGTTTTTATCTTACTCCCACAAGTAAGGTGTGACCCAAGGTCGGGTCGGGAAAATGGGGTTTGAAAAGCCAGCGTCCGAGAGGTGAGCACTCTGGCCATTAAAAATTGCCTTGGCAGCCCCGTCGGCATTCCCTGGTAGGGGCGCTTCAGGCAGTAAGCAATAAACTTACTCCTCCCCAAAGAGGGAAGGCGAAGCCTGGGAGGGTGGATCTCCTAGAACTGCACAAGACAAACCCATAGACCGGCATAAATCAAGCCCCGAAGGCCAAGACAATATGCAGTATCCATCGGAACAGATACTACACTTTGATTTTAGCCAAAAGGCTAAGCACAGACCATATAACAAAAAAACATACTCTGGCTCATGGAGGTATAAACAGATAGACCATTTCAAGCAAAATGAACAGACGTAATAATAGTTAAGAAGAAGAAGAAAAATCTGCCAAATCGTAGATTTCGTTCTCACAGCAATTCACATGGGTAAGATCAAGGAGGCAGAAAAAACGAAGCAAATACAAGGAACTGTCCAGAGAACTGAAAGGAATATGGAACATGAAGAAAGTCAATATAATACAAATAATCGTATAAGCACTAGGAACAATCTCCCCAAAACATGGAAAAAGACTTGGAGAAATTGGAATCAAAGGGAAGACTGAGATTTTACAACGGACCGCAATGCTGAAAATAGCTTAAATCTTAAAGGAAATCCTGGAATGCGGAAACCAACTCACATAAACTATGGAAGACAGAGGAGGGAGAGCACTACCCAGAACCCCGCTGGAAGAGTGCGGAGAATACTGGAACCTCGCGGAGGCTTACTGCCACCAAAATCCCGGAGAAGACCAATGGTCGCTGCCAGCGAGAAATTAATGGTAAGCGGTTGTTACGATATCGCAAAGTCACTTGCAATAGTTATCGAAAAGAGATAGAGAGTACTGGAAATCTGGGGAGGCTTGTTGTCACTCAGACTGCAGGGAATACCACCGGTTGTTGCCGGTGAGCAATCATTGATAGTGACTGGTGTGATAACTCCTAGTGAGTAGTAATAATAATAATAACAAAAACATCCTCTGGCTCATGGAGGTATAAACAGATAAACCATTCCAAGCAAAATGAACAGACGTAATAATAGTCAAGAAGAAGAAGAAGAAGAAGAAGAAGAAAAATCTGCCAAATCGTAGATTTCGTTCTAACAGCAATTCACACCGGTTATCATCAGTGAGCAATCACTTGCGATGACTTGTGTGAGAAATAATAATAATGATAATAATAATGATAATAATAATGATAATAATGATAATAATAATGATAATCATAATAATAATAATAATAATAATAATAATAATAATAATAATAAGAAGAAGAAGAAGAAGAAGAAGAAGAAGAAGAAGAAGAAGAAGAAGAAGAAGAAGAAGAAAAGGAATGGAAAGGAAAAAAATTAAAAATTAAAAAGAAAAATTGATTTTTTTATTTTTTTTTTTTGAGACCTTGGGGAGGCTTGTTGCCACCCAACTCACAGAGAAGAATCAATGGCAAGAGACTGTTGCGATACCGCATCGTTATCGAAAAGAGGTGAAGAACACTGGAAGTCTGGCGAGACTTGTTGTCACTCAGACTCCAGGAAATACCACTGGTTGTTGTCGGTGAGCAATCACTGACGATGATCTGTGTGAGAACTCCTAGTGAGTACAAATAATAATAATAATAATAATAATAATAATAATAATAATAATAATAATAATAATAATAATAATAATAATAATAATAATAACAACAACAACAACAACAACATCCTCTGGGATATGAAGGTATCATCAGACAAACTCTTCCAAGTAAGGAGACAGGACGTTATGTAAGTCAACAAGAAGGAAGAAACACTGCCACATCGTAGATTTTGCCGTTTCGGCATTTCACCAGGTTAAGATAAAAGAGGCAGAAAAACGAAGCAAATACATGAAACTCGCTAGGGAACTGAAAGAAATATGCAACTCACTATAATACTGGCTTTGAATAAAATTTGCAGGATTTCCTCCTTAACTATATGTCAATAGATGTCATATTGAATATTCGATGAGCAATCACTGACGATGATCTGTGTGAGAACTCCTAGTGAGTACAAATAATAATAATAATAATAATAATAATAATAATAATAATAATAATAATAATAATAATAACAACAACAACAACAACAACAACATCCTCTGGGATATGAAGGTATCATCAGACAAACTCTTCCAAGTAAGGAGACAGGACGTTATGTAAGTCAACAAGAAGGAAGAAACACTGCCACATCGTAGATTTTGCCGTTTCGGCATTTCACCAGGTTAAGATAAAAGAGGCAGAAAAACGAAGCAAATACATGAAACTCGCTAGGGAACTGAAAGAAATATGCAACTCACTATAATACTGGCTTTGAATAAAATTTGCAGGATTTCCTCCTTAACTATATGTCAATAGATGTCATATTGAATATTCGATGAGCAATCACTGACGATGATCTGTGTGAGAACTCCTAGTGAGTACAAATAATAATAATAATAATAATAATAATAATAATAATAATAATAATAATAATAATAATAACAACAACAACAACAACAACAACATCCTCTGGGATATGAAGGTATCATCAGACAAACTCTTCCAAGTAAGGAGACAGGACGTTATGTAAGTCAACAAGAAGGAAGAAACACTGCCACATCGTAGATTTTGCCGTTTCGGCATTTCACCAGGTTAAGATAAAAGAGGCAGAAAAACGAAGCAAATACATGAAACTCGCTAGGGAACTGAAAGAAATATGCAACTCACTATAATACTGGCTTTGAATAAAATTTGCAGGATTTCCTCCTTAACTATATGTCAATAGATGTCATATTGAATATTCGATGAGCAATCACTGACGATGATCTGTGTGAGAACTCCTAGTGAGTACAAATAATAATAATAATAATAATAATAATAATAATAATAATAATAATAATAATAATAATAATAATAATAACAACAACAACAACAACAACAACATCCTCTGGGATATGAAGGTATCATCAGACAAACTCTTCCAAGTAAGGAGACAGGACGTTATGTAAGTCAACAAGAAGGAAGAAACACTGCCACATCGTAGATTTTGCCGTTTCGGCATTTCACCAGGTTAAGATAAAAGAGGCAGAAAAACGAAGCAAATACATGAAACTCGCTAGGGAACTGAAAGAAATATGCAACTCACTATAATACTGGCTTTGAATAAAATTTGCAGGATTTCCTCCTTAACTATATGTCAATAGATGTCATATTGAATATTCGATGAGCAATCACTGACGATGATCTGTGTGAGAACTCCTAGTGAGTACAAATAATAATAATAATAATAATAATAATAATAATAATAATAATAATAATAATAATAATAACAACAACAACAACAACAACAACATCCTCTGGGATATGAAGGTATCATCAGACAAACTCTTCCAAGTAAGGAGACAGGACGTTATGTAAGTCAACAAGAAGGAAGAAACACTGCCACATCGTAGATTTTGCCGTTTCGGCATTTCACCAGGTTAAGATAAAAGAGGCAGAAAAACGAAGCAAATACATGAAACTCGCTAGGGAACTGAAAGAAATATGCAACTCACTATAATACTGGCTTTGAATAAAATTTGCAGGATTTCCTCCTTAACTATATGTCAATAGATGTCATATTGAATATTCGATGAGCAATCACTGACGATGATCTGTGTGAGAACTCCTAGTGAGTACAAATAATAATAATAATAATAATAATAATAATAATAATAATAATAATAATAATAATAATAATAACAACAACAACAACAACAACAACAACATCCTCTGGGATATGAAGGTATCATCAGACAAACTCTTCCAAGTAAGGAGACAGGACGTTATGTAAGTCAACAAGAAGGAAGAAACACTGCCACATCGTAGATTTTGCCGTTTCGGCATTTCACCAGGTTAAGATAAAAGAGGCAGAAAAACGAAGCAAATACATGAAACTCGCTAGGGAACTGAAAGAAATATGCAACTCACTATAATACTGGCTTTGAATAAAATTTGCAGGATTTCCTCCTTAACTATATGTCAATAGATGTCATATTGAATATTCGATGAGCAATCACTGACGATGATCTGTGTGAGAACTCCTAGTGAGTACAAATAATAATAATAATAATAATAATAATAATAATAATAATAATAATAATAATAATAATAATAACAACAACAACAACAACAACAACATCCTCTGGGATATGAAGGTATCATCAGACAAACTCTTCCAAGTAAGGAGACAGGACGTTATGTAAGTCAACAAGAAGGAAGAAACACTGCCAAATCGTAGATTTTGCCGTTTCGGCATTTCACCAGGTTAAGATAAAAGAGGCAGAAAAACGAAGCAAATACATGAAACTCGCTAGGGAACTGAAAGAAATATGCAACTCACTATAATACTGGCTTTGAATAAAATTTGCAGGATTTCCTCCTTAACTATATGTCAATAGATGTCATATTGAATATTCGATTTATTAGAAAACCTCATAGAAAAATTTGCCCTGTTTTTAATAATACGTACACGTATTTAGACTCGTCAAACCACAAGAATGTTGACGAATGAAAATATAGATACCTTATTTAATCTATAAAAGAAATTCTGCCGAAAATATTATTCCAATAACCTTTACAATATCTGTATTTAGAGTGTTGAAAATTTATCCAAAATTTGGAAAAGAAAAACGAAAAAAAAAAAAACTAAACAAAAAATATGCTGGAAACTGAAGGATTGTATAATTTAATAAATCCATTTTCTTGCGGAGCACACAGAAAGGAAGAAAAAAAACTGAAAAGGATCATTTTAATTTGAAATAAATCTTTAACTTTCAAGTGCAATTTTGAAATTATTTCTTCATTCGAATCGATCAGAGCGAACTTATTAATAAGTAAAAGTATATTTAATTGCAAAAGAAAGTTTAATGCCAATATTACAGCTTAATATTTCAGGTTTATTAATTATCATTTTGTCTTTTTGCGACTAGGTTACGTCTATGTGCACCGAATATAAATAAAATAACTATTCCAACTATACCATATTACTAGAAGTGGTTTGTTTCGTTTGGTTGTGTTGTTTTACGGCATATCAACACTTTTTGGGTTATATAATGTCGAATAAGGTAATTTTGGTAAAAAAATTTATACTTAAAGTTCTATTATATCTTCAAATATTTATTTATGCTGTTTTGTTTGATTGTTTTCTTTTACGGCATATCAACCCTTTTCGGTTATTCAACGACAACCTCGACCATTTTGGTAAAAGTTTTAAGCTTCAAGTTCTATTATATTTTCAAATATTTATTTATGCTGTTTTGTTTGATGGTTTTGTTTTACGGCATATACAACCTTTTTTTGGTTTATCTAATGCCGAATCCGGTCATTTTGGTAAAAGTTGTTATACTTAAAGTTCTATTATATCTTCAAATATTTATTTATACTGTTTTGTTTGATTGTTTTCTTTTACGGCATATCAACCTTTTTCGGGTTATTTAATGGAAACACCGGTCATTTTGGTAAAAGTTTTAAGCTTCAAGTTCTATAATATCTTCAAATATCTATTTATACTGTTTTGTTTGGTTGTTTTGTTTTACGGCATATCAACCCTTTTTTTGGGTTATTTAATGCCGAATCCGGTCATTTTTGTAAAAGTGTTATGCTTCAAGTTCTATATATCTTCAAATATTTATTTATGGTGTTTTGTTTGATTGTTTTGCAGAGGAAAAATGTTGTTTTATTTTTAGCTTTGCAGAACATGATTGAGTCTGGCAAAAGGAAAGGAAAAAAAAATTAATTTCAATGTTGATGCATTTTAAGTAAAGAAGCTGGTATCTTCTGACAACCTGATCTTGTAGCACCAGTCTTACTAAAAGTATTCCATTGAATAGCATTTTAAACGAACATTTCTATTTCTTTTTTGATGCTTAGCGTAATACGAATTACTTTTATTGTTTCAGACCCATTTTAACATTGTTTACCTTTATATATATATATATATATATATATATATATATATATATATATATATATATATATATATATATATATATATATTGCGAGATCCAACACAACTTGTTGTTGTCGATCACTCTACGCCGCTTGATGTGAATACTCGCCGACTTGGTATTTACATAGTTAAATTCCTCAAAAATTCTAAGATAATTTCTGGTGGCCGACTGGAAATTCTCCTGACTGCGAATCAGTGGTGATTTGTGATCGGAGTTCGCGCTCGTTGACCGTCGGAAATTAGTTTCCTCCACTGAAACATCGGTGTCTGTAGGTAATATATATATATATATATATATATATATATATATATATATATATATATATATATATATATATATATATATATATATATATATATATATATATATATATATATATCAAGTAGAGACGTTTATTCCCCTGTACCTTCTCGGAGTATAGGAAAATAATCACAGGCTACTAAACTCACCACTATACTACACTTATTCACTTAAACGTGTTTTAGTAAATTTGTTATTATTTTTTCTTACATAACACTAAATATTACATTTGATCCACCATCCACGTCTCTCCGAAAAAACAACTTCATATAGGTGGTAGCAAAAACTTTTCTCCCTAACAATTCTGTACTGTCACTCTACTCATCGACACCGGGAACTAATAAGCACAGTTTTATTTACAAAAAACACCCAGTTCTTATTTATTATTTTCCTGGTATTAAGTTACTACATAATATATAGCAATACGCAAAGACTTAATGACCGCTCCCGTTCACTACGATGATTTTCCGCGAATATAAGATTACGTTATTTCAGGTTCTACCTATGAAATCTACATTTATATTCATTCCGGAATTAAACGAATGAAATTAACGAACACAGTTCCTGCAACATTTATTCATTCAACATGGCGGCTACAATTCCTTGATCGAATCGACTTCCTATTCAATTCAATAAGCACCAAGATACTCGCAGACCCCGATACATTTACATTTTCAAAATCATACACTTTTAACACGCATATTATAGAAAACTTGCCTATGACCTAAACCGTGACAGTCTTGAACTTAATATTTGGTCGACAGAAGCTAAATGTTAACATAACACGCATGCCAACAATCAAGCTTAAGTTAATTGGCCTATTTTCTATTATTGCATTTTAACTTGAATACGTGGCGCAGTCGTTAAGAAAGCAGGTTTCTCGATCTCTTTCTACTCTACCACTTTTTCATTTTTTTTTAAATTTAAAACATTCGCCAACACGGTAGACGAGGGGTAGAGAAAAACAAGAGGCCGTTTCCTTTTTTATTCGACGTCATGTAATAGGTAGTACTTTCTCCCGTGCAACGCCGGGCGACGGGTTCCGCTAGTATATATATATATATATATATATATATATATATATATATATATAATTATAAATATTTGTTTTTATCTACATACGTATACATTTCGTTTTTTCGGGAATCGTTATTTTACCTAAATAATTCACTTTCTTTCTACACACCTAATTAATAGCAGCAGCCATCTTGATTTTCTTTTGATCAAATTACGTTGAGGATCGAAACAGCCGAAATTTACCGAAATTACAGTAATTTCAAAATTGAATATTAATGTTAATTTTGTTCCGTAACTATAAATTAGTTTATTTATTTTTTAATTTCTTTAACAGAATTTAGAAAAACGCTTGATGAGATGACGTTGCATGTTTTGAATATTTCAACGAAGGGAAATATTTATTTATTTTGTAATTGTTAATAATATGAGCTCGTGTTTTCAGTTACACATTCTCTCACTTCCTCCAACTTCCTGTTCTTTATACCGAGACCCCAACTCCTCCCCTGGCTGACTATCAATAAGAAGTGTGCTCCTGCCACTTCCTCTCCTTCATACCATGATTATTACCCCCTTACAAAATGAAAGCGTAGCAGAAAAGGAACGAACGAACGTACTAGCGTATCCAATCTATAAAATTAAGTCAGTGGGATTTTTTTTTTTATATAAGAACCAAATAAAAAATCAATATTTCATCCAGCCCAACTAATGTTTATTTTTCTCTTCCATCGTGTTATTTGCAACAAATTACTGCATCCCGACAATTATTTATACTTATTTAGAAATTGAATAATGGTCGGCAAGTTACCGTCAAGGGAGATAATTCTGTTTTCTTAAAACAAATTGTCTTCTTGGCAACGCAAACTCGATATTACATTCTAGATGGCTTGGAAAGTATAGGAAACGTACCATTAGGTTTGTTTGGAATTACGAAACCGAATAAAAACTGTGCAGTTTTCGTTTGCAATGTAAATTTGATAAATGATATTCTGTGGTTTTGTATGTTGGATGATTGATTTATTTTACGGCATATCAACCCTTTTGTGTAATTTAATGCTGACTTATTTCCGTAAAAAAGCTTTGTGTATTTTAGGTTCTTAGTATTTCCAAATATTTAATAGATTATATCTTGTATATTAATAATTTTTAGATTAATTTCTTTCGCATATTTCGTATATTTTGTAAATAAACAGATTTTAAAAGGGAGGATCAGTTTCCTATATAAATTTAACGTAAACTGATCACCCACTTTTTGACCATGTTGCATGTTGTTGTTTATTCACCCATTTTTTTCCACCTATTTTACGGACTAAATTTTTGTCTTTTTTCTGTGTACAATTACCTATCATACCGCTAGAGAATTCCGGACTGTTTGGAAATTTTGGGAAAAAATTGTCAAAAAAACGGGGGATCAGTTTACGTTAAATTTATACAGGAAACTGATCCCCCTCCTAAAATCTTAAATATTTTGAAAAAAATTCTAAAAAAACACGGAATTCTCTAGCGACATAATAGGAAATTGTGCACAGAATTTTCTTTTTAATTTGTGATGGTCAAAAAGTAGGGGATCAGTTTACATAAAATTTATATAGGAAACTGATCCCCACTTTTAAAATCTAAATTATTTGAAATTTTTTTTCAAACAACACAGAATTCTCTAGCGACATGATAGGTACTTGTACACCGAAAAGAGAAAAAAAATTGGTGAGTAAAAAAATTGAGAAAACGGATGGTGGAGTATTTTGAACAAGCGCCGAGGAAGCAATCAACATACAGTGAGAGAAGGTGAGAGTGATAGACAGAAACTTAGTAAGAGACGGGTCACTTGGTGAGTTAATTGCAAATTACAACTAACTATATTTCTGAATTTTTGAGATGAGGATTGATAATTTGTATAATTTTGGTTATTCGGACTACATTTCTCCTCTTTAAGCCGTTTATTTATGAAACCTTTTATTTGATCCACGGGGGTAGCAAGCTCTTGTATCGTCAGCCGTGGCGCCGTGGATATATTACTAAGTTTTATTCACTTCTAAGTGATAGTCATTTGAAGGTTCAATCCTCGGTGCGGGTGATACGAAGAATTGCAAACTACTGAAGATCACATCCCAGTCATGGCTGATGGGAAAAGAGCATGCTACCCCTGTGGATTAAATAAAGGGTTCCGTTAGAAATTTCGTTCGACAGAAATATTCCCGAGTTCGAAGAGAATGCCGGAGGTTACAGCGGCCGAAACGTTGTGATGATAACACTCAAGATTAGAAATGTAGTCCGAATAACCAAAACTATATAGATTACATCTTGTATATAAATCCTTTTTAGATTAATTTCTTTCGCATTTTTTCGTATATTTTGTAAATAGAAAGTTCGCAGTCGATAAAATAGGGGATTCCGTTTTGTTTATTTGGTTTATAGATATTAGATTTTGAAGTACAGGGTGGGCCAAAATAAGGGTCCTATCTTTAAATTTGAATAACTTGAATTTGAATAACTTCCACAAAATAAAAGTTAAACTCACCAAACTTTATGTGTGTGTAGACTGACCCTTCCGAGATTTTTTGAAATAAACAAAACAAATTTTAGCCGAAAAACACTTCTTAAAACTTACAAAAACTAAAGTATTGTTTTTTACACTGTTTTGAGTTTTTTAAGCAAAAATAATGTTTTCTAAATGAGGGTACGTTCCTTAGGGCTAATACGGCTCATGCTTGCTTCGGAAGGGGTCCTTTACTTATTCTAAAAAAAAAAAAAAAAAAAATCAATAAATAAAAAAGTTATGAATTTTTAAAAATAGGACCTTTATTTTTGCCCACCCTGTATAAGCTCACTGTTTTCAAAAAGGAGTCTATAAGTTTTACTCTGACGTCATCAAACAATTCCATCATGGTGCCAATATTGTCGCATGGGGGTAAAATCAGCAGATTCTGTCATAAATTGTTTCACAGTATATGGGGCATGACCATGGCCATCCCTACTACAGGCCAGGCAATTGTGCAACTGGGGTCTTTTACTGGGGGCCATGTGAATTTTCTTAAATATTCGATATAGAAGTTGCAAACAAAGGTAAAATTTCTCTGAGATTAGTTTGATGTTTTTATGTGTTCTACATACCAAATAAGAACCACAATGAGCTAATTGATAAATTTTACAATTATTGATAAATTCCTATAAATGAAGAGACAGGTAATTTTGAATAAACAAAGGCAAATGCATATTTCAATGAAGAATTTTTATTTCAATGTTGGATTTTTTTTTAGAGATTTTGTACTTATGTCAAAAGATCATTACTTGTATATTGTGGTTAAAAAGAAAAAAAGGATCCGCACCAGTTGAAGATATAGTTTGCAACTTCTATATCGAATATTTAAGAAAATTCACATGGCCCCCAGTAAAAGACCCCAGTTGCACGATTGCCTGGCCTGTAGTAGGGATGGCCATGCACTAAGGCAATTGAATCAAGGGAAGTAACTGTCTTTCATCAAGGGAGACGATTGAGAATAGTGCATACTTACTTGGTAATAACTTGATGATTTTTTTCATTTCTTCTTCAAATCCAATATCAAGAATCCGATCAGCCTCATCAATAATCAAACATTGAAGATTTTTGTACATGAAGTTTGGTGTATTCTACAAAAAAAACAAACAAATAGAAATTACATGAAGCAAAAAAACATTATAATTCATTAAAAGATGGTGTTGAAAATGCGTGCGTTGACATGACATAGCATTAAATCAGATAAAGTTAATCTTTTGGTGTTTATGCATATCAGCCCTGACATTGAAATATTTAAAGAATGTATAAACTCTATTATGTACTTACGTGTTAGCTGAAAATAAGATTGTGCAGAAAAAATTACGCAAATTCATCCAGTAGTTATTTAATTATAAATAAAAAACGATTTTAACGATTTTATCACTAAGTAGATATTTCCACCATTTTGTATCTTAGATTTTCCAGTGGGCAAGGACGATAACTCATTTTCACGATTTCGGGGTTTGGGGTCTCCATTGTTTAAGCAAACTATATGTAAATTTATCTCCTCTCCAGAAGGTTAGACAAAAGGTCAAAGTACTTTAATTGATCTCCTCTCCAGGAAACTAGACACAAGGTCAGGTGTGAAAAGCCAACACACTAGGATTAGCACACTCTGGCCTACAAAAATGCCTGAGCATCCCCGTCGGTATTCATCGGTAGTGGTGCCTTTTATCA
Organism: Sepiola atlantica; assembly: GCA_963556195.1. Classification (NCBI taxonomy): domain Eukaryota; kingdom Metazoa; phylum Mollusca; class Cephalopoda; order Sepiida; family Sepiolidae; genus Sepiola; species Sepiola atlantica. The sequence continues at coordinate 45,733,308 of OY744542.1, forward strand.
ATAAACTAACCCCTTTCCCAAGGAGAAAGTAAAGCCTGGGAGGGTGGACCGCTTGAGACTGAACAGAACCATACCCCCAACCAGACAGCAACAAAGTCATTGTCGGATTGATGTCTAGGACGTATCACACCTACTCAGCTTGACAAATATTTGTTTCTTCTTTATTACATTGAACAATCAAGGGAGGTGCGAGAGCGCTCTATCCCTTAATCGACTTCAAAAAACGGCCTATGCTAGAAATCGCATTTCTTTGATCAATCATCACTCAAAAACCAATAAACCAAATTAGTTAAAACTTTGCACAACATTTTTTGATAGGTTCTATAAATGTGTAGAATTTCAGCATCATTAGTCAAGGCTACCCAGAGATCCAGAAAGGTCAGACATGATTTTGTGTTATCCGTGTGTACGTACGTACGTATGTGCCACCCTGTATCTCATCAACTATTTGATGGATTTAGCTGATTTTTGGCAGAGATAGAGGTTCTAGGGTCTAGTTGATGGCATTTTAATTTCAGTTTACCACATACCGAGCACAACAGGGCTATGTATTTTACTGGTAGGAATTTTTCTTCAGCGCACCTCACACGCTTCATCCACTCATGCATAGAGATTTATACTGTAGTGATGTGATAATGAAATGGTTTGGTTGATATGTAGTCATACCCTTAATGACAATAAAAGTGTAAACATTTTGGAATTTCCTTGCTTTTGTACATTTAGTGTATATGAATTTTCATCTTAACCCTATTAAGGGCATATGATTTCAGTATACTGGCATTTTTCATGGAATTAAACTTATATTTATTACAAGATAAATAAACGAATATGAGTTAAAAGGCTGATAGTAGTAGTTTCTGTAATTACTTACTTTACTCGGGCAACGTCAGAGCGGGTCAGCTAGTATTAAAATAATTTGGTCACGTGTTCTGAATGGAGTAGCAAAAGGTATGGAGAAGTTAAAACGATGTCGTCATTGGAGACGAGGATTAGCAACAACTAAAAACGGTGACCCCGTCACAATAATAAATACAGGAATAATGTTTCGGGTAACGTTTATTAACGTTGACTCCAGTCGAACACCGCCAAACCCGCTGCTGTGCATCTATAACCAGGTTTTGGCAATCTCCGTTCTATACTTAACCTCGATTGATCCGTCCAAACCAGTTCCGCGAATTCAGTTAACGTTTTCAGAAATCCTCTTCCTTTGCAAATCCCCTAGAGGAATTGCTACTTGCTTTGCAGGTAAAAATAAGAAAACCAAACGTAACGTGCCGCCCATCCACGAATACGGCGAGCGAAAAGTGGATCGATATCGATTAGGTTCGAACTGTACAATAATCAATTATCAAAGTCGAATTCAGTTGAGAAGTGAGTTATCTGCGCCATTCAAATGACCCTGTCCGTTCTGAATTAACTATCCAAATATTGACACGGCGAAGACAGAAAAACAGTTGGACAGCGAATGAGTATTGAATTTATTCAATTAGCCAAAATTATTTTAGTCTGACTTCAGTGAATCGATGTTGAAGTTTTATTTAAGTATCATAATTTCCATATGATACGGCTTCTTCAGGCCAAATGTGTGGCAATTTGGAGCCTATGATTATAATAATAACAATAATAATAATAATATGATAATAATGATAATAATAATAACAATAATAATATGATAATTATAATAATAATAATAATAATAATAATAATAATAATACCCACCCCCACAAAAAAAAAAAAAAAAAAAAAAAAAAATAAAAAAAGACTTTTTTAAAAATTGAAAACTTTTTTTAAAATTAAAAAATTAAAAAGAAAAAAGAAAGGAGAGAATTTAAAAATTAAAAAGGAATTACAAATTATATATATATATATATATATATATATATATATATATATATATATATATATATATATATATAATTTTTTGAATTGATCGAAATTTTAATTTTTTTATTCAAATTTTTTTTTTTAAATGGTGCCGACCTAGGCTGACACCAGACAAAATATTTGTAGAGGGTCGAGGAGGATGAGGAGACCGAGGAGGGACAGCACAGACCAGGCCTCCACTGAAAAGGTGTAGAGAGTGCTGGGGCATTGGGGAAGCTTATTGCCACCCGAATCCCAAAGAAGACCAATTGTCCCTACGAGTACTGACATGCAGAAATTTAAAACTAATGTAAACAGACATCTCGCTGTGCAGACCCTAATTTAGGTTGACCCCCAACCTTCTCCCTTTTCTTTTTTCTCAGTAGCCCCTTACGTCTACAGTGGCGGCCTGCCTTGTTTGGGGTGAACTATGTTAAACAAAATAGTCCAAGGATACTCTCTATCACCACTACTTGTCATCATAGCCACAATGCCACTTAACAACATACTCAAGAATAAACAACAAAATAAAGAATAAACCACCTAATGTATATGGACAACCTGAAACTATTTTCAAGAAGCAAAAAGGATCTGGAAATGCTGATAAACACAACCAGAATCGTTAGCCAGGACATTCAAATGGAAAAAAAGTGCGCACTGCTAGAGATAAGAAGGGGAAAACTGAAGGCAGCGGAAGGTATGAAACTATCCAACCAACGTGAAATGGGGACAGCTGTATTCCAAAATTCATGATGATCAGCTAATTTATTTAGGAGTGAATACTATACATCGAAATGGATAAAAATATACACATACTTAACTTTATATAAAGAATAGAACCCTATCTGAGAGTCTAATATTCAAACTCCTCGGCCTAACATTAATTGAAACACATACCAAGAAGATACTGCCAAGGTGATCCCTCTCGAACAGTCTAGTAAACTTCTAACGACTGCCAGTATCCTATATCGTTACAAAGCGACCATTCACCCACGGAGTATTTTTGCCACATCTGGACTGGTACACCAACCACTCTTCCTCTTGGACAGAGTTATAAAAAAGAGTCTTTAATCTAATACGTCTCACATTGTCTACCAAGCCCACCCTCTGTACCATCGCCGCAATGGTGTATCCCTGTTCTTTTTTTACAAGTACTTCAATTGAATCTGCTCCGACGAACTTGCTGCACTTGCGCCATTTCAGCATAAATACCTCCGACCAACCTGACAATCAACAAAATCCCACCCCTTCATTGTAGAGACCTCCCTTCATTGTAGAGACCTCTAATGGTTTCTTTACCTTTAACTTCTTGCCTTTTGAATTTTCTCCCTGCTCCCTGTTTCACTGCCTGTACCAACATGCAGAAATTTAAATGTCATATGAACAAACATCTTGCTGCACAAACCCCCACTTAGTGTTCCCCTATAAATCTGTCCCCTTACGTCACAATCACAATGTGCTTTGTTTGAGATTAATATAAGTAAAATAAAAAATAGAGATTTATGAAAACAATTTGTGAAATTTTTTCAATAACACTGTGAAGCTATATAACATAATAAGTAGATGACTGTACGAACAAACGGACAACCTCGGATAGCTAATTGTTTTTATATAAAATATTCGGCTCCAAATAAACATTGTTATTGCAACTCATATAACAACATGTGTTATTTTCCTTTTGGATTTCTGCCAACAACATTGAATACATATTTAATTCTCATCAATACAAATTAGATTTAATGACACTAATCGATCGATCGATTGATTGATGAGTAATTCATTCAAGCAAACAATATTCGATAAAAATCTTTTATCAAGGCAACCAGTTTTTCTATTCTGAAAAAAAAACAGCTATTAGAGACGCAGTTTATTGATCAACAGGCACTTGTCAAAAGTTTATTGTTTATTATTAGGTAGTTAGAGTAGCAATTCGTAGTGAGTTCGATTCTCACTGGATTGACCTCGACGTGTGAAACCATTGAAAACATTCATTCTAACAAGAGAGAGTGATCACCTGATCTTGCGCGAATCGACGGTCAAAGGGTGGAGGTGAAATGACACACGCACACACGCACACACGCACATACACACATACTTACCTACTAAATAATACTAGTACACTTACACATTCTCTATCAAGTACACTTACGCATTCTCTATCAAGTACACTTACACATTATCCACCTGTACTTCAACTTGTTAACCACGATGGGACTCCAAGCATTAATTATGCTACCACATCAGTTAATAGCATTTCCACCCAAAGAACCCAGCCTCACTCTAACCCTAACCCTAAGAACCAAGCCCCATATAATAACCCGTTCAAATAATTTAAACCCACCCTTTAACCAGCACATCAATATGCCAACTCTAAATGGAACTGATACTATAAATTACTCTAAAATAAACATCTATCTCGGGACATCCGCTTACCCATTAAAACACCGCATCTCAAACCATATATCTTCTTTCAAAAAGAACAACAATAAGAATGAAGGGACCTCTCTAACTAACCC
>OY744542.1:45742686-45795186 GCA_963556195.1 Sepiola atlantica
CGATCTTGGGTCACATCTTACTTGTGGGAGTAAGATAAAAACTGGCCTTGTGCCTAACTCCTGGAGAGGAGTAAATCAATACTAAGTAATACTAGTCGACTTATCTATCTACGTAAACTAATATTTTATAACTATAAGTAAACATTACACCCCTTATTTCCATTTAACGTTATTTACTGGTGTTGCGGCGATTAATCCGAATCGGAATCGGAATCGGGAATCGAAAAAATCGGAACATTTTGAGGTATCGGAATCGGTATTGGAATTGGAATTAAAAAAAAACTAATTTCCTATTCCAAAAACAAATTTTTTTATCTACTTATTTTTTTGTTAAAAACTTAATTTTCTATTGCTGGCACAAGTGAAAAATATAGATGAACATCTCATAATGAGTTTATCCATACATAAAGGGAAAACATTAAAAATTTTGTCAAAGTGAAAAGAAAATTATATCTAGATTTAAAAGTAGATGAGGTATCCCCGATAGCCCCCTCCGCAAATTAACTTTTATTTAAGTCGAATTTAGAATCGAATCGGAATCGGAATCGATAATTGTATCGGAATCGGGAATATAGAAGAGAATCGATTATTGTATCGGAATCAGGAAAAATATTCGAATCGTCCCATCACTAGTATTTAACAAACGAAGTATTAGTTTTCCTTCATTTTTTATTAATGTCTTCACTTAAGGTTTCTTGCATAAAATACGAGAATAAAACAATATGCTAATAAATCAATAATACAATTGAAACAACATTTTTTTAGTGCCGTTGTGTAAATAAGAAATACCATTAACTTTGTTAAACTCTATTTATTTTATATATCACTGACAGGGCTAACCGGCATTGCCCAAATACATGGAAAACGAGATGGAAAAATGTATACGTATTTCTATTTGAAATTTATTTATGTTGAAATATAAATTTTATAACACAAAAGAATTGTTATAGCTCAATAGTGTAAGCTCTGTTATAGCTCAATAGTGTAAGCTCTGTTATAGCTCATTAGTGTAAGCTCTGTTATAGCTCAATAGTGTAAGCTCTGTTATAGCTCAATAGTGTAAGCTCTGTTATAGCTCAATAGTGTAAGCTCTGTTATAGCTCAATAGTGTAAGCTCTGTTATAGCTCAATAGTGTAAGTTCTGTTATAGCTCAATAGTGTAAGCTCTGTTATAGCTCAATAGTGTAAGCTCTGTTATAGCTCAATAGTGTAAGCTCTGTTATAGCTCAATAGTGTAAGTTCTGTTATAGCTCAATAGTGTAAGCTCTGTTATAGCTCAATAGTGTAAGTTCTGTTATAGCTCAATAGTGTAAGCTCTGTTATAGCTCAATAGTGTAAGCTCTGTTTTAGCTCAACAGTGTAAGCTCTGTTTTAGCTCAATAGTGTAAGCTCTGTTATAGCTCAATAGTGTAAGTTCTGTTATAGCTCAATAGTGTAAGCTCTGTTATAGCTCAATAGTGTAAGCTCTGTTATAGCTCAATAGTGTAAGCTCTGTTATAGCTCAATAGTGTAAGCTTTGTTATAGCTCAATAGTGTAAGCTCTGTTATAGCTCAATAGTGTAAGCTCTGTTATAGCTCAATAGTGTAAGTTCTGTTATAGCTCAATAGTGTAAGCTCTGTTATAGCTCAATAGTGTAAGCTCTGTTATAGCTCAATAGTGTAAGTTCTGTTATAGCTCAATAGTGTAAGCTCTGTTTTAGCTCAATAGTGTAAGCTCTGTTATAGCTCAATAGTGTAAGCTCTGTTATAGCTCAATAGTGAAAGCTTTGTTATAGCTCAATAGTGTAAGCTCTGTTATAGCTCAATAGTGTAAGCTCTGTTATAGCTCAATAGTGTAAGCTCTGTTATAGCTCAATAGTGAAAGCTTTGTTATAGCTCAATAGTGTAAGCTCTGTTATAGCTCAATAGTGTAAGCTCTGTTATAGCTCAATAGTGTAAGCTCTGTTATAGCTCAATAGTGTAAGCTCTGTTATAGCTCAATAGTGTAAGCTCTGTTATAGCTCAATAGTGTAAGCTCTGTTATAGCTCAATAGTGTAAGCTCTGTTATAGCTCAATAGTGTAAGCTCTGTTTTAGCTCAATAGTGTAAGCTCTGTTATAGCTCAATAGTGTAAGCTCTGTTATAGCTCAATAGTGTAAGCTCTGTTATAGCTCAATAGTGTAAGCTCTGTTATATATAATCGTTTTTATTCGATTCCCATATTTTACAGAATTTATCTTCTTATTTAAGATATAATTGTTTCGGCATACACCAAGGTATAGATAAATGCTCCTATGCAGTTATTTATTGGTGTGGCTATCTTCAGTGCTAATTCTATAACACACAATGAAAAACAAAGGCAAATAAATTTATGGACTTTATTTGCCTTTTTTTTTATTGTTTTTAACTGAATTAGCACTGAGGATAGCTATTCCAAAAATAAATGAAGCGTTTACATATATCTTGGTGTATGTCCAGAATATTGTATGCTAAATTAGAAAATAAATTATGTGAAATATGGGAATCTGTCTTACAAAACACTGGATATGATATAAAGTAGAATAAAAAATATTATATCTCCTCCTGTCAATAGATGTTCCTCTGCGACGAGCTTGTTATTTTTTCCTTGAATTTTCTGTAAGACCTGGTGCTAAAGGCGCTGATAAAGAGACTTTTTGGAGTAGCTTTGTTAATTTAAAAAAATAAAAAAATAAAATAAAGTATTTCCAGAATGTTTTCGAAACGACCGTACGCCATACTAGACTTGACGTTCTAATTCTTAGAACAATTGTAATGTTCTAATTCATTAAATCGTCTTATATATATATATATATATATATATATATATATATATATATATATATATATATATATAATAACGAAGATATATTTTTATAAAATATTTAGAAAACCTTGCACAACGCAGATTATTTGTTTTTAAAAATAAATGATTTATTCATCTCAAAAATATATATTTTTTTATAAACTTGAGTACTTTCGGTAAATCTACCATCTTCAGAAGAATATTTCTTCTTTTTTTTCTTTTTTTCTTTTTTCCTCTTGGTTGAGACATTCTCGTGGCCAAGTTGAAAATCCGTCTAGGTGTTTTGACGAAGAGAGAAAAGTGTTGATATGGCTGTGTGTCACGTGGTCGGCGTGGAAGGATACTTTGAAAAGTCACACAATTTGAAGCGCTGGGTGGGTGGCAATAATAACGAAGATATTTTTTTAATAAAATATTTAGAAAACCTTGCACAACGCAGATTATTTGTTTTTATAAAAGGAGAGAGAAAGAGAGAGAGAGATTGACATACTATACAATTACGATTTAATCTAAGGGTACGTGAGTTTCACGAATCGAGCAGAAAAAGTCTAAACGTTCATCAGTCGTAAACAAAAAAAGGTCTGATAGTATACATATGCCCCTTTCGATGACTCGAGCACTGTTCACCCTTTGTGGGTGGCGCACTGTGGTAAGTGAAATCGACAACCGTCAGCAACGAAAATGCAAAGCTTTTTGTGTAAAATAATAGATCACTCAATTGACAGTGTTTATATAAACATTGAGATTTCGCTTATAAACAGTTTGTGGATGACGCTTAAATGGATAGGAGCGTCGGCTGTCGACTACATGGTCGAGTTTCGATCTCGGCTTGAGGCGCTTGCCGGTCGAGCCATACTGAAGAGCTGTGACACAACGAAACAGTCTGTCTGCGGATAACGATATATATATATATATATATATATATATATATATATATATATATATATATATATATATATATATATATATAGTTGCCCGCAGACTGTTATATATATATATATATATATATATATATATATATATATATATATATATATATATATAGCATTAGATGAAGTGAAAGAATAAAATAAGGTGCGAATCAAATTATATTAGCATTCAATCTTTAAGCAAAGTAATTTAAAGTCCTTAACTCATGAGTTTTCAAAGAAAATCTTCTCCTCAGAGGACGATTACCGCAATGACATTACTGCAGGTAATAAAATTAAACTTTGAATATATATATATATATATATATATATATATATATATATATATATATATATATATATATATATATATATATAACAATTAAAAAATAATGTGGTTTATTCTGTACTAACCGTCAATTTCACGCTTATCGCGATTGTTCAACTATCTTTACAACGATTCAGTTCTCTTGTTTTTTTTTTTATCCTTTATCACTTCCGGTGTTTGGAAGCTCATTTGCATAAAATTGTCGCCGATCGCTTACGTCATCTATTTTTCACAACCAATATTCCCTGGAGTCTGAGTGATTTTCCAGTATTCTCCATCTCTTTTCGATAACCACCGCAAATAACCTTGCATATCGCAACAGTCGCCTACCATTGATTTCTCGCTGGTAAGGACCATTGATCTTCTCTGGGATTTGGGTGGCAATAAGCCTCCCCAAGGCCCCAGAACTCTCCGCACTCTTCCAGTGGAGGTCTGCTTTGTGTTGTCTTCTCATCCTACTTGACCGTCTAAAAATATTTTGTGTCCTGTCAGCCTAAGCCGGCACCATATCTTTTTTTTTTGGGGGGGGGGGGGGGGAGAAGGTGAAAGTTATAAATGTTTTTTTACTATAAAAAACGGTCATTATTTATGAAGGTCAGACGCCACTGAGCTCTACAAAAAAAGGTTTAATGATATGAGATTATTGTCAGAACTAAGTTCGAATACTAGTGAGAACGGCCCTTTATAGGAATCTGTTAACATTGTATTTGAAAACGACGAAGTTGTACCCATTTAATTGCCTCCCCACGAGGGCAGAGTTTGACACAAGGTCAGTTTTTAATGTGGGGGATAAAATCCAGTTTCCTCAAAAAGGGTAACTCTGAAATTGAAACAAAAATAAAAATTGCCTCAGTCTAGAAGGATTTCTCTTTCATTGACAGAGGACAAAAAAGATGAAGTGCAGTATCCGAACAGATACTACACTTTGCTCATAGCCAAGTTGTAATCTGCATGGAAGCAGTCTCGTGGCAATGTATTCCAGTTACCGGAAGTCCTTGCGAAGAAGCCCTGTTCGTGAAATGCTGTCAAATATTAATGGTAGTTTCTTTTCATTTATTAATTAATAACTGTCCCTTACCCGGCGTTGCCCGGGCAAATACATATTGCTGGGTGGAAGGCTTAGAGAAAAAATAATTCAAAATATAGCCATGTTTACAATTGTTAAAATTGATGCTTAAACATTAGTTTTTGTTTTCCTTATTTTATTTTTGATTTCAACAATCATTCAGATCATAGTAAATAAAACAAAAAATCAATGTGCATTTATCAAAGTTACGTATAGGCGAGAAACACACACAGAGTTACTCGAGAGCTTTTCCGATAGGTTTATTAATACAGGGATTATGAATGAACACACAACTGATTTTAAAAAGATAATCTCTTACATAAAGAATAAAGAGTAAGTTTGTTTTTACTTGAATAAAAACTTTCAAAAGAAATCCTATTTGTTTAAATACAAAGCCGGGTTTTAATGTATGGAAATCCAGTTTCCCGAAAAGGGCACTATGGATTCGGACAAAATTAAAAAAAAAAATCTCAGTTTAGAAGGATTTATCCACTGACCTAGGACAAATTAACTCAGAAAAAAGTAAAGCTTCTTTATAGCAATGTTTAATCTCGTTGTTTTTTTGTAGAGCTCAGTGGTAAACCATTTCTATGACGGAACATTAGTCTACCGCTGTTTTACCACAGCAAAACAGGCACTAATTTATGCACTTTTGTAGAGTGGTGCAGAGTGACCCACCCTCAAAATGCCACCCATAGAATCGTTAATAAAATTCACAATCCTTTCTGTAATCAAATCATATTTGGCATAAATAAACTTCAGTCTATGCCTGACTTGTCCACCAGGTTTTAGTTATGAATGCCCAACAGTTTTTCTGTTATCACCGTTCAATGATAAGCAACCTCGGATACAGCATCGAAAATTGTCCATATTTGGTATGAATAAACTTTCGTCCATGTCTGATATGTCCACCAGGTTTCGGTTATATATGTCCGGTAGGTGTGACATCGATTCAGAATGACACCTCTTACTGATGCGATCCCTACATATCATTAAATGGAGATAAAACAAAGACTGTTGGACATTCATTACTGAAACTTGGTGGACAAGTCAGGCATCAGCTGAAATTTATTTGTACCAAATATGGTTGGATTGCAGAAAAGAATTGTGAAATTTTGACAAACTCCTTTCTTGGCATTGTCTGATTTTGGCTACAATGGTCATTTTTAGTTCAGGAATAGTCTGGCTATTGGTTTAATAGACATACTCTTTAAGAGTATGCCCTCATGTAAACATTTGAGCGTTAAGGTCAGGTAGGTGTAAAGTTTATTATAGATCACACCTCCTATTGAGGAGACGATCACCAAAGTATCCACGAAAATTAATGAACGGTTATAGAACAAAGACTGTTGGACAATCATCATTGAATCTTGGTGGATATTCCAAGCACAGAGTGATGTTTATTTGTACTAAATATAGTTTGATTTCAAAAGGAATTTTATTAACTATTCCATACGTGAAATTGGTGGTGGGATGTCATCCCATAAAAAACAAAAATTAACATAACTTTTTAAAAATGTTAATTTTATTAAATAATCCAAGGGTGGCATTTTCTGGGGTCACCCTGTAACTGGTATTCACGAGTGTCTAACCATCTAAGTACTAACCAGGCTAACCATTGCTTAACTTCAATTATCTGATGAGGACCCATGTTTCCACGTGATTTATCTCCCAGGAACATTTACGACATGCGCTCACATTGCTCAGAAATGATTTAGCAATCCCGCATTTAAATTCGGACCCACCATCTCTCCCCCTCTTCCCGAGTTTCAACACGTAACCTTTAGACAGATGGTTTTACTCCCATGCTATTGTCTAGTAAGCAAGCGGAAAGCGAACGCAATGCCCGCTAAGATTTCCCGTTTGGAAAACTCCAGAATACATCGTTGTGACTATTGTGTGGTGCTCATTTCTAACGACTTGCTGGAAATCCGGTGAACATTTCAGTATTTCTCTCTTAGCGTGATCAGCTGACATTTCCCCTTCCTATGCTTCCAGATATCATAGCGTTTTGTTCTGATATTAACTTGTCAGTTTAAATTGTTTCTCGATTTGATCGGACAAACACCTGTAAATGTTATCAATACTTGTTAGAATAGTCAAAAGACAAACGACACTGACAATAAACAAGATATATTTAAATGCTCTCTCTCTCTCTCTTTCTCTCTCTCTCTCTCTCTCTCTCTCTCTCTATATATATATATATATATATATATATATATATATTAGGGTAGTTCGATTTTACACTTTTTTTTAAATATTAAAAAAAGGCACATGCCGAAAGTTGTATATAGACCTATTAAATACTCATGCAAAAAATTAGATCAAAAACTTCAGCGGTTTTTTGAGCGTTCGGTATCAAAGATCGTAGACAAGAATATACTGAAAATTCCTCGTTTTTGCAAGTTTTGCTTGAATATTGGTGTGAAAACCAAATAATTTTAGCATTTAAAATCAGGGAATGTCCTTTTATTTTATAAAAATGATATGAATTAAAGAAATCTTCAAATTGAAAATTTGCCCCCCCCCCTCATTTTCAGTATCTGCTTTTGTAAACTACCTTTTAACGTTATGAATTAAACAGTAATATTTGAATACCTAAAAAAATGATTTTTTTCTGTTATAAGTGAAAATATAACAAGCAAAGAAATAAGGAAAAACCTAACACTATTTTAATGGAGCTTAATATAGAGTCAAATTGCTCCATATAAGACCCCTTAGACAAAAATGCTGGTCTCAATTTCTGACTCAAAACTTTGGCTGTAATGTGTTGATGCCTTGCTTCAAAACCATATACAGTTTGTGAAGCTTCTGTTATTAACTTAACTGCCTGTTCCACGCCCTGAGAATGTGAGGGCAAATCTGGCAAGTCAAGCTTGGTTCCATTCATCAACGATTCTCGAAGTTCAGATTCAGTAAAATCTTCCGTCATTGGTGGTTCAAAAATGCCGCATAATTTTAAATCTATTAATTGTGTCCAATGTGTGGCATTAAAATTAATAGGTGGTATTCTTTTTAATCTTTTTCTGGTTGACTCCTCACTCCTTAAAGAACAAATTAATTAATTGAATTATTAAAAAATTCCAATCTGTACTGCTTTAATAATTATGGTGAAATTAGATAAAATCTTTAAAAATCATTCTATAAATTGGAATAAATAATTGAGTCAGGGATATATGAATAAATATAACTTACCTAATAGCCAAAATTCTTTTTAAAGCTTCTTCTCTTACTTCAATCTCCTCAAAAGTTTTCAGGCAGTAAACAAAATGTATTACCTTGTATATTTCTAAATGTGATATCTTGGATTTCCTGAGGCGGCTCCTTAATCCTCTGGATCATATTAAAAATGTGCACTTACTGATTGTGGAATTTACTATTTCTTTTAATTTCAAACCAAGAAGTGGCATACACATTTACAATAACATTTACTACATAGTGTAGTTTTGTTGTGTGCCTTTGTGGGTATGCACCACGAGTCCATAAACACATGAGCCTGATGGCCAAAGTTAACCATCTTGCTTGGTTTAAAGGACCAATTTTCCAGGAGGCATATCTAGAGTCAACCTTACCTCTAGAAATACCTACTGTGTATTCATAAAGGAGTCTTTGGTCAGAAGTAAGATCATGTATTTCATCAATTTTAAAAATTAACTCTAGAGGATTGCTAATAGTGGAAAATGATATTTGGGGTAAATCATGGCAATCATTTGAGCATAATTTCCCCAGAGGGCTACTGAATGTTGTAGGGCCCTTTGCGCAATCATCTATGTTTTTAAAAAGGGCTCTGAAAGGTAGTTCATTATGATGCAAAGAGCAACCAATTGTGTGAAGATTTTTAAAAAGTTTTTTTTCTAAAATTGCAACCATTCCATCTTCGCAACCTGTGTTGGTATTAGTGTTGTCAACAAGTATAGCCTTGATACTGTTCTCACTGTGGAATTCATGCAAAACATCCACCACTTGATCTGCATGAACAGCACCTGTTGCACCACTATTAGGAAGAACTCTATGTGTCAGATATTTACTTTCACATAGTGTTTCTTTTGTAAAAGTTAAATGGTGTTCTGGTCCCTTAGTTTTTTTCATAATTCTCTGTCTATTTTCATCCACAATTTCCTTATATATCAATGTGTCCTTATCCATTCTCCCATCAACTCCAATACATATAATATTTTAGGTGGGGTAAAAAACCCTGGCTGAAATAGTTTTATTTATCTACCTCCAACAAGGTAAGATGTGACACAAGGTCAGGAAAGTGGGATTAGATAAGCATGCGCTATAGAGGTGAGCACTCTGGCCATTAAAAAATTGACTGGACAGCCCCGTCGGCATTCCCCTGTAGGGGCGCCTCAGACAGTTAGCAATAAACTTACTCCTCCCCAAAGAGGGAAGGCAAAGCCTGGGAGGGTGCACCTCCTAGAATTGCACAGGACGGACAAGCCCCAATAGACGGGCGTAAATCCAGACCCAAAGGCCCGGACGATACCGGTTTATTTGGTGGGGTAAAAACCCCTGGCTGAACTAGATTTTATTTATCTAACTCCCACAAGGTAAGGTGTGACAAAAGGTCGGGAAAGTGGGATTAGATAAGCCAGCGCTCGACAATTCAATATATATTTGTGATAATTAAATGTGTAAACAGTGTTTACAAAACACAGAATCAACACGGGAACTCAAATTCGCTCGTTGAATTTTCAACCGGTGAATACCATAAAAATATCCAATAAATAAAACGCCTATGTAAATAAATAATTATTTATATATAACATTAGATATTATAGTGTTTTATTCCTTTTTAATTTGAATATGTACATTTAATTTCTTAAGAAAAGGAATAATAAACTTTAAAATATTTATTATTAAGTAATGTATTACTTTTTTTTGTTAAAACCCGGGTTTAATTTAAGGCGACACATCTGCCGGTGTAATCTAGGCAGTGATAAAAAATCTCGATTTATTTGATCTTAAAGTTGCATATATATATATATTAGGTAGTTATGCGCTTGAATTGTATGCACTTTCTTCAACGTCATCAATGTCTTAACGGTTTAAACAGTCAAACTTTTAAATCTCTCATATGTGTAGAACGCCATCACGCTCTCATGTACATTTCAACTTTACAGACGCTTTTTCAAGTTATAAACTACTTGCCGTTATAATTAAAAAATGAGCACAACAGTAAAGTCATATTTTTTAAAGACACTAAAACTAATACCGCCTGAAGATGATTTGACGATTCAAATCGAAAGTACTTGCAAAAAAGAAAATGAACGGAACAAGAAACCCTTGGATCATATTTACATCAATTTGACCGAAACATTAGATGGACAATTCGGAAAATTGAAAAAAAAAAAAAAAAGTCGCATCAAACAAAATCACTCCGTGTTATTTAATAATGTTTGCCTAAATGAAAATATGCTGCCTAAATACACACAATATATATATATATATATATATATATATATATATATATATATATATATATATATATATATATAATATTTGTAAATACATATTAATAACTTATTACCTACAGACATCGATGTTTCATGCTTACACAATCCTTAGTGCAGGAAGCTAATTCTCGACGCGAACTCCGATCACAAATCGCAAAGAGAGCTATTGGCCACCAGAAATTAGCTTGGAATTTAGGAGGAATTTAAATTTGTAAATACCAAGTCGGCGAGTATTCACAGCAAGCGGCGAAGAGTGATCAACAACAACAACAAATCGTGTTGGATCTCGCAATGAAGCTAGTAGTACTGCTTGTTATTAAATTCACACAGAGTGCACAGCCTTAACAAAGGGGACTATATAATAATATTTATGAATAAATATTAATAATTTATTATCTACAGACATCGATGTTTCACGCTTACGCAATCTTCAGTGCAGGAAGCTAATTCGCGACGGTCGACAGGCGCGAACTCCGATCACAAATCGCCACTGATTCGCAGTCAAGAGACTTATATATATATATATATATATATATATATATATATATATATATAAAATAGTTGAAAAGAGAATAAAGTGCTATATTGTAGGTTCTACAATTGCTAATATAAAGTATTTTATTTGAAAACTATATATTACAAAAGAAAACGGTGCATAATGACAACAACATCCTTCCAAAATATCGGTCCGAACTACAGGTCTAATTTTGGGAAATAGATCAAACCGTGATCCTTATATTTAGTGAACAATAGTAAAATAATGCGTATAAAACCCGTTAACAAACATATCTAAACAAACAGTATACATTAATAAACAAACAATAACAACAGACAACCCTTTACGAACGCGGATTATCTGTTATAGAGGAACACAAAAAGCGGGCAGCACCACTGACCCTAAACCGGTGAATTGTGTGTGATTCATTTTCTTTTTGTATTTTTCTCAAAATCGTCGACTACTGAACGGTGCTGAAAATTTGGTCTGATAATATAAGACAATTTCTACACCCCAAAACGCTAACCCTAACCCTAACCCCCAAAACGCCATATCCAGGCATATAGAACCCCGGTACATCAACCAGACACTGTAATGTAGAGTTTTTAAATAAAATACTTTATATATGATATATTTGTCCACTGTACACAAATATTTTGATAACAACAGATGCGTTGACAATGGGGTTTTACAATACCATGATAGAATTGTCTAAATAGATAGGTGTTGTATACAATTCTAAAGACAATTTCATGCCAATTAAAATGAATGCCAGAAAAATTCCCACTTGGTAGTTTATTTCTGTATCTGCAAATAAATGTAGATCTGTATATTTGCGCTAAACTTTTCTAGATAAATAAGTAGCCCTTTTTTCTTTGCAAACACGGTAGTCCCTGATCTATCGGGTGGAGTTCCAAGGTGAATCTTGACTAGTATGACAGTTGCAGTGTTAACGAATGGAGCCTGAAGACGACAAGAGAAGAATTGGTTAAGAATACTGGAGAATTCATCGACCATTATTTTCAGGAAATATGTTCTTCAGATTTGGGAATGCCAACAATCAGTAACATGTTTTTGCTTTGCTTGTTTCCCGAATTAAATCGCTCACAAGAGTCTTTATATATAAAAAAAAAATGACGCTCAAAACGCATAGAACCCTTGAACTTATCTATTGACTAAGACGTGTCTTGTATCTTTTTAAATCTCATTGATTTTGATATTAGATGGACACACAATGGAACCCCTTCACTCATTTGACGTACACACTGACAACAAATCGATTC
Organism: Sepiola atlantica; assembly: GCA_963556195.1. NCBI lineage: Eukaryota > Metazoa > Mollusca > Cephalopoda > Sepiida > Sepiolidae > Sepiola > Sepiola atlantica. The sequence continues at coordinate 45,755,030 of OY744542.1, forward strand.
ACTGGCACGAATATTCACCCCGGAAATACTACAGTGTTGGATGTTGCTAACACTAATAATTGGTCGAATTCCCACTGACACGTATCGATCACTATTGAGTGCCGAAATACAAAATAAAAGAGACACGTTTTTATTCGTATCCATTTTTTCTTTCATTATTATGAAATAAAAACAAATAAAAACAAATAAAGAAGACAAAATAGAAAGGGGGAAAGATACATTTTATCTCCAAAACTGTTTAACTTTTGCTATAAATTTGCTATAAAAGCATTTATTTATGGACACCAGACTTCTATAATTTATCCATTAAAATAGCTGTCCCTTATCAGTGAAAATGGCAGCTTTAAAAGAATTTATCCATGGACAGCAGCCTTCTATAATTTATCCATTAAAAAAGCTTCCCTTATCAGTAAAGATGGCAGCTTTAAAATAATTTATTCATGGACACCAGCCTTCTATAATTTATCCATTAAAATTGCTGTCCCTTATCAGTGAAGATGTCAGCTTTAAAAGAATTTATTTATAGACACCAGACTTCTATAATTTATCCATTAAAATAGCTGTTTCTTATCAGTAAAGATGGCAGCTGTGCTCTAGTTCGGGAGCAAATAAAACAGACGACTTTGCGTGGAGATTTTTTTACTTAAGTGTACGCTATATCGTACTCCAGAATGCACATATTCTTTAACAAATTCATGTGCTATATCCAATGGCAAAAAAATCCTAGACGACTGGAGCAGGTGGATAAGTTAAAGCCCTCATCCACCCCGTTGGCTTCGTTACGCTCTTCCGCCAGGGAACACCGATGGAACTTGAAGGTTGGAGTGGTCATTGTCTGGCTCCTCGCTCACGACATTGCCGCTTTGGGTGGCCTTACTAAAGGCTTGCGCCTACGACGACATTACTTTCGGGGTCAGTGAAGGAGAAATCTTGTTTTTTTTAAGTGAAGTTAACGAAGATGAGATATATTTTATCTCTTTTTCTTTTTTAAGACAAGAGCATAAGTTAAAGACACACCTTCTATGTAGTCATTTCTTTCTATATTTTTTAAAATGGAAATCACTCCAGACAAGGCATGAAGCCACTTGATGTAAGGAGCCAACAAAAACAAAATATGATTATCGCAAAGACAGAAGATGCCAATTGGCCTTCGTCTTGAAAAGACCAAGGTGTAGGTAGGAGGAAAACAGTCAGCAGGAAGAGAGTCCCACAAGACTGCAATTCCTGGAAAGAAGCTACTGGAATAGGAAGCTGTATTACAATGAGGTATCAAAACAGCGAACTGATGAAGACCACTAGACCAACGAGTTAAAAGCACTGGAACAAAGGAAGCAGGGAATAGATCACACAATTCTAAAGAACGCATGCCATGATAGTATTTATAGAAATGCTGAGACTAGCAACATAACGTCTGTAAGAGAGAGAGAGAGAGAGAGAGAGAGAGAGAGAGAGAGAGAGGTTAGAGAGAGAGAGAGAGAGGTTAGAGAAAAAGAAAGGATGGTGTCTATTAAAATACATATACGTTTCTGCACCTTATCAACAACCCTCAATTCGTACTCACCAGACCAAATATGACATACATGGTCTGATAGTAGCTTTGTAGAGATAGAGAATAGCCTCAGGTGTGAGAAAGTGTTTGGAGCGATAGAGAGAACCGACTTTACGAGAAGCAGAAAGAGAAATGGATCTAATGCATGAACCCCAAGAAAAATTTGATGAGAGAGAAAGACCAAGGAGAATTAGAGTTGATTTCTCCTCAAAAGCAGAGCCATCCATGAGGATCTCAAGAAGAAAAGAGTCACGCCTACGATTGAAAGACACGAGCTGAGTCTTAACAGGATTAAACGAAACAAGCTATTTCGTACTTAAATCTAAAACCGAACCATGATCAACTTCTAATAAGCATCTTACAAAATGAAATGAATTAATTTATTCGGCCATGATCACCCAGTATGCTATAAGGTAAAAAAGATGAAGGGAGGCGAAAGAAAGAGAGAGGGTCAATTAATGAACTGTTAAGGCCATTGCTTAATTTTATTTTCATTAGCGTAGAAGTATAATTAATACGTCAAGTGACTTAATTATTATCGTTTTGTCGAACCATCTACAACGGGTGTTCTCAGTAAGCTGCTGCCCCCAAACTGTCGAGAATTGCGCCCATAACCCTCTCTGCTGCATGTCTGACGTCATATCTGACTAAATATTATTGACTTCCTTTCTCACGAGTTTTACCTTATACAAGAAAGGTCAAACGTTTGAACAATTAATGATTCCATTGTCGGAAATGTTCTCTGCTTTGAATATAACGCTAGATTTATCTAAAAAATATATATTTTAGCAAATATTTATATTAACGCACGTACCGACCAATATTTAACATAATCATACAAAAACAGCAATGCTATATATATATATATATATCAGAATTTGAGTCATAAAAATTTAAATTGTTGCGTGGTTTTAATCCTGCGACCGGCTTGAATAATTATTTATACACTGACGATTCGGGAAGTATAAAACGTATACGTATGTAGATAAACAAATATTTATAATTATTTGTCGCCCACATGCTAGGTTGAACACTGTTGACGTCGGCTTCTTATACTAGGTTTAAAACTCTCACCGATTTATGTAGTTGTTCATGATGATCGCAAGGGTTAGTACGTCGAAATTTGAGTCATAAAAACATGACTTGTTCCGGAGTTTCGAATCCTGCGAGCGGCTTGAATAATTATCTCTACACTGACGATTCCTAAATGGTGAAACGTATACATATGTAGATAAACAAATGTATATATATATATATATATATATATATATATATATATATATATATATATATATATATATATATATATATATATATGTGATTATTTTTATTTACACAGACATGTACAAAATCTGCGACACTGGCATGTCGATGTTATCGATCAACAGCTGTTATAAGCTGAGATCTCATCAGGCAGAGTTAAAATCCGATCTCAACCTTAGATCATATTTGGAAAGATCCTATATATATATATATATATATATATATATATATATATATTAGAGAGAGAGAGAGAGAGAGAGAGAGAGAGAGAGAGAGAGAGAGAGAGAGAGAGAGAGAAATAACAAGGGTTTTTAATGCATTCTCAGCATATAAAATCGAAACCAAATTATGCAAATTAATGAGTTAAATGTTATTGCAGGATTTATAACCTTTCTTAGTAAAAATTATGCATACTTGCGTAGAAATAGATACGCCAAATAATTTAAAAAATATATATAAATAACAAATACTAACTAATAACTTAATAATTATATAAAATTTATAATACTAATACGACATAATAAAAAGATAATAGCCTTAAAATCATTATTCTATCTATTATTATACTAAATGTGAGTTAATCAACGTTTGTTTCCCTAAGGCCTTTCCCGCCTATATACTTCAATAAAACAAAATACATGCTAAAATATACTCGGTTCTGGAATTGAGCTATGTTTGAAAAGAATAATGTTTTAATTGTTTTAATTAGTGGTAATTTTAATTAACTAAGCAAGTCACCCATCTCTAACTTAGCCACATCCGTATTTCTCTCGCCACTCACACTCTATATTGATTAAATTACTCTCTAATATTGTTCAATGTCTCTGTGAGTGTATAGAGAAAGAGTGATTCTCTTTTCTCGGCATCGCCATTGTAATTTGAATAGCTGCGTGTATAGACGTATATAAATTAAATGGCAAAATTATAAGTCACTTTACTTCTAGTAAAGAATAACGAATCATAACACCACCACCATCACCACCACCATAATAATATATTTTTATATTTTTATGTTTTATATTTTTATAGCTATTATATATTTATATATTTTTATATTTTCATAGCTATTAATAATGTTGTCAATATTTTCTTAAATTTTATTATTATTATTATTATTATTATTATTATTATTATTATTATTATTATTATTATTATTATTATTATTATTATTATCATACAATCCAATAATTTATTTAGATAATCAAATATGCTTTAAATAATATTATCAATATTTTCTTAAATTTTATTATTATTATTATTATTATTTACTCACTAGGAGTTATCACACTGGTCATCGTCAGTGGTCACCCACTGCCGACAACCTGTGGCATTCCCTGGAGTCTGAGTGACAACAAGTCTCCTCAGGACTCCAGTATGCTCCACCTCTTTTCGTTAATCTGCTGATGACCTTGCGGTAATCGCAACAGCCACCTACCAACGATTTCCCGCTGATAAGGGCCATTGGTCCCCTCTGGGGCCCGAGTGGCAACAAGCCTTCCCAAGGTATTATTATTATTATTATTATTATTATTATTATTATTATTATTATTATTATTATTATTATTATTATTATTATTATTATTATCATATAATCAAATAATTTATTTTTAATAGTATGGGATAACGATTGCTTTCCTCAGAAAGTGCGTTGACCTTAGGGTAAATTGAATTGTTTTATTTTTAAATTGATATATATTAGATTGAAATATATATATATATATATATATATATATATATATATATATATATGTATATATATATATATATATATATATATATATATATATATATATATATATATATATATATATATATATATATATATATGTTGTCACTCTCTCTTCCCCTCAATATACGTCTTAAATAGTTCATTTTCCCTATCTCAAGATATGTATTGAATATGTTGTCGCTTTCTCTATATTTATATTGAAATGGTAAGTGTGAGTTTGTCTTTTTAACTTTCAAAAATATAATCACCTCGCTTGGATGCTTGAAAAGGCCGTAGGATCGAATCACGGTAATTGACGTTCTATTTCAATGGCTGCTTTTTTATACTCATGTGTAACTAATTATCAAAGCTAAAAGCTACTCGAGGATAAGGTTTAATGAGATTGCCAATTAGATGATGAACAATACTATGAAAAGATTGGAAACGATTAATTACGTTGGAACAAAATTCTATTATTTAAGAGGATGGCTCGGAAAGTATTTGTTGATATTAGACTTGAAGACGACCTGTTAGATAGCGAAGGGCTTTCCGGATTTAGGGAGTCCTAAAGGGGGGGGGGTGTTAAAAGTGGAAGTCGAGAAATGATATGACTTCCGCGAGAGAGTATCTCACTTTCTTGGCCTGATGAGCTCAATTGAACGGACGCGAGCGTCGCCACTATTTCATATTCATTCTCCTTCTTTCTCTCTCTCTTATCCACGCGCATTTCAGTTTTCCGCCTCTGTTCTTTTTAAATCATTTTTTTAAAAAACAAAACCATCGTCAATGTGGTTTTCTATCAACAGCCGAGGAACAGCCGAGTTTCGCAGCGCGTGAATTGTCAGCAATCTGGGTTAGAACAGAAAGGACACTGGTGTATAATAGCTTATATACCCGACGGTTAGCAGTATCTTACAGACCATGTTCTAGTCTGTAGGAAAACAGTCCCGTGGCATTATGTTCCACAGATGGAAAGGTATTGGAAAGAAACTGTTCCGTTTTGTTATTGGTACAAAGAGGAAGAACGGAAGGAAAAGAAAGTGCCCTATAAATAGTTAAGAATACCCGAGAGTCAAACTGATAAGAATTCGTTACGATGACACAAGATTAGAGGTTCAGTAAAAATCGCTTTCTCATCTAAAAAAATAAATAAAAATTTGACAGCCGAAATCCCATGGTTACTCAATGGATTCATCAAAGCAATCACCAGTCTCATTAGATTTTTTATTTTATTTTAGTTCTTTTGTTTCTTTTGATGCTTTTTTATTTGAAAAAAAAAAGAAAAGAAAGTAAAATGTTTATTTTCTGATTGTTTTAAATTTGTTTTAGCAACTAATCAATCAGGGTGCTTCTGCAAAGTTTTACAGATTGGGATAATCAGATTGGAGATGTGGATGAATAAAACGTGGGTGTATTCGTTTTTCTTTCAGTGGAACTCTTTAATGTTTTTATTTTTAAAATTTTTATTTTAGAGAGATGATCTTTTCGTGTTTGGCGCCGTGCCTTATCAGTATGAAGTAGCAAACTTACAGGATTAATCAACTGGAAAGAAAATGTTTAAACTCGTCGCAAAACGTGTCTGTTTTTTGATCAGTAACGCAACGAGTGGCAATTCAAAACAGACAGCAGAACCGTGGTCTCCGCAAAGAGAAGGCCTTTCTATTGAGCCTCGTTTTTCTGCCGACGTCACAGTAGTTGGTGCTAGCCGTCGCTAAGAATTCCCGAACTATCCAGAGAATCTGAAAAAATGAAATTTTATTCTTTCAGATTCTCTGCATAGTTGGGGAATTCTTCTGGTATTGATTATTTTTGACAAAGGGAAGTTTCTTTTCCCGAAATATTAAATAATGATTTTTTAATAATTCGGACATCACACAAACACCTAATAACACTCTTGATGTTATGTAAGATTGTAGGACAAATAAATAGTAAGTAATATTTCATATTCGATTTATTGTTTTTGTTCCTTACAACTTGCATCTTACCCGGAATTTGCACTGCCCACAGCCTTTAAAAAACATACTACTACTATACCCAGCAATGCTTCATGCAAACTACCATCCTCTACTATATATATATATATATATATATATTAAACATATATCCGAAACATATCTATCACCAGAACAAATAATAGACGAAACTTTAACCAAGTACAATTTACACATTTATATATATATATATATATATATATATATATATATATATATATATATATATATATTGAAATAAGGACAATGCGTATTTTTATATAATAGAAGATTTCGCTTGAATATATACTGAATTACCTCCCTCAGTATTACACGCATAGGAATGTCTATTCATACATATGTATATTGAAATAAGGACAATGCGTATTTTTATATAATAGAAGATTTCGCTTGAATATATACTGAATTACCTCCATCAGTATTACACACATAGGAATGTCTATTGATGCATATGTATATTGAAATAAGGACAATGCATATTTATATATAATAGAAGATTCGCGCTTGAATATATACTGTATTACCCTCCTCAGTGTTACACACATAGGAATGTCTATTCATACATATGTATATTGAAATAAGATCAATGCATATTTTTATATAATAGAATATTTCGCTTGAATATATACTGAATTACCTCCATCAGTGTTACACACATAGGAATGTATATTCATACATATGTATATTGAAATAAGATCAATGCATATTTTTATATAATAGAAGATTTCGCTTGAATATATACTTAATTACCTCCATCAGTGTTATACACATAGGAATGTCTATTGATACATATGTATATTGAAATAAGGACAATGCATATTTTTATATAATAGAAGATTTCACTTGAATATATACTGAATTACCTCCATCAGTGTTACACATGTAGGAATTCTATTTAGTCCGGTATATATTGAAACAACGACACAGCAGCGATATTATTTGTTTGTTTCACGCCCTCACCGGTGAATGCCGACGTGGCTACTTAGGCTTTTTTGTGTGGCCAGAGTGCCAGGTTTCTTTCCCTATATTCCGGCCTTGTGCCACATCTACCTGCGGGGTGAAAGAAAATAGATATTTACGCATTTATACTGTGAGAGAAGGAAAGGCGCGAACTCTCATCTACCGAACAGTGTATGGAATAGTAGCAAGTATTTCAGCGAATCTTTGCTAATATGCATTATTCTTTTGACACTAAAGAAAGTTTCATAAAACAAAAAACAAAAAAAACAAAACAAAAAAACAACAAAAAAAAACAAAACAAAAAAACAACAAAAAAAACAAAAACAAAAACAAATTTTCAATATTCTTTTTGCTTCAAATATAAGTTTGTAACTGAAATAGTGTTATTCATTTCTTTTGTGATTTCATTTAATTTCCTTTCGCCTTCTGTTGTAATAACATTTCTGAAAGGTTTCTATTTATGTTGACTCCTGTCATGCAAATACATTCGCCGGTTCAAGTAATTTCCGTAGAAGCTAAAGGCACACGCACATGTGTGTACATTTATTTTGCATGAAACTTTTTATTTATACAAACATTTTTTGTTTTTTTGCTACGCATTTGCAGAAATATTTCAGTTCTAACTGAAAACCAGCTGAACTTTCTCAGGCCCCACATTTCATACAGATAGAAACGTAGACATGAAAGAGCAATCCTTTCCAGAAGTAACACGGGATTAGAGTCACGTGATTAATTGAGATAATATTTTAAGACTACACGACCCAAACCGTTACAATGTCTCAGTTACTTTTTTAATCTTTTTATTTTTAATTCTTTTTCTTTCAATTGTTTCTTACTAGTCTTCACTCCCTAAAGAAGCATATTGCTATTAAGATGCTAGATTCATAGGGGACATCCTAAGTTGGGAGTTGTACAACAAATATGTTTGTTCACATTACATTTCTGCATGTTGGTACAGTCTGAGAAACAGGCAGCAGGGAGGGAAATCCAAAGACAAGCGGCCCAAGGAAATAAGCTATTCGAGTAGAAAGCTGTCCGGAAGTTGTCCGGAATCTGGGGATTTCTACAGTGAAGAGGTGGGATTTTGTTGTTAGTTGGGTTTGTCAGGGGTATTTACGTTGAATATATATATATATATATATATATATATATATATATATATATATATATATATATATATATATATATTTATTTAAATGGAATTAAAGTCGAGCACTGTTGGAGAGATTAAAAAATAGACATTCACCTAAAAGCTTCAGTGTGAGACGCCGACTCTATCGTTGAGTTCTATTAGATTGTCTTGCTGTTTACACACGCCGCTTTCAGCCTAAATAGAACTTAATTTCTCTGTAATCACGTGACTACCTCCCGTGGCCTAAGGGATAGGGCGAATGCTTACAGCTCCAAGGTGTCTCTGTGAACCGGGTTCGCGCCCCGTGATTGTTTGTCATTATCATTTCTCTGCGCTGATGAAAGCCAAAAGCTCGAAACGACGTCGTACGTAGTTAAACTCTTAAAAATATAATTTAATATTATATATATTCATATATATATATATATATATATATATATATATATATATATACACAAATAATAGCACATTTGTCTTAATTATAGAGTTGAGTGTTCTTTTATATTTAATTTTTTTGACGAACACAACTAGTTTTTATTTCGAAGTATACAATTTAAATGGCATCACCGTATTTTAGGTTGTGTGACCTGAGTAGGTGAAACCATTTGCGATTAATTTTGTAAATGTGTTTGCTTATGTTACTTTTAAAGTAATGACTGTTCTTGACAGAAGAAAATACACAATCCATTAACTTTTTATTTGCTCAGACATTCGTCTTTCTATTATTTCTGTACATTACGTAATTAATACAAGAAACAGAAGAACCATGAAACTTAATATAATGGAGATGGTATGGCAGTTTGCTCGTAATCGAAACTAACTTACCAGCTACGTTAGTTTTCTTTTACCTACGTATTTTACATTTTTTTTCCGGATAATTTTATTTTAAGATTTTAATTATCCAGTATTATAAAGTCAGTTTTTTATTTTGGGAAAATACAGCTCCCTAAAAGGGGATTGGGACAAAAATTAAAATTTTCTTTAATCTAAAAGGATTTCCAAGATTGGCATGAGTTATCATACCAACCAAGATTAGTATGAGTTATCATACCAACCAAGATTGGTATGAGTTATCATACCAACCAAGATTAGTATGAGTTATCATACCTACCAAGATTAGTATGAGTTATCATACCAACCAAGATTAGTATGAGTTATCATACCAACCAAGATTAGTATGAGTTATCATACCTACCAAGATTAGTATAAGTTATCATACCAACCAAGATTAGTATGAGTTATCATACTAACGAAGATTAGTATGAGTTATCATACCAACCAAGATTAGTATAAGTTATCATACCAACCAAGATTAGTATGAGTTATCATACCAACCAAGATTGGTATGAGTTATCATACCAATCAAGATTAGTATAAGTTATCATACCAACCAAGATTAGTATGAGTTATCATACCAACCAAGATTAGTATGAGTTATCATACCAACCAAGATTAGTATGAGTTATCATACCTACCAAGATTAGTATGAGTTATCATACCAACCAAGATTAGTATGAGTTATCATACCAACGAAGATTGGTATGAGTTATCATACCAACCAAGATTAGTATGAGTTATCATACCAACGATGATTGGTATGAGTTATCATACCAACCAAGATTAGTATGAGTTATCATACCAACCAAGATTAGTATGAGTTATCATACCAACCAAGATTAGTATGAGTTATAATACCAACCAAGATTGGTATGAGTTATCATACCAACCAAGATTAGTATGAGTTATCATACCAACAAAGATTGGTATGAGTTATCATACCAACCAAGATTAGTATGAGTTATCATACCAACCAAGATTAGTATGAGTTATAATACCAACCAAGATTAGTATGAGTTATCATACCAACCAAGATTGGTATGAGTTATCATACCAACCAAGATTAGTATGAGTTTTCATACCAACCAAGATTGGTATGAGTTATCATACCAACCAAGATTAGTATGAGTTATCATACCAACCAAGATTAGTATATCAACCAAGATTGGTATGAGTTATCATACCAACCAAGATTAGTATGAGTTATCATACCAACCAAGATTGGTAGGAGTTATCATACCAACCAAGATTAGTATGAGTTATCATACCAACCAAGATTTGTATGAGTTATCATACCAACAAAGATTAGTATGAGTTATCATACCAACCAAGATTGGAATGAGTTATCATACCAACGAAGATTAGTATGAGTTATCATACCAACCAAGATTAGTATGAGTTATCATACCAACCAAGATGGGTATGAGTTATCATACCAACAAAGATTAGTATGAGTTATCATACCAACCAAGATTAGTATGAGTTATCATACAAACCATGATTGGAATGAGTTATCATACCAACGAAGATTGGTATGAGTTATCATACCAACCAAGATTGGTATGAGTTATCATACCAACCAAGATTGGTATGAGTTATCATACCAACCAAGATTGGTATGAGTTATCATACCAACCAAGATTAGTATGAGTTATCATACCAACCAAGATTAGTATGAGTTATCATACCAACCAAGATTGGTATGAGTTATCATACCAACCAAGATTAGTATAAGTTATCATACCAACCAAGATTGGTATGAGCTATCATACCAACCAAGATTAGTATGAGTTATCATACCAACCAAGATTAGTATGAGTTATCTTACCAATTAAGATTGGAATGAGTTATAGTACCAACCAAGATTGGTATGAGTTATCATACCAACCAAGATTAGTAAGAGTTATCATACCAACGAAGATTAGTATGAGTTATCATACCAACCAAGATTGGTATGATAACTGGACTCTTCTTTGCTGGGATGATGTATGGTCCGGCTCAGACCAACTCATAGGCTTTACAACTTCATTCAAGTGGGTCGTTTATTGCCAGTCGCCTGGAGCGCTCCTACCGGAAATGTCAACGGGTTCGTTATCGGCTATTTTTGTACCACCCAGAGTGCCTCTTCGGGAAAGTCGGCTTCCCACAATGTTAAACTGACTCCGTCTGTAATCTTGTTTTAGTGGGAAGAGGTTAAAATTACATCGTTTTTTTATGGATGCGTATTAGAGGATTATGAAGCGCATCGCAAGAACCGTGTGTTACATTAATTCTTCGAAAACTGTTAATGTGTCGGTCACAACTATTTAACACGAGATAGACCGGAGTGATCTGAAAGGCAAGGTAGTAAATAAGAATTATAATCTAGATGGTACCGAGGTGTAGGTCAGGAGTGGGAGTAGACGTTACAGTTTGAACGCGACTGCGATTATTTTGATAATTTCAAAGTTAGGACGAAAATAGAAAATTGAACGTTTTATTGTTTGTGTTACGAGGTATGCGAATTGAGGAATTTGTGAAAGAAAACAATGTTCAAGATTGCAGTTACCGCTCGTGAGAGAATCGGGGGTAAAGAGATAGAAAGAGAGAGAGAGAGAGAGAGAGAAAGAGAGAGAGAGCAATACTTGAGATCTTAGTAAGCAGACGTTCCGCTTTTTGCTCCCTTTAGCGGGAGCTAGGGAGCTGACTGTATATGTAAAGCTGAGTGTGTTAAGTGAATATCGGTATTTTACTACAGACTGTAATTTATGAAAAACCTTGTTTTGTTTAGATTCTTCATTTTAGCTGCAATATCTTTCGCATTTTGGGACCAGTAAAATAGGGGACATAATGCGACATACCCACTATCTTATGATCTGTTGAATTACATAGTCGCTGGTGTTCTCCAACAAGGCGTTTGTCGTGTTTAATCATCACCCCAATTTTTTTTCAATCGGTAATGCTTATATTTTTTTAACCATAAGACGAAGAATACAAACACAGTTTTTTTTTTCCTGGAGAATGTCTAAAAATCGAAGAATTAAGCTTAAATTGTCTTGAAAATCGATTGAAATTCAGAAAATATTACTTAATTTATCTTTAAATAATAATGGGCATAATTCAATGACAAATTGTAAATATTTGAATTTTATACTGTGAGGGTAGGCCCAGATTAGTCCTTATAAATTTTAATCACTCCTGGACGGGAAACCCCTCCATGGTAACTTCCCCCCTTGTTTAGTCCCTAGCTAGGCGTGACCATGGAGGACCCAGTTGGCTGTCGAGGTCGTCTCTCCAACGGGTTTTTTTGTTTTCCTCTTTATCTTTTCCATTGCCTCGGAGCCCATTCTGTCGCTCCACATGTCCACATGTCTATATATCTCGAAAGGAGATATATTTGACTAAGTAGGGGGAGCGCGTACCGGTGTGTATACCACACATTGCCGTAGAAATGGGCGAGTAAATTAAAGTCTAAATGGCAAATTCAGCGGCCATATGAGCAAGTCGTCAAGAGAACTCAATAGGCGGGACCTAGAGTATTGCATTATGCTATAAATAACGGCTTGTTGTTAACTTACTTAAATTGCTCAATCTAGCGAGAGCATTGGATAATATATATATATATATATACATATATATATATATATATATATATATATATATTAACGAAAAATACGTCCTATAAAGTTGAGGGTGACTAATAATGCAATTTTCTGCATCTGAATCACTCAGAGAGTGAAACAATCGAAATAGTAATAGTAAGCAAAAACAACGAATGCTGCAATCACCAATAAAAACAATTACATGAAAATACATTAAAATATTTAGGTGATAAAAATCGTACATATTTCTAGGCAGGGCGTCGTAGTCAATTGATTAGACGCTGGAATATAGACATCAATATCGAAGGTTCGATCATTGTCTAAGCCATGCTGATGACGGCTGTGAGCCAGAAAGACGTGTTCTTGCGTTACTTTTATGTACGTATAAAATTAATAAAATATAAGGGCGACTAATAATGCAATTTTCTGCATCTTAATCACGCAGGGAGTGAAACGATCGAAATAGTAGTAAGCAAAAAAACAAAAAACAAAAAAACAGCGAACTCTGCAATCACCAATAAAAACAATAACATAAAAATACATATATATATAAGCCCCGTCTTCAGTGCAATGTTATGACCCTTTCGTTGAGTACTATCGAATGTTTAGCTATCTATGCTCGCCGCTTTCAGTGTAAACATCACTTAATTTCTCCGTTATTACGTGACAATCTCTCGTGGTCTAATGGGACTAGGTGAACGCCTACCAATTCTAGATGTGTCTATGAACCGGGTTCGCGTCCTATGACCGTCCGAGATTGTTATTTCCCTACGCTGATGAGAGCCATAAGCTCGAAACGACGTCGTAAGTAGGTAAAAATATTTTTAAAAATATTAAAAATAATTTTATACATTTTTATGTAATTGTTTTTTTTTTTTTGTGTATATATATATATATATATATATATATATATATATATATATATATATATATAATAAGGAAAGGTAATTTGCTTGAAGCATTGTGTGTAATACGTATATAGAGGAGTATTAGAAGGCTATCACAATGCAAAAAATGGAAATATGTCGTCGTTGAGAAGTAAGACAAAACTAATTTTATTACATTTGCTGCGGATATTCATATTTACTGCGTTATATGCAATATTGCCATCCACACGTTTTTTGAAATTTGAAACACCTACCATGTGACAAAGAGGTCTTCCTTCTTATTATGGAACACGGTCACACAGATTACATCAGTGTTGAAGTCTTGCCTAATCAAGTACGATTTGCTGTATATAAAAAAACTATTAAAAAAGTTTTTGAAAAATCTATAACTAAAATCACTTGTTTTGTCTTACTTCTCAACGCCGACATATTTCCATTTCTTGCATTGTGATAGCCTTCTAATACTCCTCTCTCTCTCTTTCTCTCTCTCTCTCTCTCTCTCTCTCTCTCTCTCTCTCTATATATATATATATATATATATATATATAGATAGATAGATAGATAGATAGATAAAGAGAGGGAGAGAGAGAGGAAGAGAAAGAGAGAGAGAGAGATAAAGAGAGAGAGAGAGAGAGAGGGAGAAAGAGAGAGAGAGAGAGATAATTCGCGTATTCGTGTCCAGTAGTTAATTAAGCTGCCCGTGGTCTTTTATGCCTGACGTGACATTGAAGTCATACGTATCACTTTCAAACAAGGCCGTAAATGATGTAGGAATGCTGATTGGGAGACACCGTGACTGATGCCGCTGTCTTATCCTGGCATCATGTTACAAATATTTAATTGGCCTTGTGACAGGTGTCTCCTACTTCTTCGAATCGTATGGAAACGGTATAGAATATAATTCTTTCTACACGACAGTATGTCGTTTATAGTGAATTTCAAAGTTTGACTTCATAGGGATGATGAGGATAAAAATCAAAAACAAATAATAAATACGTATTTCTGAAAACGGAGTATTGCAACATATATATCTAAAACATATGGTATGTTGTGTATACGAACGCAATAAAGATCCTTAAATAAAAACAACAACAATAATGATACTACTACTACTACTACTACTACTACTACTACTACTACTACTAATAATAATAATAGAAGACCGAGGAGGGACAGCACAAACCAGACTTCGACTGGAAGTGCAGAGAGTGCTGGAACCTTGGGGAGGCTTATTGCCACCCAAATCCCAGAGAAGACCAATGGTCTTTATCAGCGAGAAATCAATAGTAAACGGCTGTTGCGATACTGCAAGGTTATTTGCGGTAGCTATCGAACAAAGGTGGAGAATACTGGAAATATGGGAAGACTTGTTGTCACTCAGACTCTAGGGAATACCACCGGTTGTCGGTGAGCAATCACTGATGACCTGTGTGAGAACTCCAAGTTAGTACAAATACTAGTAATAATAACAATAATAATAATAACTATATGAATAATAATAACGAAAAAAATAACGAACAGCCACCATAAATGGCTTAAACACATTATCGAGACAATTTCTTTTCCAATTCTACAAAAAGCTTGGCTGTTAGGAACTGCAAAAGTGTTAAGGTACAGCTTAAATATCTAAAGTCAAGAGAATTGACTTGATGTTCAAATAGAAAAATCCAACTAAAAACATCCAAAATTGAGACTACTATGAAATAATAATAATAATAATAATAATAATAATAATAATAATAATAATAATAATAATAATAATAATAATAATAAATACTTACCAGAGAAGAGACTTATAAAAATGTCTGAACATGGCAAAGCAACGGAATCACTACTGGCACCCGCACAAAACAACGCCACCAGAACTAACTATATCAAAGCAAAAACAGATAGAATCCGGGAAAGCAGTAAATGTAGACGCTGTGGTCAAAGAGACAAAACGGTAAACCATATAATAAGTGAATGCAGCAAACTAGCCCCAAAAGAATACGAAAATAGACATTGCGTGAGAAAGGCAATCCACTGGGAACTTTTCAAGTTGCTACATTATGAACATGCAGAAAACCGAAGACAGTACTGGAAAGCGAAAAGCAATAATGGAAGTATAAACAGACAAACTCATCCAATCAAGATGACCAGATGTGATAATAAAGAACAAGTAGGAAAAAACCTGTCAAATCGTAGATTTCGCCGTCCCAGTGTGAAGTTTAAGGAGACAGAAAAACGAAACAAATACATGGAATAAGATTAAAGAGAGCAGTAAGCAATAGAAGAGAAGGGGTACTGCCGACAAAGAAGAAAGTCTAAAGAAGAAACACGAAGAACTAAAACAAAAAATACTACAAAAGGAAGGACGACTAAGAAAATAAAGATACAAAACTGGACAGTACAAACAAAATTAGATTTTTTAAAACAATAAATGTTAATATTTTAACTCCAGAACATGTTTAGGAAAAGCATTTTATTTATATTCATATATTTAGGAGAAGTATAAATATTTTTTTAGCTCTGGTAGTGTGAACCATCGTGTTTATTAATGTAAACAGAAATATATTTTCCTAATTAACCAACATAATGAATGCTTTACTAATGTCAGTTTTATTATTTATGTTTATTTTCTTATAATTTGACACCATTTTGTTCATTCGTTCAGATGAGTCGCACTCATAGAAAAACCAAAATATATCACTCTGTGTTTTGGTTGTCTAAGCGATGAAAAAAAAAAAGGTCCGTACAAAACTCAGTCTTTTCGAAAAATAAATAAAGACTTGGTTACTAAAATTTAACTTTCTACTGTTATAAATTTACCAAAACAAAACAGAAAAAACAAAAACAGAATAACCGGATTCGATAGCAAAAAATCCTTCAGGGGCAAATATATAGGAACAAACGGCGAGACCATAACCTAAATGCAGAATGGCTGAACAACATTAAAGAAGATCGGCAGAAAATCGAAGAAATAACAGGAACCGAAATTAACGAGAAAACGCCAAAGCAGACTTAAGGAAAATAGCAAACTGGATAGCGCCAGGACACAACAGAATACATACATTCTGGTTTAAAACATTCACATATCTGCACCAAAAATTGGCGTAAAATCTGAGGAGATGCATACACGAAACAGACTTACCAGAGTATTGATTTACTCCTCTCCAGGAGTTAGACACAAAGCCAGTTTTTATCTTACTCCCACAAGTAAGATATGACCCATGGTCGGGTCGGGAAAGTGGGGTTTAAAAATTGCCTGGGCAGCCCCGTCGGCATTCCCCGGTAGGGACGCCTCAGGTAGTAAGCAATAAACTTACTCCTCCCCAAAGAGGGGAGGCGAAGCCTGGGAGGGTGGACCTCCTAGAACTGCACAGGACAGACCCATAGACCGGCGTAAATCAAGCCCCGAAGGCCAAGACAATACCAGTCTATGGGGTGCAGTATCCATCGGAACAGATACTACACTTTGATCTTAGCCAAAAGACTTACCAGAGTAGACGACTAAAGAAAGAACTACATTCATACAAGATAACAGCGAGAAGGAAACTATTCTAAGTAACTATAGATCGATAATCTGCCTACCACGCACGTAGTAAATTTTAATTGCCCAACTGAGCAAACAGATCCACCGCTCCCTTAATAACCGTGGTCTATTTTCAGGGCAGGAGAAATGATGCTGAAAAACGACAATAGGGAGACATAACCTGCTATACATCGAATAATAGATCCTAAAGTAAAAGCAGAAAAAAACATAGCCATGGCATGGATCGACTACAAGAAAGGCTACGGTAGAATCGTCCAAGCATGGATAATTGAATGTTTAAGGGTGTAGAAAGTATCTGAGAAAATTGTAAACTATGGAGAAAGCAATTGAAACATGGATATTTGAACTGACAACAGGAGAAGATAAAAACAGAGAGACATTTTCCAGGGAGACTCTCTAACACCATTACTGTTTATCATAGCCATGGTCCCACTTAACAGCATACCCAGGAGATATAATGTTGGATATAAATTCATAGACACAAAGGTATTTTCAAAAAGAAAATCGGGGCGAGAAAATTTGATAAACGCAGTCAGTCTCTTCAGCCAGAACATTCGAATGGAATACAGCATGAAAAGTGTGCACTACTAGAGATAAAAAGGGGGATAACTAGAGACAGCGGAGAGCATAAAACTAGCTATCTAAGTGGAGATTAAGACACCTGACAAATCTGATACTTATAAATATCTTGAAGTTTCAACAGAAATGAAATAGAAGATTCGAAAAGAATACATGAGAAGAACGAGAAAACTATTAGAAACGAAATTATGTAGTAGAACCGTAAGAAAGGAATACATAACTGAGCAGTATCGTTAGTAAGATAGGCAGGTCTTCTCATGGGCTGGACAAAAGAAAATCCCAGGCACATTGGACTAGAGATCTAGGGAACTAATGATCATGGACAATGCATAACACTTGAAGGTTAATACTGACCGACTCTTTGTAAAATGGAGAAAAGGCGGAGAGGACTGGTAAGTATAGAAGACTGTGGAGGATACAAAAAAAAGAACTAGAAAAATGCATAACCAAAAACACAGATTAGACATCGACAAAATAAATAATGCAGGGAGCGGCGAAATCGAAAAGAAAAAGCTGAGGAAATTAAAATGGTAAGAAAAGCATCAATATGGAAATGTATGATTTATAAGATTAACTAGAAAAGAGATGTACAAAAACACATGGAAATGCGGTCATTAATGGGGAAACAAACATAAGAGAAACTAGGATTAATAAAAAGAATACACAAAATAAACAAGATGGATATACAAGGCTTAATAGAAAAATACAAAAATTGTTTCGGCGACATATGCAAACTACCAATTACACATGTAAAACCAATTGAACCTCCTCCCCCCCCCCAGGAATATTCTATTTGGTATGAAACCAAAATTGAAGAAATAATTCGAAAAAATGGCAGAAATGGGGCTAATAAAACCTATCCAGGAACTGACAATACCCTCGTAGTAGTGGGGAAGCAAAATGGCAGATTAAGACTATGTTTAGACTTGAACAAAGCGATAAAAAGAGAGACTTTTAAGCTACCTGCTACTGATGAAATATTCGCAGGAATTAAAACCCCGAAATACTTCACAAAATTAGACGCATCAAACGGATATTGGAATACAAAAACAATAAAATAGCCACCACTGCATAGGAAAGGCAACCCACTGGGAACGATGAAAACGCCTGGGAACTATGAAAAATGACCCTGACCCTGACCCTGACCCTGACCATAACCCTAACCCAAAATACAGAAGAGATATCGGCAAAATAAATAATGCAGGGAGCAACGAAACTGAACCTCCCAAAACGAGGGAAAAATGATAAGAAAATCATCCATATGGAAATGTACAATTTATAAGATTAACTAGAAAAACACAGGGACAGAAAGAAAACTTGAACAGAGAAAGAAAATCGTTACTGACAGCCGAACACATCAACGCGATTAGAACGATCCAAGATAAAAATAAAAACACAGAAAAACGGTGCGTGTAGACCGTGCGGACAAAGAGACGAAATAGTTAATCACATAATAACTGAATACAGTAAGGTAGGCCCCCCAAAGAATACAACAGCAAAAAATAGACACACCTGCATAGGAAAGGCAGTATACAGGGAACTATGCAAACGCCTGCACTTTGAATGCATTCAGGCAGCGGGTTTGTCTGACTTGTTATTTGCTTTCTCGCTTCTCATGAACATATGAAAAGGTTTCACCCGGTACGTTTTTTACACGCTAACATTTTCGTGACGGGATAAAAGTACATATATTTCCCCTCTCTCTCTCTCTCTCTCTCTCTCTCTCTCTCTCTCTCTCTCTATATATATATATATATATATATATATATATATATATATATAAACTTGAACATAATAGGCATACAAAAACATTTTTTTCGGACGCGTCTTGTACAATTTAAATTTCTGTTTATTAAAGTTCTTACTTCCAACCGAGAATGGTTGCTTTCTAGCAACTGAAATATCTTGGTAGAGCTTTTATGTGTTTGAGTTTATATTTTTGTTAGTTTGTTGATTCGCTTATCCTCAATTCCATTTTTATTTTGCATTTTGTCTGAAACATTGTTTCTATTTTTCCTCATTTTTTGATGAAAAAAAAAGTGACTCAATATTGGTCACCACTGATGAAGGAATTTTATTCCGAAATTAATAGGATTAATGTAAAAAAAATAAATAAATTAATCTTGTATTGCTAATATGGCTTATATTTCAATTTTATTAACTAATCCTGCAATACTTTGAAATTGAACGACCAACCCACATTTTTCAAGACAGCGAGCCAACGCTTTTTTCGTTCGACACCGGATTTGAATCATAACCGCCGATAACAACACTGCGGAGACATCGTACCTAAGACGTTTATCAAGTAACAAAGAAATAAGTTTGTTTTATTCTTGTTTTTTGAAGAAAAAAAAAATGACTCAATACTGGTCACCCCTGATGAAGGAATTTTATTCCGAAATTAATAGGATTAATGTAAAAAAAAAAAATTAATCTTGTATTGCTAATATGGCTTATATTTCAATTATATATATATATATATATATATATATATATATATATATATATATATATATTTGTTTTTATCTGCATACGTATACGTTTCATCCTTACAGGAATCGTCAGTGTAGAGATGATTATTTATACCGGTCGCAGGACTCGAATCCCGCAACACGCGTCATGTTTTAACTCAAATTCCGACGCTTTAGCCCACACGGCCACTATAAACAACCCGATGACCAAGCGAGAGATAAAACCCATTAAAGGCAGTCGCCGCCAAGAATGTTTGACTGCTGAAGTAACGTGCATTAGAGCTACGCCGAGGGCTGTGTTAATACAACTCACTACAGAGCCCAGCCTAGATTTTGGGGCGACAAATGATTAAAAATATTTGTTTTTATCTACATACGAATACGTTTCTATCCTTACGGGAATCGTCAGTGTAGAGTTGATTATTCATAACGGTCGTAGGACTCAAACCCTAGAACACGAACCATGTTTTTAACCCAAATTCAGTATATATATATATATATATATATATATATATATATATATGTGAGTCAATGAAAAATAGTTAGATCTGTAAATGGAAACAGATCAATATCTTCAGTTGTTCAGAACAAGGAGCATTTAGTAAATAAAAATATTTATTCTTCTTCTCTTTCAATTGCATTCCTTAAGCACGGCTTTTCCTTAAGCACGGCTTTTCAAAGATCAAAAGATGAAAAGCCGCGCTTAAGGAATGCAATTGAAAGAGAAGAAGAATAAATATTTTTATTTACTAAATGCTCCTTGTTCTGAACAACTGAAGATATTGATCTGTTTCCATTTACAGGTCTAACTATTTTTCATTGACTCCTTATTTTTGCTCTATCCAGTATATTGAGCTTTCCTCATCTCACAATAGGTCTAATTCTCTAAAAGTTATCTTTTAGTTATAAACCTTCATATATATATATATATATATATATATATATATATATATATATATATATATATATATATATATATATATAAGTGTTACTACAGTTTTAAAAGCGTCGTTAGTGGATATATTTGAAAATTTATTTGAGAAACCAGGTAACAGACGCATGATTAAATAAATTTTCATTTATTGATATGAAATCACGCGTCTGTTATCTGGTTTCTCAAAGAAATTTTCAAATATATCTACTAACGACGCTTTTAAAACTGTAGTAACACTTATATTATTAACCTCAGGCCAACCAGGGCTTCAGCTACATCCACCGGACATATAAATAAAAAAACAAAACAAAAAAAACAAACTCCCCAATAACATCGGAGGAGATCGTAAATCTTCGGCGATGCCGGCAGATCTTTACCATGAAAAGAAAAAAAAATACAATGTCTGTTTACCATGATTATGGTTTGTTAAAACCGAAAATTTGGAATTATAAAATTAAAAAAAAAAAAATGATTAAATAAATTTTCATTTATTGATATGAAATCACGCGTCTGTTATCTGGTTTCACAAAGAAATCTTCAAATATATATATATATATATATATATATATATATATATATATATATATATATATATATATATATACACACAAATAAATTCAGAATGGTATTTACTATAAAGTGGAGGATTCCATATTGCAGTATACCATTAATTATCCCGAAAGATAAAAAAGTATAATATGCAAGTCCAATACATAAATATAAACTACACAAGTTTGAAAGGTGATATTCATTTCTTCTGTCAGCTCAAGTGTTGGCTGTCAAATCTAGGAAATTCACTTGTCACACGATTTTGTTTGTAGAAATAATAAAAACATGGACTATTCTCCATGGATCTGCTCCGTTTACTTATATCAGTTTTCCAGACACATACTTTTCCGGGTGTAAATTGCCTGTCACGTATTATGGTTTGGTTTGGTTTGGTTTGGTTTGGTAGTTTTGTTTTACGGCATATCAACCCTTTTTGGGTTATTTAATGCCGAATCTGGTCATTATAGTAAAAGTTTTTATGCTTCAAGTTCTTTATATCTTCAAATGTTTAATCATCGTTTTTGGTTTGGTAGTTTTGTTTTACGGCATATCAACCCTTTTTGGGTTATTTAATGCCGAATCTGGTCATTATAGTAAAAGTTTTTATGCTTCAAGTTCTTTATATCTTCAAATGTTTAATCATCGTTTTTGGTTTGGTAGTTTTGTTTTACGGCATATCAACCCTTTTTGGGTTATTTAATGCCGAATCTGGTCATATAGTAAAAGTTTTTATGCTTCAAGTTCTTTATATCTTCAAATGTTTAATCATCGTTTTTGGTTTGGTAGTTTTGTTTTACGGCATATCAACCCTTTTTGGGTTATTTAATGCCGAATCTGGTCATTATAGTAAAAGTTTTTATGCTTCAAGTACTTTATATCTTCAAATGTTTAATCATCGTTTTTGGTTTGGTAGTTTTGTTTTACGGCATATCAACCCTTTTTGGGTTATTTAATGCCGAATCTGGTCATTATAGTAAAAGATTTATGCTTCAAGTTCTAAAAATAAAATAAAAAAGGGGAGGGAGAAAGGGAGAGGGGCTGTTGTTTTTGTTTTTGGTTTGTAGAACATAATTAAGTTTTACAAAAAAAAAACAAACAAAAAAAAAACGTCAATGTAGGTGAATTTCGTCTCAGGGAGCCACAGGGCAGCCTGATCTGGTATCACCAGACGTATTATGTTAACAGCATTTCGATATTGACGAATATTTACTTACCACTAAAACACGTTCTTAGAAAACGTTTCAAATTTAAAAGTACGTGTATCCTTTGTCATTAGTCAATTGAATATGTATTATCTCTATTTAAAGTTAGGTATGTGTGTATGATGCTAGTTGGTCTTTCAATGTACACTGGAAAAACCAAGGTGATGTTCAACAAATATGGGACAAATGTCCCAGTCATAGTGAAAGGTGAACATGTCGAGGAAGTTAACAACTACATCTACCTAGGAAAGATAGTGAGAAGTGATGCTGATATCATGTCTGAAATCAAACGTCGAATTGCGCTTGGATGGACAGCCTTTTTCCAAAGTAGACCACAGCATGAAGAGTAGAAAGTCCACGTTAAACATTAAGCAATAGGTGTTAAATGAATACATTATGCCTGTTATGACATATGGTAGTTAAACATTAAGCAGAGTCGAGACAACGATTAAGAAAATAAAGTAAAGAGAAAATTCTGTCGTCTTTAATCAGACATGTATCGATGACGTTTTGCTACATAAAAAGGCGCCCCCCATATATATATATTATAATATAAAATGAAGTAATAAAATAAGGTGTCAATCAAATTTTATTAGAATTCAAAGTTCAAGCAAAGTATCTAAAGTCCTTAGCTCATGAGTTTTCAAAGATAATTCCTCTCTTCAGAGGACCATTACCGCAGTTATACCAATAAAATAAAACTTTGAAAATATATAAAAATATATACAAAAATACATATAAATATATCAACTGTATCAACCCCCAAAACATATTTTTTTGTTAAATCTATACAATCCATCCAAGTCATACAATTTGAAAAACATAATCAAGATAGACATCCAGAGAGTTGACTGAAAATTAATCCAGGTGATCCAGGTGAAGAGTACCAGTCCAATAACGAGAAATTGAAAGAGCTGACAAAGTTTTCCAGTCGCGAAATGCGTCAACAATCGATGAAGTGAAAAGTATCCAATGTTTATGTTAATTATTACAACGATAAATAAATCAAATCAAATAATATAAAAGTTCAATAAACTCACTTAAAATTCCAAAGTCTTGATCTGGGCAACCCAAATCAAATCAAAGTTTATTTTTTAATTAGAGAGTACGTTAAATCCGAATTGAACAAAAATAATATATATATATATATATATATATATATATATATATATATATATATATATATATATATATATATATATATATGTGTATATATATGTGTATATATATGTGTATATATATATATATTCCTCTACATGTGTTCATTTCACTAGTTGCTGATGATTTGATTAGGCTCTAACGACCATTTTACCAACAATAAAAGAGCATCCTATTCCAATGATACCATGGTACGTCTCTGAAGTATATAACGTATAGTTTATAAATAAATAATTTGTATATATATATATATATATATATATATATATATATATATATATATATATATATATATATATAAATATGTATATATATATGTATATATATATATATATATATATATATATATATATATATATACTAATATAAAACATATATATATAATTATTATAAACAATATTTTCAAATTAATCTATATACACATGTGTTTCATGCCCAACCTGCAATCATCAGAAAGAGAGGAGACAATCCCTGCCGGTTCGAACCCCAATACGAAAGTCATATTTGACTCAGTAGTCGGAGTGCTTACCGATGTGTTCACCACGCATTGTATAGAAATACGAAAGTAAATTAACGTCTAAATGGAAAATTCAACGGCCATATCTTAGGGGGAGACAATGGAAGTAGCCCGCATCTCTAAGTACCCTCACAACCTAAGGGGTATATGAGAATCGAACCTCCTTTAAAACTTCAAACATATCCTATTTTGATGAAATTTATATCATATGTATAAAATTTTCCGGGGAAGACAATGGAAGTGGCCCCGAATTTCTACGTTACCCTCTAAGTGCCGAATATCGACGTGCCTCCACCTCTAAGTGACCCATGGAGACAGAACCCGTTTTTGAAATTTAAGCCATATGTATAAGACACTAATTCAAAGAGTTATTTTTTTTAAACATTCCAGTTTCTTATGACTATGTTAGTTAGGAAAAACCAAAAAAAGTACTATGGTGTTATGAGCATAATAATAAAAGTACATAGTCGCGATTCTCATTCAATCCCGGGCAACGTCGGGTCTTCCTGATAGTTGTTTATAATTTGCATAAAACTTGTATTATTTGTGGATTGTCTGATTTCTAGCGTTGTTAATACCGACAGCGTTTTCAGATGTTTTGATTTTGATATACCGCGCAAGATTTTGTAAGTAATTGGAATATGTTTATTTTGGGTCTCCTTATGTTTAAAAATAAATAAATGTATATTTTGTGGTAATAAGATGAAGAAAGAAATAGAATTAGAGGAAAAGTATTGAGAAGAATATGGGTCATCATAAATAACTGTGTAATATGTAAATATGTATATAGAAATATATATATATATATTTATATATATATATATATATATATATATATGTATATGTGTGTATATCTATATTTATATATATATATATATATATATATATATATATATATGCATATGTGTGTATATCTATATGCATATATACATTATTTCATGTATACACGTATAATATCATCATGTGATATGATGTATTGTGTATAGTTTTTCAGTATTTACGTCAACAGTGCTTAATACGTGAGTAGAGCTTATTAGTAAAGCCCTTAGTACTTATAGTACTTATCTGACAATTCCTTGCGAGGGTGAAACGCTGACGTATCTGTATAGCTTAATTGGCATAAATATATTTTCATACTTTATCATATATATATATATATATATATATATATATATATATATATATATATATATATATGAATAAAAATGCGGATAAAATGATCCGAGGTAATGCAAAATGTAAAAGGAAATCCAAAAACTATATTATTCATGTATTCATCAACCTTTCGTCTTTATTTTAGACTTCCTCAGGATGAACAAAAATGCAGAAAAATCATACAGTTACTAATTTTGATTTGCCTAAAAATATGTGTTTATCTGTGTGTGTATATATATATATATATATGCATATATATATATATATATATATATATATATATATATATATATATATATATATATATATATATATATTATATTAATTGATTTATCAAGTGCAAATATGTTAATAAAGTGACAGAAAACCCTTCGAAGGGTAATAAATCAACAATTGAAATAAGACTCTTTGAACTCGGACGAACATTTGTGTTGACTTTTCTTTGTGAGAAGTTGGATTTAGAATTCCCATACTATCATTGGATTGGAATGGTAACTTGTGAGCGGTATCTTGAATGATTTAGTTCTTTTGTTTTCTTGTGGGGGGGGGGGATTTATTCATCATTGTACCGGCCGACGTGAAAGTGTATTATCGCACATTGTTCCGGTTTTGTGGTTTTATTGAATGTATTTGGGACCGATTATTTGCTTGTTGGCTTGGTGGAAGAAATAATGCACAAGCTACTTTTCTAAGACTTTTCTAGGACTTTCTTTTTTTATCGTTGTTCTTCCTTGCTTTTTAAGTTTGACTTTTATTTTTTTTTTAATTTTTTTTTTCCTCTTCTCTTCTTAAGTGATCTCAACTATTACAACGCCACATTGTGTTTTGTCGGCAGTTGAAACCAGTATTCCAGACATTTAATTTCCCTGATGATCTGCCAAGCAAGTAACTGCTTGGTAGTGAAACACGTGTAGGAAAAAACATTTGATTTGAATAAATAGTATTTGTAAGAAAAAATATCTTTAATGGTGATCATTGGTGTCTTGAAAGGAATGCTTTGGTAAGCCTTCATAAAATCACACACATATATATATATATATATATATATATATATATATATATATATATACATATATTATTTCATGTATACACGTATAACCTTATGATGTGATATAATCTATTGTGTACACCAGTGCTTAATACGTGAGTAGAGCTTAGTAGTAAGGCACTTATCACTTAGCTGACAATTCCCTACAGGGATGAAACGTGGACGCATTTGTGTAGCTTAATTGCCATAAATATATTTTTATACTTTACTATATATATATATATATTTCTTTTTTTGTTACATTTTACTTCAGTCGAAGTTCACAGAAATCAAGTGACCCCTTTCAGATGTTAAACATTTGATCTCTATATGAGATACATAGATATTCGAATATTCCATTAATGTTCTCCTTTACATGTCAAACGTTGAGTTAATAAAAAAGTTGAGAACATTAATTTCCTCTCCAATTGACCTGTGAACTGTTATTGTTTAACTTTATTGTGGTCTCTTGATCTTATTGGATTCAAGGACTAGAATTCATCTAGTCTGGTGGAGTATACAGCCAAGTGATGTTACTTGAGGTAACATTACTTGAAGAAGGTGTATCATTCCTCGTATGAGCCAGTGTATAGCCGTGTCGAGGGGATTTTATTTGGGCTTTGAATACTATGTTATTTTGAATATTTAGTCAGGGTTTACTTGTAGGGGAAGTATCTTCATGTCAGGCTATCCTGACAAACCCTTGTACAGTGAGACCGAAGAGACTCGAGAATGGTGTCTAGTAGGTAATGTGTGTGTAGATATGTATAAAAAATATGTATGGTGGTATGTCTGTGTGTGGGTTACTTTTTTCTAGTTGCGTGTTAGTAGGTATGTGCTTAAATGTCTGTAGGTGTATTGTAATGATACGGAAAGAGATATGTTGATATAGCCACGAGTGTGCGCCGATATGTGAAAGGGGAGGTGGCTCGATGTTCTTATTATTCGTTTACCTTTACGTTACGGTTAACGACGTTGGATTTAAGTTGAAAAATACTTGTAATTCAGGGGTTCGAATCGTACGACCGGTAGTGAATAGTCATATCTCTATGCTGACGAGTCTCGATTGAAAGGGGGCGAAACGGATACGTACATAGATAATAAAAAATAACAAATATTTTATATTTGTCGCTCTTCGTAAAATAAGTAGAGCACTCTAAATGGTAGTACACACACAGCATGACGTCACTTGCTTTATATGCATCATTCCTTCTTTAATAGAAGTAGAATGCCTGGACATCGTTGCCGCTTTCAAATGTGTTAAATTATCATTGTTTATCGGCTATTTAAATATTGGCCGCGCGGTTAACGATGTTGGATTTAAGTTGAAAAATACTTGTAATCAAGGGTTTCGAATCGTACGACCGGTAGTGAATAGTCATATCTCTATGCTGACGAGTCTCGATTGAAAAGGGACGAAACGTATACGTACATAGATAATAAACAATAACAAATATTTTATATTTGTCGCTCCTCGTAAAATAAGTAGAGCACTCTAAATGGTAGTACAAACACAGCATGACGTCACTTGCTTTATAATGCATCATTCCTTCTTTAATAGAAGTAGAATGCCTGGACATCGTTGCCGCTTTCAAATGTATTAAATTATCATTGTTTATCGGCTATTTAAATATTGGCCGCGCGGTAAACGATGTTGGATTTAAGTTGAAAAATACTTGTAATCCAGGGGTTTCGAATCGTACGACCGGTAGTGAATAGTCATATCTCTATGCTGATGAGTCTCGATTGAAAAGGGACGAAACGTATACGTACATAGATAATAAAAAATAACAAATATTTTATATTTGTCGCTCTTCGTAAAATAAGTAGAGCACTCTAAATGGTAGTACAAACACAGCATGACGTCACTTGCTTTATAATGCATCATTCCTTCTTTAATAGAAGTAGAATGCCTGGACATCGTTGCCGCTTTCAAATGTGTTAAATTATCATTGTTTATCGTCTATTTATATATTGGCCGCGCGGTTAACGATGTTGGATTTAAGTTGAAAAATACTTGTAATCAAGGGTTTCGAATCGTACGACCGGTAGTTAATAGTCATATCTCTATGCTGACGAGTCTCGATTGAAAAGGGACGAAACGTATACGTACATAGATAATAAACAATAACAAATATATATATATATATATATATATATATATATTTGAAGTTCGAATGCAAAACGCGATAAACGCCAATTTCGAAACTGCGAACCTACCACTACAAAAAGTGTTGTATTTCAATATGTTCGTTCTTTTATTGTTTACTTCTTAAGTTAAAGGAATTTGGATTTATCGTGTTCTGCATTCGAGCTCTTCATATGTTGTCATCTATTTTTCTTATATTTTTGTCATATTTTTATTTTTTATTTATTTATTTTTTATTTGTCCTTTTCTCGCTGATGTTATCTTATTTTCCTTCTTTTCTTTGATTTTAACTTTTTTTATTTACTTACCTTGTACTTGTTGGATTATTTTGTATATATGTATAACTGTGTATGAGTGTATGTTAGGTATACGTATGTATATTTATAGATTGAAATTCAATCGCTCCTAATACATCTCCTTTCTTTACAAATTATTCCCCTCTTCCCGTTCTACCAAAACTCTCCACTAGCATTCGTTCACTTTTTCAGTATCATCCGTGTAGTTTGAGGAAGCTAAATTTGAACAAAGTCATTGCTGAAATATGTATGCACATGTGTAGCCAAAAATGATTGTATAAATAAAATTGATACTAATATACAGCTCCGCTTGTTATTGAGCACTATCTTATAAACACTGTAGCTTCACGGAATTAACACTTAAAAACGCACAACCCTACAAAAACTATATATATATATATATGTGCACACACACATACATACACACATACACACATATATATATATATATATATATATATATATATATATATATATATATATATATATAAATTTAACCGGGGAAAAAACTAGACACATATTCGGGTTGTACACATTATAACGTATTTCGACCTTGATCGGTCTCATAAGATGTATAACCACCCGCATTTAGAACATGAATCTGGTTATACATCTGATGAGACCGATGTAGGTCGAAATAAGTAATAATGTGTACAACCCGAATGTGTGTCTAGTTTTTTTCCCATAAAATTTATTTATGCTCTGTTTAAATGTACATTGGGTTCTCTTACTCGGATTCCCATCGAAATCAATTCGAACTTGCACACACAGACACACACACTATATATATATATATATATATATATATATATATATATATATATATATATATATATATTTTATTTACTCATTCCCAGGAGTTAGGAACAATGCCAGTTTTATCTTACTCCCACAAGTAAGATGTGACCCAAGATCGGGTCGGGAAAGTGGGGTTTGAAAAGCCAGCGTCCGAGAAGTGGGCACTCTGGCCATTAAAAATTGCCTGGGCAGCCCCGTCGGCATTCCCCGGTAGGGGCGCCTCAGACAGTAAGCTATAAACTTACTCCTCCCCAAAGAGGGGAGGCAAAGCCTGGGAGGGTGGACCTCCTAGAACTGTACAGGACCGACCCATAGACCGGCGTAAATCAAGCCCCGAAGGACAAGACAATACCAGTATGGGGTGCAGTATCAATCGGAACAGATACTACACTTTTATTTAAAAAATATATATTACAGTGTGTTTGGTGTACAAGGGTTTTATCGGGTTTTTGGGGATGGAAACTGTTTTGATAATGTAAGCCCGAATCTTCAGCACCGTTCAGTAGTCGAAAACTTCGAGCAAAATGGGGAAGAACAGTTGACAAACACAATTCACTGGTTCAGAGAAAGCGTTGCCTGCTTTTTGTGTTGGTCCATAACAGATAATCCCCGTTTGTAGAGAGCTGTCTGTTGTTATTGTTGGCTTAATGTTTTAAAAAAATGTTTTTCATTAATTTCATGTTAATTTAATTTAAAGGATGTATTATTAGTGTATATTGTTTATCGAGGTGGGTTTGTTAAAAAGATATATCATACGCATTGTGTTTTAATCTCTCACGATTCTGATAATGTACGTTAGCATAGAGCTGTCTGTTGTTATTGTTGGTTTAATGTTAAAAAAAAATGTTTTTCATTAATTTCATGTTAATTTAATTTAAAGAATGTATTATTAGTGTATATTGTTTATCGAGGTGGGTTTGTTAAAAAGATATATCATACGCATTGTGTTTTAATCTCTCACGATTCTGTTAATGTACGTTAGCATAGAGCTGTCTGTTGTTATTGTTGGTTTAATGTTTAAAAAAAGAATGTTTTTCATTAATTTCATTTTAATCTAATTTAAAGAATGTATTATTAGTGTATATTGTTTATCGAGGTGGGTTTGTTAAAAAGATATATCATACGCATTGTGTTTTAATCTCTCAGATTCTGTTAATGTACGTTAGCATAGAGCTGTCTGTTGTTATTGTTGGTTTAATGTTAAAAAAAAATGTTTTTCATTAATTTCATGTTAATTTAATTTAAAGAATGTATTATTAGTGTATATTGTTTATCGAGGTGGGTTTGTTAAAAAGATATATCATACGCATTGTGTTTTAATCTCTCACGATTCTGATAATGTACGTTTGTATAGAGCTGTCTGTTGTTATTGTTGGTTTAATGTTTAAAAAAAAATGTTTTTCATTAATTTCATTTAAATTTAATTTAAAGGATGTATTATTAGGGTGTATTGTTTATCGAGGTGGGTTTGTTAAAAAGATATATCATGCGCATTGTGTTTTAATTTCTCCCGATTCTGATAATGTACGTTAGTATAAAGCTGTCTGTTGTTATTGTTGGTTTAATGTTTTTAAACAAAATGTCTTTCATTAATTACATTTGAATTTAATTTAAAGTATGTATTATTAGTGTATATTGTTTATCGAGGTGGGTTGGTTAAAAAGATATGTCATACGCATTGTGTTTTAATCTCTCACGATTCTGATAATGTACGTTTGTATACAGCTGTCTGTTGTTATTGTTGGTTTAAGGGGGGGACATTTTATGTTTCTTATTTATTTTTTTAAATTTAAATTTTATTTAGAAGGCGTTTTTATTAGTATTTATTGTTTGTTTTAGGTTCATTTTTTAAAGGTTTTGTGACGTTTTGTATTTTTTCTTTGATGATTTTCAAAAGTTTTGGACCGGTTCGGGTCCGTATGGTAAACAAAAAACGCTGCATAATGACAACAGGACACTTCCGAAATCTCGGTTCGGTTTAACGATTCAATTTGGGGGAAAAAATCAAGTCGTGATCCTTATTTTCATCTAGCTCGTTAATCCTGAAATTGGAAATATTATCATATAATATAATAAAGAATAGAGACAATAATGTGATCAACTGGCTGATTCAAGGTTTAATCGCTGCGATTGTGGAGGTGTCTGCTTTCGAGTAAGGATGCAAAATAAGACGAATACAAAAGTGAAAGTAAAATTATTATTATAAATATATATATTTTTTTATAATTACAAATCTTACTTGCTCTCAATGCGGCTTAATGTAGGGCCCGTATGCCATATATATATGCCTATGATGTTAAATTAACCTTTCCCTATCTAATTGGCTATGAGTAAGATCGCAATCCATTCTTAACTTGTTGCTTTTTGTTTCGTAGCTTTAACTGCCATAACATACTCCCCCTTTTACTTTATAATCGAAATTCAAAATCGCGTGATCTCCTCGACTAATTATGACTTCTTATCTGCCAACCTCGTTCCCTTACACAAACAATTCTGTTTGCGAATATGCCTTTCTTTACAAATACCTGAAATCAAGAATTTTCTTAAAGAATTAAACCCATAAAAATGCCTAATCTTGAAACACAAGAAATGTTATTAGATTATTTATTGGAACCATTATTATTTGAAGATCTTTATTTATTTGATAGCTAGACTATTAAATTATTAAACTGATTTAAACTCTATAAGGAATTATCGTTTAAAACACGCGAAATATCCTAAACATCAATTTGAATATTCCTTAAGTTTTATGAAACCGTTTAGTAGAGTAATACTAGGTGTTTTGCAATGTTTTTTCCGGCTGCGTATTTGAAATATCGGGTTCAAACACCTTAGTTACTGACTTACTTTCATTTAGTAAAAACTATGACTTTATCTAAACTTAGAAAGCAATATACAAACTAGTTGGGTTGACTGGAATTCCACCTATCTCTGCATTTTGACTAGGAGCAAATTGTAGTTTCTGTTCTGATCTTACACTTCATCTTGTCTGTCCTCGGTCAGTAACAGGAGACATCCTTCTAGACTGAGGCCAGGTTTAACTTTGTTCGAATCCAGAGGTACTAGATTTTTCTCACATTAAAAACCGATCGTGTGTTTAAGTATTCTCTCGTGGGGAGCCAACTAAATAGGGACTGGCCCTCCAGGCATTGGTCAGGAAATTCGTATTATTTGTATCTTCTTCGTCTGATTTTCAGCATATCAAACAGCATTGGGGTCTTTTAATACCGAAACAAAATATATATTGTCAATTCTGTACGATTAAATGAAACGTTGCTATTTCACCCATAACCTGGGAGAAATTGAGAGTTCATACCTATCCCAAATAGAATTATTGCGCTATTGAACAAACTAGATCAGATTGGATTCGAACATGACATCGAAGATTACATAGTCGACTACGGTATCCATTAGGTTGATTACGCATATCAACTAATGTAGGAGAAGAAAAATTCCGAAATAACACTGTGACGGACCTGATGAACCCAAACTTGGATCAAGTGATGGAAACTAATTTTACTTACTTTATCGCCGCCATAAAAGAGTCCGTTTTTTTCTAGCGTGTAGAACTGCGATGTGAAAAAGTATACTATGTAACAAAGTTCCAGTGACAAACACGTTTTTTTCATTGAATACAACGTCACATGAGAAAAGTATACTATGTAACAATGTTCCAGTGGTGAACACGTTGTTACACTGAATATGGTGTCATCGGGGAAGAGTTTACTACGTAACAAAGTTCCAGTGGCGAGTACACTGTATCCGAAAACAGAGACCATATTCCCTCTGTTCTATTTATTCCTTCAAACACCAGTCATTCTCTGCTTATCCAGTGTTGCATCCGGTTATCTCTGTCTTAAACAATGACTCTGGCTCTATTATAAATTTCTCATCGCGCAGAAACCATTTAAGAGGATTTCAAATATCTCCCGAGACAGAACTAGACGAATGAAATACTTCGTGGATAATAAAGCAATTATATCTCGCTCAAATAAATAAATTCCCTATGCGATCAAAATGTTTTCTTTTGAATAATATTCTTGAATTTTCCTTAATCTGTAACATTATTGATTTTATACTTCAAAGTTTCCCTGCAAAAATAATTCTTGAAAAGTTTACATAAATAAGAATATATCGGTTTGAAAATGATAAAATACGTAAAAGTCGAACTTTCTTTAAATAACTTATTTTTTAAACGATAGAAAGATTTTTGTAATGTGTTTTTCTTTAGCCTTTTGCGTTTGAACAAAGTGTAGTATCTGTTCTCATGCTGCACTTTGTCTATTTTGTCCTCTGTCAGTGAAAGGGGGCGGAATACCTACTAGACTGAGGCAATTTTTATATTTGTTCCAATCCCGAGTGATCCTTTGTGTGGAGCTGAAATTTTGTCCTTGATCAGGGAAAGAGAAATCCTTTTAGATTAAGACAATTTTTATTATTATTCAAATTTTAAAAAGATTTTAGAAGGGGATTTTTCTCACATTAAAAACCGACTTTGTGTCTCACTTTGCTCTCGTGGGGAGTCAAGTAAATAGGGACAAATTACATGTATTAGCAATATGTTATTTACCTCAATCTTGTCCTAGAAATCACGGGCATCCATTGAGACGTTGCCGACGCAATTAGGAGTTTATAATAAAGCAAGTGTTGCACAATCCTTGCACAATCCTTGCACGGCTTTGTTTTTCTTGGTGATTGGGGAAAAAATCAAGAATACCCGAATCAATGGTTTGACGTATGTCCGATAATTCCCTGAAGTAGAATGCATGTATTTTCTCATGGACAAGTGCTTACTTATTTGCCATATTTTAAGGTGATCTTAAGGGGTTTTATATTAATTTCACTTTATACTCCTTCAATTTACTTTTATGTTTTTCAGTAGTTTCCGTTGTGTTCTTGTCAGTTCTTTCATATATTGCCACAGAAGTGTATAGTTGCTACCAAATACGGGCGTTATTTATTTCTACTTCATCCGTTTGCATCTTACTTTCGTTATTTTAAAATTTTCTATTTTCTTTAAACTGCTTTGATTTATAGCTGTAACTTCTTTCATTGTTAATATATCTTTTATATTTATTCATGTGTCTTGGTATGATACTATAAAATGGCTCCTCTCAACAACTAGGACACTCAAGAGAGATTAGCTAGAAAATTATTCACAGTAAAAATACATATTAAAAGCAACGAGTCAATTGTACTACACAGACAAAGTGACGCCATGAAAAATTAGTCATTAGTAGCTGCATGGTTAAGATATAGAGTTATGAACGATTAGAAAACCCCCGAAAATCTCCAGTTTCCAGCGAAAGTAAACTGAGGAACACGCCGGATCTCTTTCAGTTCCGGTGAGAGGAGTAGAGATCAGAGACAAAGTGAAGACAAAGAAAGGGAGAAACCGGAAACGGAAGTAGAAGATGGGTTAGGGAAGGACTGGGAAAACGAAGTAAAGAAAAAGGGCGCACTTGGACTGAGGCAGGGAGAACGGCGACAGAGCCCGACGGAGAACGATCTCGGCTAGACACGAAGAAGGGTCGCGAACGACAGAGTCTTACCTGAGCGTTTAGTTCAGATGTAGAGACACTAGCGACAAGAACCTAACGAAACACACACATACACACCATGTTCAGCAAGTTCGTGTATACAATGACTGTGTCTGTGTTGTCTTTCTCATTATGTATGTTAATTGTGAACTATGGTTCCGTGCACCGGCGACTGCCTACACTAGAATACCGACACGACCCAGAAGTAGAAGATTAAAAAGAAAAATCATGACACATGCGCTTGGGGTAAGGCGGTCGGTCAGAGGTGCGGGCATGGCTCCATATTAGGAAGCGTTTTCCTTCTTTACTTTTCAGTCCTAGTTCTCGTCTTCTGTTGTGTTTTCATTTTGATTTTTAGAGCAATTTTCAAAGCTTTAGTCTCCTTTATTAAATTTGATGTGAGATTCCAGTCTAGTTCCCCATCCAGGATTTGTATCTTTTGACGAGGGTTTGTTTCTATATTTGGTATTACCTATTTGGTATAGTATTAATTAACTTGTTTAGATTTAATATTATTTGTTGGCGTATTAGGGTAGTCTGTTAACCCTTTCCGTTTCTATTTTTATTTTTACCCACTCTTCGGTCCTTAAGGCTAATAGTTTATTTTGTCCTCGCGAATTGTTTTTTTGATGTGTTCAATTTCTGCTGTGTCTTTCTCTGGATTCATTAACTGTAGTTTCTCCGGTTTGATTAATTATATTATAACTGCTATTGCTTCTACAAAATCTCTCTGCTTGACAAGGCTAGTTTCTAGCGAAATGATTGCAAAACATAAAATTAAATTCTTGAAAGTTAAAATGAAGAAAAAAAAATCTGTCTTGATTTTTTAAATTAATATATTCTGCATCCTCTGCTTTTGGGCGTTTGCCTCAGTTTTATGCTAAATTACTTAAAAGATGCTTTAAAAGAATATAAACTACTCAATTTATATATATATATATATATATATATATATATATATATATAAACAAAGTTCATTTATATTACTAAAGGCAAGATTTTACTTTTCTTACAAAACATTTTCAAAACAGATACACTTTAGTGCAAACTATTTTATGAATCATTTCTCTTAAAGTAAAGCAACGAACATTATTAAGTCAATATTGGATTTGTCCACCTCAAGTTCATCAAAAAGTACATAAAACGTTCTTAATTTGAAAAAAGTATACAACGTAATGTGACATGATAGATAAACGTTTAAAATGAAACTTTGAACTCACATTCGATCATCGGAAGGCCGCCATCTTGAAACCATAATTCAAAGTTAGCAACATAAACCACGTGACCAACTCAAGCAATTTTAATTTACTTTTATTCTACTATTTTAGCAAGTAATGCTTATTGTTTATCTATATTCATTCAAAGATTATTCTCATTGCATAACTTACTTCATTAATATTGTGAGTGTCTATTTACTTCATTAATATTGTGAGTGTCTATTTACTTCATTAATATTGTGAGTGTCTATTTACTTCATTAATATTGTGAGTGTCTATTTACTTCATTAATATTGTGAGTATCTATTTACTTCATTTGAATACGAAACTAAGTGCGAAGTCAATACAAATTATGTATTCCTTTTGAATGTTTCTTCCTTATTCCCTAACATTTAAGTTTGTAAAAATACTATCATGCTTTCTATTAAAAATAAGGTATATTTTCTAACCTTTTTGGAATATAGATTACCGTTACTTACTTATATATGCTCTGTTGTTACTGGTTGACAATAATCGAGCTTAACTAAAGTATTGAAAGTATAGGCTAAACATATTTTTACAATCATATATATATATATATATATATATATATATATATATATATATATATATATATATATATATATATATATATATATACAGGGTGGGCAAAAATAAGGGTCCTATTTTTAAAAATTCATAACTTTTTTATTTATTGATTTAAAAAAATTTTTTTTTTAGAATAAGTAAAGGACCCCTTCCGAAGCAAGCATGAGCCGTATTAGCCCTAAGGAACGTACCCTCATTTAGAAAACATTATTTTTGCTTAAAAAACTCAAAACAGTGTAAAAAACAATACTTTAGTTTTTGTAAGTTTTAAGAAGTGTTTTTCGACTAAAATTTGTTTTGTTTATTTCAAAAAATCTCGGAAGGGTCAGTCTACACACACATAAAGTTTGGTGAGTTTAACTTTTATTTTGTGGAAGTTATTCAAATTCAAGTTATTCAAATTTAAAGATAGGACCCTTATTTTGGCCCACCCTGTATATATATATATTAATAATAATATAATTAACGATAAGTGAAGTATCGTTAAAGGGATCTATCGTGATAAAGTAAAGCTCAATACGTTGAGTAGAGCAATCAATTTAAAGACGGAAAGATGAAGATAAAAATTGCATAAGAAGAGTTTTATCTTTGAAAATCCATGGATGAAGGATTAGTGTAACTCCTTGCATCTGAACTTTCGATGTAATAAAATTTGTATCGATTTGAGGTAATTTTATGTAATTTTATGCAATTTTTTATCTTCATCTTTCCTTCTTTAAATTATATATATATATATATATATATGATTGTGAAAACATGTATCAGCCGAAACAGTTGAATATAACACATTTTTTGTGTGAAATTATGTGAATCTGTCCATCATAACATTGGATACGGTATAAAATTAAATAAAAACTATTGTATTCACTATTGAGCTTTTTTCAAAATATTTCACTTTAATACATTCTAATCCGTGCTTCAAAGATGTTGATTTCCTTACTTTAAAAAAAGCGCCAATCTGCGCATAACATCGCCAGGACTAAACATATAACGTCTTAAGAACTTAACGTATATTCGACCCCTCAAGGTTAATACCACCAATATGAGGAGGAAGAAAAGAAGAAAAAAAAAACTATAAGACAGTCTCGCCTGACAAGGTTGTATTACAACGAAAGTTCGCGAAAAAAAAATTGCACGATTGTTGATATTCAAAATATTTCACTTTAATACATTCTAATCCGTGCTTCAAAGATGTTGATTTCCTCATATATATATATATATATATATATATATATATATATATATATATATATATATATATATATATATATATATATATATATATAATTACGGACATGGCTGATAGAGAGAGAGAGAGAGAGAGAGAGTGAAACTAGCACAATACATTGACTCGTCTACCGCACCCGCATCATGGCTGTGACCTGCGGTTGTCTCACGCATCTGACTACATTCAAGTCTCGCTGGAGAAAGAACCGACGATTCGTTCTCGCGGAACTGAATTCGTGCATCTACTTACGTTATCCATCGAGGTTACGTTTCAACCCTAGACCCGTCAATCACTCATGAATTCTGGAATTAGGGCCTTACACTCCATCATATAGCACCGATGTTTATGGACATTTTATCATTTATTACAGTTATGCAACTGATTTTCTAAATGCCCTGCAATGCATAGCTTCCTATCCGATTCCTCATACGTATAGCATAGCTTGATATCCTATTTTTCACATGTATATTATAGCTGCTATCTTCTTCCTTATATTTATAGTATATTATTTACATCTTCTCCAAGAGATTAGACACAAAGTCAAGTATGGGCTTTTATGAAAGTGTTTTTGTGGAACGAACTAGATTCGAACCCGGCACACCCAGAGTCTCAGTTAACGACTTAGCCAATGTTTCATCCCCAGCTTGCTATCTACTTCATATCTATCTTACTCTTTACATGTATAGTATAGCTTACTATCCTATTTTCACATGAATAGTATAACTTACTACATTATTCTTGTTCTCATATGTATAGTATAGCTTGCTATCGTATTTTCACATGAATAGTATAACTTACTACATTATTCTTATTCTCATATGTATAGTATAGCTTACTATCCTATTTTCACATGAATAGTATAACTTACTACATTATTCTTATTCTCATATGTATAGTATAGCTTACTATCCTATTTTCACATGAATAGTATAACTTACTACATTATTCTTATTCTCATATGTATAGTATAGCTTGCTATCGTATTTTCACATGAATAGTATAACTTACTACTTTATTCTTATTCTCATATGTATAGTATAGCTTGCTATCGTATTTTCATATGTATAGTGTAGCTTGTTATCGTATTTCTATATGCATAGTATTGCTTGCTATCGTATTTTCATGTGCATAGTATAGCTTGCTATCGTATTTTCATATGCATAGTATAACTTGCTATCGTATTTTCATATGTATAGTATTTTATATACCTACTCTTCAGGAGGTTAGACACAAGGT
This sequence comes from Sepiola atlantica, assembly GCA_963556195.1. Lineage (NCBI taxonomy): Eukaryota > Metazoa > Mollusca > Cephalopoda > Sepiida > Sepiolidae > Sepiola > Sepiola atlantica. The sequence continues at coordinate 45,795,114 of OY744542.1, forward strand.
CAGGTGTGGGCTTTTATGAAAGTGTTTCTGTGGAATGAACTGGATTCGAACCCGGTACACTCAGATCCACGTT
>OY744542.1:45800186-45862686 GCA_963556195.1 Sepiola atlantica
ATAAATAACGCTAGGTACGTTTATATGTTTATATATTTGTATGTAAAGGATTCACTCTTAAACTAATTAACCGATCATAATGAATTCACTTAATATATGCTCTAATTATATATCTCTATTCATATAAAGTAAGGTACGTGTATATGTTTATATATTTATATGTAAAGGATTCACTCCTAAACTAATTAACCGATCATAATGAATTCACTTAATATATGCTCTAATTATATATCTCTATTCATATAAAGTAAGGTACGTGTATATGTTTATATATTTATATGTACAGGATTCACTCCTAAACTAATTAACCGGCAATTATGACTTTTTGAACGCAATTGTAAGACGTAAGGGATAGTAATGTGTGCTATATCTAGTTTTATTTAATTTGGGACAATCGGGCCAAAAAAGGTGTGGAAGCTATTCGTGAATATTCAGATACCTCCTTGTTTTGTGAAATTGTAACAGTAGGTATTAGAGATCGATTAATAAATATTTATAACATTTCAGTTTCTTTCGAGTATTTAAAAGGGTTTTTAGGGGCCATAATATGAGCAAAACCTCCCATTTGATATTTCAAATATTTCAGATTTGCATTAAAAAAAATTTCATCCATATTTATTAGACACTAATTAAGCATTACTCCCTGAATTTAATTTCTTTTTCTTAAAGGCCTTTTAGATTCAGCCTTTAAGTTTAGTAATTTTATATAATAAAAATAAAATAATGGACTTTGATGAAAATTGGAATAAGAATTCAAGACATAAGGCATAGTAGCATTATATCTTGATTTTAATATTTGTAAACGGACATAAAAATGATGCCAAACACTTTCGTTTTGAGAATTAATTTTACCCGTCCTCAGACGGACATTCTTCTTCAAAAATAGAACTTAATTAATTATATCCCTAAACAATAAGACAGACACAGAGTATAAAAATAAAGAAACCTAATTGAGTGGTGGATTTAGTTCATTCACAAAGACATTATCAACAGATGTCGACGACATTGTTTTGGAGTATGCTACACGAAGATTAAAAAGACTCATTTTTAATTACTTGTCCAGTTTTAGTACCTCTGGTTATGACCGGTAGAGATTTCTATTTCCCACAGTTTTTTGTCTTAATTGTATCGTTGAGTTATCAAAATCTTATATTAAAATAGTCAATCGCACCTCACTTCGATTCTTTATGTTGTACTTGCGAATTTTATATTGTTTCCCAATATTATATGTTGTAAAGGTCATGATTGGCATAAATACGAAACTAACATAAAGGGAAGTAATCAGGTATTGACTATATACGAAAGTACGTATATAAGACGGGCAGTAATATCTGGAAGTGAGCGAAGAGTAAACGTCTCTACTTCCTACCGGATCCCTGTTAAACGCAAACCACTCGGCGTATTCTTAATTTAGTATGTCTTATGTAATTTAGGATATAACATTATATATTCGTAAGTAGTGAAAGGAGAGTGTCAGCACATATTAGCAGACAAAAACTGGACATAGGCCAACAAAAACACAGTGTGCATCGTCCATTGCTACTGAAAGTTCATGTTGGGTTTTCTCTCCGCTCGCGTTTGTATTAAATGCTATTACAATTAATCTGTCAAGAAATAAAGAAAAAACATATTATTTGACAGAAATACAAACTTTACACATTACTTTACCGAAATGAAAACTTCACAGGTTATTTGACCGAAATTAAAACTTAACAGCTTATTTGATTGAAATAATAAAGAAAACGTGATAGGTTATTTTCCCGAAATCAAAAACTTGACCGATTATTTGATCGAAATTAAAAATTTACAGATTATTTAACTGAAATAAAAAAAAAACTTAACCGATCATTTAACGGAAATAATAAAAAAATCACAGCTTGTTTGATCGAAATCAAGAACTTTACACATTATTTGACCGGAATCGAAAAACTTCGGAGATTATTTGATTGGAATCAAAAACTATACAGGTGATGTGACTGCAGTAAAAAACTGTACATTGTTACCTGACAGACATCATAACATTCGCAGATTATCTAAACGAAATAAACGCGAACAATATCTTATACACTTATTCTTTTACTTTTATTTCGTAATGGACCATGTTTGTACTTAAAATATTAAAGTATTAAATAACTTTTAAATCAGTGGTTCTCAACCAGGGGGAGTTTCAAGGGGGTTGTCACCACAGATTAGCAGACACAAATTGGACCTAGGGAAACAAAAACACAGTGTGCATAGCTACTAAAGGCTCATATTGGATTTTCTCTCCGCTCGAGTTTGCATTAAATGTTATTATATTAGTATTCGAACCCAGCACATCAAGGTTATCAGTCCGTGTCGTTAACCACTTAGACATCAGTGCCAATTACCTTACTTACAGCATTTGTTCCATTTAAATTCATCATTGCAGATTATTCAATTGAAATCAAAGAAATATGCAAATTATTAGATCGAAATAAAAAAATTACAAAATATTAGATCGAAAGAAAGAAGTGTGCAGATTATTTGATCCAAATTAAAAACTTTACAGATTATTTGATCCAAATAGAAAACCGATTATTTTGTCGTAATTTATATTTTATATGAGCCAATCAACGATTTTACTGATTATTTGAACGATATCCAAAACTTCGCGGATACAGATAATTTGATCCGAATAAAAATACACATACTTTGAAGTGAAATCTGAGATCTTACAGATGATTTGATTTATATCGAAAATCTTGCAGATTATTTGATCGAAACCAAGAACTTCACATAAATAGTTACAGATAAAACAAAACAAAAGCAACATATTTAAATACAAAAAAGAGGCGGACTTCACGCAACTTGCTAAGTCTGTCCGATTTTGTCTTAAGATCTAAGTATTATTACATATGACAGATCGATATTTGATTCTGATTAGCGATTTTTTTCCTCTTATCCTTTCCCGATATTATTTGCACGCAGTTAGGTTTCTGTAAAAAATACTGATTCAGAACAAGAAGATTGGGAACTCAGACACATTTCTCGCTAATACTCAAAAAGTAAAAAAAAATCATATGACGTCATTAATAAAAACAAACTTTCGTCATTTGTCTATCTATTTTAGTTATCAGATAAACAATTACATTGGTTTACAGTAACTATTAGCCTATCAAGTTTTTAGAACTGCTTGCATAGCATAACATTAGTAAAAATATTTTGCTTCGTACAACTTACGTCTATTTGGTCTGAATGTCTTGATTATAAGCGGCGATAAATACCTAAAATGCAGATAGTCACAGCCTTAGAAAATACTTTTTTATTATTATTCTGTTCCGTACTTCCTGTTTCTAAATAAGTTTCTATCTCTTTTACAAATACTTACATATCAGAAATCATCTAAATCTACTTTACTTTCAGACGTAACTCCATTTTTTTTATTTGTTGATAAATACTTTCTTTTAGTACGCTTGTTTTCCTTATTCTTCCGTTCAGAAACCCCCTTTCCATTGACATAAGACTATTTAACGTGACCCTTAATAAATACACCTTCGTTTCTGTTTATTCACAAATGCTTGTTCATTTGGTTTGTAACCAAATATTCTACAATCTTCGTATCTTCTACTTTAGTATTCTAAAATACTTGCCCCAAGACGTGGAAAATTAATTCCCTGAAACAGGACAGTTTTGCACCACTTTTATGTCCTCTTACGAAAATTTAAAATCAATACATCATGATACTAAACCTTATGTCTAAAATCCTTATTCCAATTTTGATCAGAATTCATTGCATGACTTTGATTCGAGAAAAGATCTAAAATTTTAGGCTTAAGCTTAATGAGTCTTAATTAGAAATTGACATTCAGGGAATTGTATTCTAATGACTATGGATTAAATCTAATGCAAATCTGAAAAAAATGAATTTTGAAAAGTTGTGCCTATAGTATATCTGTTGTTAAAGTTTCACACAACTTGGAGATATCTGAATTTTCACGAAGAAATTCCACCCAATTTGTTGTCCTCTTTGCATAAAACTAAATTAAACTAAATATAGCCCACATTACATACACTTATGCTTTGCAACTGTATTCGAACATTCATAATCATCAGTTCATTAGTTTATAAGTTTATCATGTACAACAATATATATATATATATATATATATATATATATATATATATATATATATATATATATATATATATATATATATGAAGCAATCCAACAAAAGATATAAGCGTCAACTAATATCTTATAATTAGTGAAACATCCGGATAAAAATACTGAAGCTCAATATACTGGATAGAGCATTAATATTATAATATAAAATGAAGTAATAAAATAAGGTGAAAATCAAATTTTATTAGAATTCAAAGTTCATGCAAAGCATCCTTAAGTCCTTAGCTCATGAGTTTTCAAAGATAATTCTTCTCTTCAGAGGACCATTACCGCAGTTATACTACTACAGGCAATAAAATTACGCTTTGAAAATATATAAAATTATATACACAAATATACAAAAATACATAACATCAAACATATCAATCCAAAAACATACTTTTGTTGAATCCATACAGTCCATCCAGGTCATATAAGTTGAGAAGCATAATCAGGAAGGACATCACTCCAAGATACAAACAGCAGTCCAAATATGTGAAATTGAAGGGGCCGGCAAAGTTATCCAGTCGCGAAATGTGTCCATATTCAATGTTAATGATAAATAAATCAATCAAAACTCATGAGCATTATAATATATATATATATATATATATATATATATATATATATATATATATATATATATATATATATATATATAAGAAAGCGTATTTAGACATATTTTTAACCCATTGTTTCGTAATAGTATTATTTCTTTTTTTGAAAAAAACATAACAATGGTGGTGTAAAATAAATAACATTTTAGCTTTCGAGAATATACTTCTTATTTTCAAAGAGTGTTTTTCTTTTCTTCTTTTTTTTTCATCGTCCGATGGAAATAAGATTAAAATAAATTTTATTTATTTTACACCACCATTGTTATGGTTTTTAAAAAAAAAAATATAATACTATTACGAAACAATGGTTTAAAAAATATGTCTAAATACCCTTTCTTATTCAAACCGGCGTCACCTCGCCTACAGACATAACGTGATTTTCTGACCAAAACGTCCATTTCCATCGGACGATGAAAAGAAAGAAGCAAAGAAAAGCAATCTTTGAAAATGAGAAGTATTTTCTCGAAAGTTAAGATTAAAATAAATTTTATTTAATTTACACCACCATTGTTATGGTTTAAAAAAAAAAAAATATAATACTATATATATATATATATATATATATTTGTATAATTGGGCAGCATCCCCTCCCTTATACATGTTTGATTAAACAGGAGTGCCAACTTCTGCTTATTCAGCTTTTGATCCGTATTTTCTAGTCTTCGTACGACGGATTTGATGTTATAACCCAAGGAGTGTAAACAATCTCCGCACATATATTGGCATGACTAGGACTACCATATCACGCCGACTTACTTGCCACCTCACCTCCCCTCAAAGCTCCATATACCAACATCTTATAAAGCATGGCATCCCAAAGAACGAATTAACAAATAACACATCCATTCTGGCGGTTTCAAGTTGCAGTGTTCGCCTCCCCATAATGGAAGCATTGTTTATACGCATTAATAAACCAAACATCAACCATTCCCTTTATGACGGGGGTGAATGTGTATTGAAGTGCTGTTGAAATAATTTAAAAGAGCACCCTCTTGATAGATTCACCAATTTATTTCATTTTGCAACTGCCTGACGACGACCGATGTCGGTCGAAAACATTCGCACAAAATACGGAGACTTTTTACACTCCTTGGATTATAACATCAAATCCGTCGTACGAAGACTAGAAAAACGGATCAAAAGCTGAATAAGCAAACATTCACACACGCACACACACACACACACACACACACACATATATATATATATATATATATATATATATATATATATATATATATATATATATAAATTATATTTACCTTCAGACGACGTCGTTTCGAGCTTTTCATTGCAAGGAAGTGATAATATTAGACGTTCATAAGGCGTGAACGTGGTTCACAGAGACAAATTTGACTCCGCACCGCTTTCACTTTATTTTAACTGCCATAAGAAATATCATGTGATACGGAAACCTTGTTATATTTATGTTGATTACAGCGTAAACATCAAGGCAGATGAGAGGACTCAACGAACTTACTCGGAGCCTTGCTTTGTAGCTTAAATGAATGTTTATATTTTTATATCTCCTAACAGTGCTCAACTTAAATAGGGCTTTATAATATATGTATGTGTATGTGTGTATATTTTAGCCTGAATATTCCCCCGGGGATAAAACGCGGGAGCCTCTGTGTAGATTAATTGCCATAAATATATTTTCATAACATACTTAACTTTATATATATGCACCCTCTAAATGTTAAAATTCACAAGAAATTAATGTGCCCATTCTACTTGATGTGTTGCCTAGAATATATATTCAAAAATTCTTAATGATCCATTTATTAGTTTAGGATATGAATATTGATTTTAATTCTTATCCGCATACTCATGTGTTTCATCCTTTTCCGGGAATCATCAGTCAAGTCTGAACCTCTACCAATGCAGCCAACCCAACAGCCATGCGTTAAGGGGATACTTAAAATCTATTCATATCAATACAAGTAGACATATTTTAGTAGGCTGTAACAACAGTGTTCAACAATCTAGTCGGATTGAACTTGTGCATATATATATATATATATATATGTATTATATTATATTAGATATATATTATATATTGTATATATATATATATATATATATATATATATATATATGCAAATTCTTAACTTGATATATATATAGAGAGATAAGAAATAATCTTCTTATTTTATTTGTTATACACCGACGCATGTGCACTTAGTTTTCAATTTATAACGATCCATTTATTAGTTTAGGATATGAATATTGATTTTAAATCTCATACGTATACTCATGTATTTCATCTTTTTCCTAGAATCATCAGTGTGGAGACCTTTAACTGAACCTCTACCAATGCAGCCAACACAACAGCCATGGGTTAAGGAGATACTTAGTTTATTCCTGTCAATACAAGTGGACATATTTTAGTAGGCTCCCATAACAGTGTTCAACAATTCAGTCGGACTGAACTTGTGCATATATATATATATATATATATATATATATATATATATATATATATATATATGAAGAAAGGGAGGGTGGGGGTAATCTGACGTAATGGGAAATGAAAAAAGAAAAACCAAAAGATGTTTTTTTTATGTATTCATCAACGTTTCGTCTTTATTTGTAAGACTTCCTCAGGATGATAATTTTAAAGAAATTTGTCATGCAAGTACATGAAAATATTGGGTTGACATAATGGGTTAATGAGAAGAAGTAGTAGCCACTACTGGGAGCGCAGGGCCGAGGTCCGGGCCACCGACTTCTCTCAGCCTGGACCTCGGTAGTGGCTACTACTACGATGATGTGAGGTGAAGGATGATGACTTATTACTGGGAGATATCACTCCTACTTCAGCGCTCAATTTTGTAAGGAACGTGAAAACTGTTATTAGGATAAAATATAAAAATCGATGAATTCGGAAGAAAGTAATTTTTCTTTTAGAAAACATGTACCAATAATTGGCATGAATCGATTCTCGAACAGATTTGAATATATCTTTTTGTTAGAAAGTTATCCCGGCCACAGAAATAGGGACAATTCTGACTTTACTTTATATGTAAGGCAGTTTGTTTAATTTAATTAATTAAGTATAAAAAACACGAATAACCGTATAGCTGCTTATTATTTTAAACGTTGAATAAAACGAACTGATAATCTTTTCTCACCTGGAAAAAATAATTGCTTTCCTGTCAAAAGATGACACGTTCGTCTCGTCAATTTTTTTGCGAATTAAATAACATTTCCTTTTATACCTTCGGGTTCCTCTTTTTAACTTCAAACTACATCCTTTATTTTAGATTTTTATGTTTTCTCAATTAATCAAGATTTAGCTATTTACAAAATGCATTCGCCATCAAACTTTTTGTTTATTTCCTTCAAGAAACATCGCTTCATTCTACACACACTATTTCAGACGGTGCTTGTTTTAAAATAATTGTTGAATATAAAAGGAAACTGGCAAATAAACCAATGATTTCATAAACAACAACAAAGTATTGATTAATCCACAGCTTAATATGATAAGTTATACTGTAAATTTACTTAACTTATTTTAAATCTCTGATAGCAACCGAGAAGTTCAAAGCCAAAAGCTAAAAGTCATGTAACTATAGGGTGGGCCAAAATAAGGGTCATATCTTTAAATTTGAATAACTTGAATTTGAATAACTTCCACAAAATAAAAGTTAAACTCACCAAACTTTATGTGTGTGTAGACTTACCCTTCCGAGATATTTTGAAATAAACAAAACAAATTTTAGCCGAAAAACACTTCTTAAAACTTACAAAAACTAAAGTATTGTTTTTTACACTGTTTTGAGTTTTTTAAGCAAAAATAATGTTTTCTAAATGAGGGTACGTTCCTTAGGGCTAATACGGCTCATGCTTGCTTCGGAAGGGGTCCTTTACTTATTCTAAAAAAAAAAAAAAAATCAATAAATAAAAAAGTTATGAATTTTTAAAAATAGGACCCTTATTTTTGCCCACCCTATATTATCTGTTTGTACGCTTATCACAAACGCAGTACTTTAGTGTTACATAGAAACGTGATAATCAAAATGTATTTAATCCAATCAATGAGAACGACCCCTGCTTGACCTTAAAACATCAGTTTCTGATATTAGTACATAGTGCATCAGTTTCTGAGTCAGTTTAGTTCGGTTCACAAGTATAAATAGCAGCCGGATTTAAATAAAAATGTTTTTTGTTTTGTTTTGTTTAAGAAATGTTTTTGCTAACATTTTCTGCATGTTTTGATTTTCTTACAAAATTTGATTTTTCTTTGATTCGAATTCATTACTTAAAATGTGACATATGTGTGAACAGAGAAAACGGAAGTAGGACATATATGAATCTCATGTCATTAACAAGTTTATTTTTTCTTTTATTCTAATTTATTACTTACCTTAATTCAATGTAGAAGTGGCAATGGTACAGTAGTGGTTACTGGTTCTGTCGAGGCGATTACATCACTTTTGATATGAGTACATAGTGAACATACCGAGGTTCTTCAGGGTGAAACTTTGATGCGACGTCTCTTCATGTGAACATTAGGATAGGACTGTTATTCAAGTGGGCATATCGAGGTTACTGTTCCTCAGGATGAGATTTTGGAACGACGGTACTTCAGGTTGACACTTTGAAATAACGCTTCTTCAGGTTGACATTTTTAGGTGACAATTATTCGTGGACATTTTGCGGTAACGTTTCTTCGGCTGGATACTTTTAGGTAACTGTATTAATTATGCCATTTTGAAGTGACGGTTCTTCAGGTAAAAATATTACGGTGGTTCTTTTTCAGGATGAACATTTCATTGAAATGACATTTCTTCAGGTGGATATGTTGTGTGAATATTCTTTAGGTGGATATGATGGGTGAATATTCTTTAGGTGGATATGATGGGTGAATATTCTTTAGGTGGATATGATGGGTGAATATTCTTTAGGTGGATATGATGGGTGAATATTCTTTAGGTGGATATGATGGGTGAATATTCTTTAGGTGGATATGATGGGTGAATATTCTTAAGGTGGATATGATGGGTGAATATTCTTCAGGTGGATATGTTGTGTGAATATTCTTTAGACGGATATGATGGGTGAATATTCTTTAGATGGATATGATGGGTGAATATTCTTTAGGTGGATATGATGGGTGAATATTCTTTAGGTGGATATGATGCGTGAATATTCTTTAGGTGGATATGATGGGTGAATATTTTTCAGGTGGATATGTTGTGTGAATATTCTTTAGGTGGATATGTTGTGTGAATATTCTTTAGGTGGATATGATGGGTGAATATTCTTTAGATGGATATGATAGGTGAATATTCTTTAGGTGGATAGGATGGGGGAATATTCTTTAGGTGGATATGTTGTGTGAATATTCTTTAGGTGGATATGATGGGTGAATATTCTTTAGATGGATATGATGGGTGAATATTCTTTAGGTGGATATTATGGGTGAATATTCTCTAGGTGGATATGATGGGTGAATATTCTTTAGGTGGATATGATGGGTGAATATTCTTTAGGTGGATATGATGGGTGAATATTCTTTAGGTGGATATGATGGGTGAATATTCTTTAGGTGAATATGATGGGTGAATATTCTTCAGGTGGATATGTTGTGTGAATATTCTTAAGGTGGATATGATGGGTGAATATTCTTTAGGTGGATATGATGGGTGAATAGTCTTTAGGTGGATATGATCGGTGAATATTCTTTAGGTGGATATGATGGGTGAATATTCTTCAGGTGGATATGTTGTGTGAATATTCTTTAGGTGGATATGTTGTGTGAATATTCATCAGGTGGATATGTTGTGTTAATATTCTTTAGGTGGATATGATGGGTGAATATTCTTTAGGTGGTTATTTTTGGGGGAAACTTTTTCAGGTGGACATTTTGAGGTGACAGCTTTTCTGGTGGACATTTTAGTTGATAGTTATTGAGGTGGAGATTTTTAAGTGACGGTCATTCGGGTTTTGATTTTGAAGTCATGAGCCTACAGGTGAACATTTGAAATAAAATTTCTTCAGATGGAATTTTTTAGGTGACAATCTTTTAAGGTGAAAATTTTGAAGTGTAGCTTTTTCAGTTTGACATCTCGTCGTGATGTCCCTTCAGGTATAAATTGTAAGCCTAGTTTGCTTCGATGGATATTTTAATGTGACTTATAATATAACGGAGACTATGTCTGTCTGTCTGAAAAAAATCGAAGTATGATCCAGTCGAATAAATTTGGAATCGAAACTGCGAATCCGAGGCCTGCTGTCTAGTATAACTGACTGAACTTATAAAATTCTTTCAAATTAACTCACTTAAACAATTCACTGAACTCGCTCGGTTGAGTGTGGAATTCTTCAGTCACAGAAGGGTAAGACGCGGCAGCGTAGCTAAAATATACGACCGTAGGAAGAATATTTCCGCTAGTCCACTTATAATATAACGAAGAGGATCTCTGTCTGTTTATCTGTTTGTCCGTCGGCGAGTAAACGTAAGAGGGGGAGGCGCGGGTAGATATTATTTACTTAATTTTCAAGTGAGCGAGAATCTTTGTAAACCTTAGAATTACATTGGAAAACTATTAATTAATTAATTTAGATTAAATAATATATAAACAAAGTATAAACAAATTTCACGACGATAACGCGATTCGAACACACAATACGTTCAGTATCTTACTCAATATATTACTCTTTCAACTACTATATATAATGCTACCAAAAACTCGCTCAAACAGGCGTGTTTCGCAATTTACATAATTCATTTCTTTTAAACTTCTAATAAATTCATATTTACAAATATGCACTTATAACTGCTATTATTCAAATTTACATATGTATTTACAATATTTTTCTCAAAGTAATATTAATAAAAATTATTCATACAATTAATTAAAGACATTTTATTCAGAAACGTGCCCGTTTTAAAACCAAACTTGGAACATAAAGCAATATAAAAATGTCGAGTCATTAAACCGATGCTAGAGTTGACATTTTAATGCGACGATTCTTCAGGTGAACATCTTGAAATGACTGTTCTTCAGGTCGACATTTTGAGACTAAGGTTCTTGAGGTGGATATTTTGATGTAACGGCGAGGCGACTTTTTTCGCAAGAGGGAATTTTGATGCCAAGGTTTTGCAGGTGAACATTTTGAGGTGACGGTTATTCATGTGGATATATTGGGTGAGAGTTTGTCAGTTAGACATTTTGATGTGACGGTTTTTCTTCGGGTGGCCATTTTGATGTTACGATTCTTCAGGTTGATTTTTAGTTAACAGTTCACTCGATTGGCATTTTAATGTGATCTTTGTTACAGATAGACATTTTTAAGCGACCGTTGTTCAGGTGAATCTTTAAGGTGACGGTTGTTCTCGTGGACATTTTGAGGTGACATTTCTTTAATTTGAGGTGATTGGTCTCCAGTGGACATATTGAAGTGCCGGGGATTCTGTTTGAGATTTTGACCTTTCTTCGAGTAGAAATTGTGAGATGACAGTTTTTCAGAGGGTATTTTGAGGTGGTGGATCTTCAGAAGGCAACAGGTCTTTAGGTGGACATTTTTCAGGGTAGATAATTTCAGTTGACGATTCTTCAATGTTACAGTTTATAGTGTCAATTTTCAGACGATAGTTATTTAGTTAGAAATTTTGTAGTGACGCTTTTTCAATTGGACATTTTTAAGTGGCTGTGTTATTTAAATAAATATTAATAAGTGACAGTTATTCAGGTAGATATCTTTAGGCAACAGTTCTTTGGGCGGACATTATGAAGTGACGTTTCTACAGGTTAACATTTTGATGTGACAGTTCTTCAGGTCGACATTCGAAGATGATTGTTTCTTATGTAGACATTTTGAGGCTACAGTTCTTCAGCTGTACAATTTTTTGTAGCAGTTCATCAGCTGAACAGTTCGAGATGACGGTGGACTTTCTTAGATAACTGCTATTAAGATGCGCATTCTTATGTGACGATTCTTCAGGTGGACATTTTGAGGTGACGTTTTTTCGGGTGGACATTTTAAGGTAACACTTTTTCGGGTGAGCATATTGATGCAACGCTTTTCGATTGGAAGACACTTATAATTGACGCTACTACAGGTGGACAGTTTGAGGTGACAGTTCTTCATATTGACATTTTGAAGTGACGGTTATTTACATGGACATTTTAAGGCGACAGTTCTTCATGTTGACATAGTGAGGTGACAGTTCTTTAAGTGGATGTTTTTAGACGATTGTTCTTCAGCTGGACATTTTAAGATGACGCTTATTCAGATTGGCATTTTGATGTGACCCGTTTTAACTTGACCTTTTGGGTGATGGTTATTCAGATGGACATTATTAAGTGACCGTTCTTCAAGTGAATTTTGAGGTGATAGTTCTTTAGGTGAACATTTTGAAATGACTCTTCTTCAGGTAGATATTTTTAGGCGACAATTCTTCACGTGGACATTTCAAGGGGTGAGATTTTATGTGGACATTTGTCAAGTGGATATTTTTAGATGAAACTTCTTTAAGTTGATATGTTGAGGCGACTGTTTTTCAGAATTACATTCTGAGGTGGAGCTTCTTCGGGTACACCTTCTGAGATGATGTTTTCGGGGGTGGACGTTTTGAGGTGACACATGTTTAGGTGGACATTTAGAAACGACTGTTCTTCATGTTGGCATTTTCAGGTGATATTTTTTAAGATGGACATTTCGTGGACAATGTTCTCAGGTGGTCACTGTAAGGTGGCGGTTCAGTAGTTTAATATTTTGAGATGCCGGTTATTCAATTTTGAGATTTTGAAATAACCGTTGCTCTAGTGGACATATTAAGCTAACGGTTCATCACATCGACATTTTGAGGTGACGGTTTTTCATGTGGACATTTTGAGGTACCATTCCTTAGGTGGACATATTGAGGTAACCTTTTATCACGTCGACATCTTTAGATAACGGTTTTTAATGTAGATATTACATGCTGATGGTACTTCAGGTAGACTTTCTGAGGTAACATTTTATCGGACGGTAATAGTAAAATTACAATAATACACCCCTCATCACACATCCACCAACTTAAAGGTTATTCATACATAAATTTAATGGAATTATGTCGATCGTTTCTGAGCCTATGTGGGACAGACAGACAAACAGACAGTATTTCTTAATTATAATATAGATTTTAAAAAAAATTATTTGAAAAATATTATTAATAGTTTGTTTAATCACTTATTAAGAAGAAATAACTGTAGTACCGCGTAGTTATTTTAATACGCTTCTAGGTTAGAACAAACGAACTGATACTCTTTTTTCACTTGAAAAAAAAAAATTGCTTTCCCGCCAAAACATGACACTTTCGTCGCGTCCATTTTTTTTCGGATTAAATAACGTTTCCTTCAATACCTTCAGCTTCCTTCATCAAACTTCAGACTCCATCTTTTATTTTATTTTTTAAAATCATTTCTCAGTTAACCAAGATTTAGCTGTTTACAGATAATCGACAAAATCGTATGACTTCAACATCATACTTTACCTTTGTCTACTTTAAAATATCCGCCTTTCTCTTGCGCACATTATTCCAGAACAAGATTGTTTTAAAAATCTGTTGCTTATAAAATAAAGAAATGAAGAAATAAACTAATGAATTCATAAACAACAAAAATATCGATTAATCCACAGCTTAACATAAGTTACTCTGTCAATGTACTTAAATTGTTTTAAATCTCTGATAGAAACTGAAGAGTTCGAGTCTTAAGGCTAAAATCCATGCGACTGACATCTGTTTGCACGCATTTGACCAACACATTACTTTCAGTTTTGCATAGAAATGTAATGAAAAAAATATATTTAATCTAATCAATGGAGACGATTCCTACTTTCTTTAAAAGCAACAAATCCCGAGTCACTTTATTTCGGTTCACAAATACAAATTGAACAGAGTTTAGAAAATTAAAAAGTAATAGGTTTAAAATCAAAAAGAGAAATGTCCACAATACGTAAATAAATGATATAAAAGTTTAAATTTATACACATTAAAAAGTTAATGTCAATATGTAATTCGTTCAGTCTCATTCTAAATAATCTATTTAAACTACAAAATTAATAAAAAAAACCTTTGCGGATATATCAGAAACATCAAGAAATCTGATCGGATGTTCTGCTGGTTTGACAGGCTGAGAGCAGGCTCGAAGCGTTCCCTCAAATAATTGCGGGGTAGAGGCACTCGAAGAGCCAATTCACGATGGTCCCCGCTGTGGTGCGACATTGATAGATCCAAACGATTGAGGAAGTCCTGCGTCGACAGACCAATCACCCCACTCGTATCCACAGCGATCCGTGGAAATATACACCCACCGACCCACACCTACACAAAGGGCATGCACCACCGTGTTGCTGAACAAAACTTAGAACCCCGAAACCGTCGTGTGCCATGCACGTCATGCACGTTGTAGTCACTTAGTCAGTAAGAATTTGTCATTCTTTTACTTTCACATTTCACACACGCATACACTGACCGGCGCATCTTGATAAACTACAACTGGTAATCTTACTCGTGTTTATTTTCTATTGAGTCACCGCTTATCAACTTATCAAGGCCAAGAGCCACTCGAGGATAAGGGGTAATGAGACTGACATGATTACCAGTTGAAACACGAAAAACGCTATTGTAGCACTAACATTACTCAATGGTATGAACTTATTACTTATGGGGAGGGGTTTTAACAAGAATCTGTTAACATTGAAATTGTAGACGATCAAGTTGTAACCAGCAGGGAATCAGTCCCGCGGCAATGTGTTCCGCAGACGGGAAGTCTTTACAAAATAGCTTTGGCAATAAAAAAAATTCTGCCTGTTTCTATGCACGTGAAATTAGAAAAGAACAGTCTATTTTCGATGTGGTGGCAAAAAGAGTTCTTGCTGTTAATGTCTCAAAAGAGGGAACGAGCGGATGGAGCTCAGTCGAGCACCTTATATGATAATAACGATAAAGCAGTGAGATATGAGCCAGGTCTCATCTGTGAGAAACGGGTTGCAGGGAAGAGAAAAGATCGCCCCCCCCCCACCAGATTCCGAAGTCGATTTGGTAATCTGTCAAGGCAAGAAAGATTAGGGTTCTGTGGAGCTTCTTCTCAGATTTGGCAAGAGTATCCCGTCTTTGGGTGTATCTGATTCTTATATATGTAGAGGATCGCATCAGGTGCCAGGAATAGAAGTGTCGAGGTAAGACGTCCGTGTCTCCCAGGAATAGAACTACCTAGGTAAGACGTGGTCCGTGTCTCCCATGAATAGAAGTGCCTAGGTAAGACGTGGTCCGTGTCTCCCAGGAATAGAAGTGCCTAGGTAAGACGTGGTCCGTGTCTCACAGGAATAGAAGTGCCTAGGTAAGACGTGGTCTGTGTCTCCCAGGAATAGAAGTGCCTAGGTAAGACGTGGTCCGTGTCTCCCAGGAATAGAAGTGGCTAGGTAAGACGTGGTCCGTATGTCCCAGGATTTGAAGTGTTTAAGTAAGACGTGGTCCGTGTCTCCCAGGAATTGAAGTGTTTAAGTAAGACGTGGTCTATGTCTCCCAGGAATAATAATGTCTAGGTAAGACGTGGTCCGTGCTCTCCAGGAATAGAAGTGTCTAGGTAAGACTTGGCTCATATCTCCCAGGAATATATGTGTCAAGGTAAGATGTGGCCCATACTTCCCACTAATTGAAGTACCTAGGTAAGATGTGGTCCAAATCTCCCAGGAATAAAAGTGTCTAGATAAGACGTTGTCCATGTCTCACAGGAATAGAAGTGCCTACGTAAGATGTGGTCCATGTCTTCCAGTAATAGAAGTGCCTACGTAAGACGAGGTCGTGTTCTCCACGAATAGAAGTTCCTAGGTAAGACGCATGATTTGTGCACACTAAGTTTGATTTTGATAGGAATGGTTGTTTTGCAGATGTTATTCTAGAGTCGATTGACGTTTTCTGTCAGAAGAGCGACCACATGCTTTCGATCAGGTTAGACCCATACAAATCACTGTCCGACCGAAACGCTCATGAAGAGACACATGCTGTCTTAGAAGAGAGCCATACAGTTGGTTTTACAGTGCGCTCTCTTGCCGCCGACTCACTTTCTGTACATTCGACGTTCTCCTTCAAGTGCAATAATTTCGTCATCGCCACCGCTCGCGACACCGTGGATGGATGCCCTCGTCACACGCTTTTGAAGCCTACTAGAAGCTTTGCTAGCCTTTTCGAACATTAAAACTCTATCAGAATTGAGGGATCAATCTCAGCATAAATTGCTATTAATATATACTATTAATCAATATATACTATTACTCAATATCTTAATATATACTATTACTATTAATCAATATATAATATTACTCAATATATTAATATATACTATTACTCAATATATCAATATATACTATTACTCAATATATCAATATATACTATTACTCAATATATCAATATATACTATTACTCAATATATCAATATATAATATTACTCAATATATTATATTATTACTATTACTCAATATATTAATATATACTACTATTACTCAATATATTATATTATTACTATTACTCAATATATTAATATATACTACAATTACTATTACTCAATATATTAATATATACTATTACTCAATATATTAATCAATATATACTATTACTCAATTTATTAATATATACTATTACTCAATATATTAATCAATATATATTATTACTCAATATATTAATATATACTATTACTCAATATGTTATACTATTACTATTACTCAATATATTACTATATACTACTATTACTATTACTCAATCTATTAATATATACTATTACTCAATATATTAATCAATATATACTATTACTCAGTATATTAATATATACTATTACTCAATATATTATACTATTACTATTACTCTATATATCAATATATACTACTATTACTATTACTCAATATATTAATCAATATATACTATTACCATTAATCAATCTCAGCATAAATTGCTATTAATATATTTTTACTATTAATCAATATATATTATTACTCAATATATTAATATATACTATTAGTCATTACGTTATACTATTACTATTACTCAATATATTAATATATACTACTATTACTATTACTCAATATATTAATATATACTATTACTCAATATATTAATCAATATATACTATTACTCAATATATTAATATATACTATTACTCTATATATTAATCTATATATACTATTACTCAATATATTAATATATACTATTACTCAATATACCAATATATACTATTACTCAATATATCAATATATAATATTACTCAATATATTATATTATTACTATTACTCAATATATTAATATATACTATTACTCAATATATCAATATATAATATTACTCAATATATCAATATATAATATTACTCAATATATCAATATATAATATTACTCAATATATCAATATATACTATTACTCAATATATTAATATATACTACTATTGCTCAATATATTATATTATTACTATTACTCAATATATTAATATATACTACAATTACTATTTCTCAATATATTAATATATACTATTACTCAATATATTAATCAATATATACTATTACTCAATATATTAATATATACTATTACTCAATATATTAATCAATATATATTATTACTCAATATATTAATATATACTATTACTCATTATGTTATACTATTACTATTACTCAATATATTAATCGATATATACTATTACCATTAATCAATCTCAGCATAAATTACTATTAATATATTATTGCTATTAATCAATATATATTATTACTCAATATATTAATATATACTATTACTCAATATGTTATACTATTACTTTTACTCAATATATTAATATATACTACTATTACTATTACTCAATATATTAATATATACTATTACTCAATATATTAATCAATATATACTATTACTCAATATATTGATATATACTATTACTCAATATATTATATTATTACTATTACTCAATATAATTATATATACTACAATTACTATTACTCAATATATTAATATATACTATTACTCAATATATTAATATTCACTATTACTCAATATATTAATCAATATATACTATTACTCAATATATTAATCAATATATACTATTACTCAATATATTAATATATAGTATTACTCAATATATTATACTATTACTATTACTCAATATATCAATATATACTACTATTACTATTACTCAATATATTAATCGATATATATTATTACCATTAATCAATCTCAGCATAAATTGCTATTAATATATACGAAGAAGTCAAGTAAACTTAATCTGCTCCCCTTGACGTAGATATTGGGTTGACATACTGTTGATCTAGTGAAGTGGAGAACATACGTTAATTTTGCTCCAGATTGATGGCGAGTCCGAAGCTAGTATACACATCGAGAGAAGGGGGGGCCATTATCAACTGCATATTCTCTTTAGTGTGAGCAACGAATGCCTCATCGGCATAGAGGTGCTCCCGCACGAGAGCTTGGGATGTCTAGAACTTTACATTAAATCGAACGAGATTGGAGATCCTGCCGGTGGTTCGGAAATGTATGCGAACACCGTTCGTTAAGAGCACAGAAGATCATCGCAAAATATATAGAGAACAACATCGGAGTAAAAATGTCACCATGTATAACAGCATTATTGAAAGCTATTGGTTCAGTTAGTGCACCACCGAAGTGGAAGTGTACTGTCATGCCTCGGTAAAAAAGTTTTCTTTTTAATATCGTGACGAATTTGACATACGCTTTTACCGAGGATTGCCCATAGTGCTGTCCTATTAACAGTGTCGTAAGTGTCTGTCAGATCAAGAAAAATCTGATAATATAAAGTGTTAACCGTTGTTCGATGCATTTTTCCTGTTGGGCGTTGGCCAAGAAGGATAGTGTCCATTGTGACACGACCGGGTCTAAAGCTGTACTAGCATTTCGGGATGACCGAGGTACGCACCCACTTAGTGAGTTTTGAATATACGTTATTTCCTCCAATTAGAGAGCTCAATCTACAAAGTATACATATACAGTTGTCCACGGACAGCTGTTTCGCCATATCACATCTCATCGGTGAGGCTAAACATGGTGAGCGATTCAAGCTGATTCGAAACCCGAACGCCAGTGTTGTAGTCAAACGTTAATACGCAAGGTCATCTCTGCCCCTCTGTTTTTTTTTTACATGTTACGATTTCGGAGAACTCTATTCTTATAAGGAAGATTATATATATATATATTATGCGATTGGCATGTATCCCAATCCTATAATGTTCACTGACCGACAGCATGAGCGAAATCGCACAAGTAACGTTAAAAAATTCCATCTAAAATGAAATTAGATTTAAAAAAACCGGTTCCAACAGGCATTATTTAGCGAAAAAGCAAAAAATATGTCATGTGGTATGTTTCCTACTACGCCCGCCACACCACTCCAATTAAAACCATTTTCGCGCCAAAAATCAAGGTGCCCCTGGGAACCGATAAAATGTAATTTTAGTTGAGGTTTCGTCGAGGAAATCAGTAGGTTAGAAAAAATCAGCACACGGAACCAGAGGAGAACGTTTCCACATCCCTCGTCCCTTTCGGGCTCGGGCGACTACTATTTATTTTCAACTCGCACACACATGCTTACGCACTCTGCGGACATGGAGCAGCACACACGCAAATGCCTACACGCCCTATCAATTCTCAAATCACGCACACACACACACACAAAGTCGTACACTTACGCATCCTGAAAAAAAGTCGACACACAGATGCATACACTTACACGTTCTAACGCAAAGTATCATACAAATACCTCTACAGTCGCAAGCATATACACACTCATAAATTACAGGCATAAACATTGTATTACTTTTCTAACTGAACATTTCAAATGAACAATTAATGTCTTGTATTTTGTATATATATATATATATATATATATATATATATATATATATATATATATATATTGTTTTTTTTAAATAATGTTTTATTCTTTCATTGAATATTCATGTTTTTCCTTGTTTTTTTTTACTGTTTCTAACACGCCCCTACACTATATAGTCATCAAGAGACAGCTGCTTCGCTGAATCACAGCTCTTTATTGTGGCTTGACATGCTAACTGTTTCAAGCTGAGATTTGAAAGAGAGAGAAAAAGAGAGGTGTAATGAGAGAGAGAGAGAGAGAGAGAGAGAGAGAGAGAGAGAGAGAGAGAGAGAGAGAGAGATAAGGGCTATTATTTATATTCACATCGATTTTTTGTGAAAAAATCAATTGCTTAAGACTGGATTTAACATCTCGGCACTTTTATTGCGCCCCACCTTTGATTTATCGTCACGTTATCGGACCGAGACATGACGGTCCCCCTTCTTTTGGTTCCAGTTATGCTTCCTCTCTGTTCGATTTCGCATTTCTGCTGGGGCCTCCCGGACCTTTTTCTCTCCTTTTTTCTTTTACAGCAGAAAATGATCCATCATTTACGGCTGTAAATTTCAGCTAAGCCAACCTTGTAAAACAAAACGTACGAGTATTTATAAAAAAATGCGTGGTTGTGGTTTATCGAAAACCTGCTGTTTTGTACAAATAGATTAAAGACTGAATGAAAGCGACACATGTGACATACGTGGAATTAACTAAAAAGGAAACAATTACGGGTTAATTCAGAAAGAATTCAGAAGAAACGGATATTTATCTACTTCCCACAAAGTAAAATGTTACACAAGGTCGGGAAGTGGGATTTGATAAGTCAGCATCCTAGAGGAAGAGCACTTGTGACCCTAAAAAAATGCCTGGGCAGCCCCGTCGGCATTCCAGACTCCAGAGAATACCACCGGTTGTCGGTGAGCAATCGCTGATGGCCTGTGTAAGAACTCCTAGTGAGTAAATAACAATAATAATAATAATAATAATAATAATAATAATAATAATAAGAAGAAGAAGAAGAAGAAGATGAGGAAAAAAAGTAGGAGAAGAAGAAGAAGAAGAAAGAGAAGAAGAAGAAAGAGAAGAAGAAAAGGAGAAAGAGAAGAAGAAGAAGAAGAAGAAGAAGAAGAAGAAAAAGAAGTAGTAGTAGAAGAAGAAGAAGAAGAAGAAGAAGAAAGAGAAGAAGAAGAAAAAAGTAGAAGAACAAGAAAAAGAAGAAAGAGAAGAAGAAGAAGAAGAAGAAGAAGAAAAAGGAGAAGAAGAAAGAGAAGAAGAAGAAGAAGAAGAAGAAGAAGAAAGAGAAGAAGAAGAAAAAAGTAGAAGAAGAAAAAGAAGAAAGAGAAGAAGAAGAAGAAGAAGAAGAAGAAGAAAGAGAAGAAGAAAAAAGTAGAAGAAGAAAAAGAAGAAAGAGAAGAAGAAGAAGAAGAAGAAGAAAAAGAAGAAGAAGAAGAAGAAAGAGAAGAAGAAAAAAGTAGAAGAAGAAAAAGAAGAAAGAGAAGAAGAAGAAGAAGAATAAAAAGGAGAAGAAGAAGAAGAAAGAGAAGAAGAAGAAAAAAGTAGAAGAAAAAGAAGAAAGAGAAGAAGAAGAAAAAAGTAGAAGAAAAAGAAGAAAGAGAAGAAGAAGAAGATGAAGAAAAAAAGAAGAAGAAGAAGAAGAAAGAGAAGAAGAAGAAAAAAGTAGAAGAAGAAAGAGAAGAAGAAAAAGAAGAAGAAAAAGGAGAAGAAGACGGATATTATAAAAGTAAATCCATTCATTATTTTCAGTTATGCAAAAAGATTTCTCAGTGTTTATAAATTTTCGAATGAAATCAAAATAGAATAAACAGTAGCAGTGGTTGTGACTCAACGGGTCACGGGTTCATCTAGTGCTATTACAAACTTGAGTATGACAGACAGACAGACAAAAATGCTATTTCAAAATTAAGTGTGGCAGACAAACGGCAATGTCATTTAAAACTTAGGCGTGCCAGACCAACGAAAATATTAGCTTGACAGCCCAATAAAATTTTTATTACAAAGTTAAGCGTGACAGACCAAAAATGCTATTTTATACTGAAGCGTGACATACCTACGAAAATGCCAATTCAACTTTAAGCGTGATAGACCAACGAAAAGCTATTTAGAATTTGCGTGTGACAGACCAACGAAATGTTTTTTTAAAACTTGAGTGTGACAGACCAACGGAAATGCTATTTAATTTAAAGCTTAAGCATGACATCCCAACGAAAATAATATTTCAAACTGGTACTTCTATAGGAGAGGACCCATACCGACCCGAATGTTTCCGATTGCGATTTACAGAACAGAAGGGAAATGGCCGTCGCCGAACAGTCAAGTAGTATCGATATTGAAAGAAACACATTTTTCCATTATTTCCAGGCTTAAGGTTAGGGTAAATTATCCACCGCCCCCACCCACCTACACACTGTAACAAGAATGGGTTTAATTATTTTCTTCAAATCAGTAAGTCAGCTACTTTATTTGCTTTTTCAGGAAGTTTTTTTAACTTTATTTATTTTAGGGGGAAGAGCTAACAATCATTTTTAATCTTAACCTTAACCTAACTCTAACATTAACTCTAACGATAATATCACTATTTTGCGTTCGCATGCGATACTGTCATCTGCTTTAAAAAATTGTATTCGCTGCTTTCAAATCATAAACTGCTTCGGCCATTTCCTGTCTCTTCCGTACATCGCTATTGGGAACATTCGGATTGATATGCGTTCTCTCCTATAGAAGCGTCTTCAAACTAAAGTGTGACAGTCCTAAGAAAATGCTATCTCAAACTTAAGCGTGACCGACCGACGCCAGAACTCCCCATGGACGCATCTAAAAATGAAATTCGTCTATTATATCTGAACATGATCACGACCGTCCGGCGGACAAAGCTTCCCGTAGAGATGCGAGTACGCATCTAGAGAAATTCAATTACAAATATATGTTCGTCCTTGTTTTTCAGCTCAAACTCATGTTGTCAGGAAAATGAAACTGATGCCGGGGCATGGTGTTTATGTGTTGTTTTTTTATTGAAAGTTTTACTTGTCTTATTCGATCTGAAAAATGTAATTCTTAATAATTTGGTTTCTTTTGTAGCTCATATCAACGCCTTCGTGTTCTTATAAACCATATAAATATATTTATATATTTACATTAATTTGTACATGCATATATCTATATATAAATAAATGTACAAATTATATATATATATATATATATATATATATATATATATATATATAGAAAAGAGGGTAGTGCAGTATTAGTGCAGTTCCAACGAGAGAAAAGTATATATGTAAAAAGGTAAGGCTACCAACATTTGTAAAATGTTTCTTTCAACATTTATTTATTATTTTGTTATTTTATCATTTTATCATTTTATATAACGCGTTTCAAGCGATGGTCCGCTTTCATCAGATATTTAAATCCATTTGATTTTACATATGGATTTACATATCTGATGAAAGCGGACCACCGCTTGAAACGGGTTATATAAAATTATGAAATGATAAAATAACGAAATTATAAATAAATGTTGGAAAAAACATCACTTTAAACTAACAAAAAAAAAATGCTAGTTTATAATAAAAAGAGAAAAAAAAAATCGGTTTCGATTTATTATTTTTCTTTTTATAATAAAAAAAAATTGATATCGCATCTTTAATGCTTCAAAAGGTATTTATTCTACCTGTTCCATATTAAATTTAACAATAGATGCTTCTTAAAAAAAAAAATGAACCTTAAACACTTTATATATATATATATATATTTATATATATATATATATATATATAGTAAGCTATGAAAATATATTTATGGCAATCCCGATTTATCTATCTTGGTCAGCCACTCGTCAAGGTCTTTAATAGTCTGATGGATTGAGGTAGTGTCCTTAAGTCTACTGTTGAAAGCCTTGCCCAATCTCTTAACAGGCTTTTCACTTAGGGTAGGTATTGCTGTCCCTGTAATCGTTAATCGTACTTTCTTCATAGCTTACTACCTAGCTCTACTTACGTACGAGCACTGTATGTGGATGCATGAAATACTAATATATATATATATATATATATATATATATATATATATATATATATAAATAACTTTAAAAAAAATACGCGGAAATCTCTCTAAGGCCCTTTCGACTATCATCTCATCAGGAGAAAATCGATAGTTTTAATTAATAATAACTTCGAAAGAAAGAGCAAATGGGGAAATTGAGTGTGCCAAAATTAACGTTGAAGCGATTAAAACGTTAATTTTGGCACACTCAATTTCCCCATTTGCTCTTTCTTTCGAAGTTATTATTAATTAAAACTATCGATTTTCTCCTGATGAGATGATAGTCGAAAGGACCTTAGAGAGATTTCCGCGTATTTTTTTAAAAGTTATTTATAAATTTTGTACCTCAAAACATTTATATATATATATATATATATATATGTATATATATAATAGCTGTCCATATCTAACGTTACCCGGGAGTATTTTCATTTTTATTTCTTAGTAGCTTTTCGTTTTTAACTATTTTTCCGCCACAATATTAGTAGTAATCGGATTAATACGGTCGAAGTTCTTTTTAACTCTTAAATGTCTAAGAGGTTAAATTAAGTATGTTTATTACTCAAAGTTAGAATTGCATCTGACAAATAACTATTTGATACTGACTAAGCTTTTTCTATTTTTCTTCCACTATTTCCTTTGCACGAATATACTCTATTTTGCTTTAGTTTCTTTGTGAAAGTACCGATTCCGGCTAGGAATATTGTAAAAATGAACATATCTTTTTATTACTAACCTAAACGGAAGCGTTTTTAATAAGAAAAATAAAGTTTCAACATTTTTTCTATCTATTTCGGCTACCAAATAAACAATTACATGTGTTTACAATGAATTATTAAACTATTTTTTCTTTACATTATTTTCATTTCATACCAGTGTGTACTATCATTTTAATGTTGTTTTAGTGAAATGATGCAAGCGGCAATGTTATCATATCAATGCTCGACGCTTTCCCACCTTACTTTATTTTACTAACTTTATTTCTGTTTCTATTTACAAAATATCCACGCGTTCAAACAATATTACAAAAAACCAAGAATGTTCTCACAACATGCAGTATTCTGGTCTGAATTATGCACGAAATTCTCCAGGAAGGTTTTGTCATGACGATATATATACTATATTAGTTTTTCTTCTTCTTGAAAGAAACCGAAAATAATGCATTAAAAAAAAAAAATATATTCCATGATAAATACCAGTATACTGAAATCATATGCCCTTAATAGGGTTAAGATGAAAATTCATATACACTAAATGTACAAAAGCAAGGAAATCCCCAAAGTTTTACACTTTTATTGTCATTAAGGGTATGCGAGCACAACAGGGCTATGTATTTTACTGGTATGGAATTTTTCTTCAGCGCACCTCACACACTTCATCCATTCATGCATAGAGATTTATACTGTAGTGATGAGATAATGAAATGATTTGGTTGATATGTAGTCATACCCTTAATGAACATAAAAGTGTAAAAATTTGGGAATTTCCTTGCTTTTGTACATTTAGTGTATATGAATTTTCATCGTAACCCTATTAAGGGCATATGATTTCAGTATAGTGGCATTTTTCATGGAATGTCACTACTTTTGTAAAGGCTATGCCTAAAGACAATGGTAATTTTTAAGGTTTTTTGGAATTTTCTGGAAAACTAAGGTATATAGTAAATTGAAATTAAAATGCCATCAACTAGACCCTAGAACCTCTATCTCTGCCAAAAATCAGCTGAATCCATCAAATAGTTGATGAGATACAGGGTGGCACACACGTATGTACGTACACACGGATGACACAAAATCACTCCTGACCTTTCTGGATCTTTGGGTGGCCTTGACTAATGATGCTGAAATTCTACACACTTATGGAACCTATCAAATGAAAATTTTGTGCAAAGTTTTAACTAATTTGGTTGATTGGTTTTTGAGTTATGACTGATCAAAGAAATGAGATTTCTAGCATAGGCTGTTTTTGAAGTCTATTAAGGGATAGAGCGCTCTTGCGCCTCCCTTGATTTACATATATATATATATATATATATATATATATATATATATATATATATATATATATATATATATATTCATTAAAATCGACTTTCACGCATAACTATGACATTTTACATAACCGTCGCAGTGTATGTGAACTCCCCATCACAATTCCTTGATTAAACTCTTGTACCCAGACTTCATAGCAAGGATTTGTGAGCCCCAACCCTAACTGCACATAAATACTTTTCTCTACTTTCGGCAAAAATCGTTTTTACATTTCATACATTACAAAAAAAAAAAAAACTTTTATTCTCCCCAATCAAAGCATATTGCTACTGAAACGTAAGGGGCTACTGTGAATTAGTGACCAGATTTGTTAACATTACATTTCAATTTCTGCACGTTCGTACAGTCGGGAAAACAGGGAGCAGTGAGGGAATTCTAAAAGCAAGCGGTTCGATAAATAAGTTATTAGAGTAGAATGTTTTCTGGGGACATCTACAATGAAGAGGTGGGATTTTGCACCTTGTCAGGTTGATCGTCGGTATTTACATTGAAGGGGTACAAGTGCACTAGATTTGTCTGACCATATTCCGATGAAATGCTTATAAAACCAGCAACATTTCAGCCATTGGACAGGGTTTGGAGCTTGGTGGTGTGGGACTTATGTTTGATACTCTTTTTGTGCACCTTATCCAAGAATAAGAGATTAGTTTGGGCTGAAATAGCCGAGATATAACAACAATACTCCATACGAGGCCTGTCTAAAAAGTATCTAACCTTAGACCAGAAAAAAATATTTTAAATACGTGACGTAGGCTTGTGGTGCTTGCACACACTTAGCCCACCGATCCATCCACTGCAGGAAACACCTCTTGAAGTCTTTTTTTGGAATGCTGTTCATCTTCGCCGTCGCGTTAGATTCAGCAGGTGTTTGGAGAAGATGCAATGTGTAACGCAAATTAAAGAGCGGTTTAATCGATTTTAAAATGGCCGCATATCAGCGGAGAGTGACCAGCGATCTGGCAGGCCTCAAACTGCTCGGAGTGCAGCTGTTGTTGAGAGGATGCGAAAAAAGATATAATGCGGAACGCGACGGCGTAGATGAACACCATTCCAAAAGAAGACTTCCAGATGTGTTTCCGACAGTGGATGGATCGTTGGAATCAGTGTGTGCAAGCACAACGGGCCTACTTTGAAGGGGATTAGAGTCCATACCCCGTCACGTATTTAAATTATTTTTCTGGCATGAGGTCGGATACGCTTTAAACAGGCATCGTATATGGGCGAATATTGGCTTTGTACAGATATAGGATACTGACACGTGTGAGACGTTTTCTAACCCGGTAGAGGGAGCCCGCTTACTTTGCAAAATGCTTGCTTTTATTGTCTATGCATTTATAGCAATTCATGTTACCTGTAAATGTTAGGCTGAGTAATTTTAACGTTAGACTCTCGGGAAGGATTGTATCATCCATGGCAATCGGTGGTTGGAAAGGTTACTTATAATTGTTAACGAAAAGGAGCTTTGTCTTTGTAGCATTAAATGTAACTATCCATTTTTGAAAAGGAGCTTTGTCTTGGTAGCATTAAATACAACCATCCATTTTGAAAAGGAGCTTTATCTTGGTAGCATTAAATGTTACCATCCATTTTTGAAAAGGAGCTTTGTCTTGCTAGGATGACATTTTGGATCTGATTTTACTTGATTAATTAATTTACTTTGTAATAATGCATAACACTTTTAAACATCGGTTTTCGCGGCGAGAGATCGAGCGGGAGACATAGAAAGAGATATATTTAAGATTTAGAAAATACATTCTTAAGTATTTAACTTAAAATATTTCTGAATTTTTTCAACAAAAGAACAATGCCTCTTCTTCTTCTTCTTCTTCTTCTTCTTCTTCTTCTTCTTCTTCTTATTATTATTATTATTATTATTATTATTATTATTATTATTATTATAAATGATAATAATAATTGAAACATCATAAACTGTAACCCCCCCCCCCCAAAAAAAAAATAGTGATAGCACCAGCCTCGGCTGAAGCCAAACACTATAGTCGTGAAGGGTCAAGGAGGATGGGAAAACCGAGGACGGAGAGCACTAACCAGAACTCCACTGGAAAAGTGCATAATGTACTGGGACCATGGGGAGGCTTATTGCCACCCAAAATCCTAGAGGAAACCAATGGTCGTTACCAGCGAGAAATCAATGGTAAGCGACTGTTGCGATACCACAAAGTCATTTGCACTGGTTATCGAAAGAGGTAGAGAGTATTGGAAATCTGTGGAGACTTATTGTTACTCAGACTCCAGAGAACACCACCGGTTATTATCAGTGAGTAATCACTGACGATGACGTATGTGAGTACTCCTAGTAAGTGAAAATAATAATGACTTATTTCTAAATTCTTTTAATAAAATCAAAATTACCTTTTTATTAAAGGAGACTGCACCGCCTCTTATAACTTATATATAAAGTAAAGTGAATGTTTCCCTATTTCGTTGATTATGATAGTTTTTAGCCAAACACCTGTATTGGCTAATTGCTTTCATCAGCCACTTAGGACGATGCTTGGGGCGTGTTTTCAGGAAATATGCGTTCGTTTTGTTCTGTTTCCAACATATTTAAATTTTTACGGATCAATAGTTTCTGCTAACAGATAGGAGTTCGTAGGTTATCCTCACTCACATCTACTCAAATTGCCACCACTCCACCGTGAATTGTTTTTAATAAGTTCACTATTTCGACTTTTTGCTATTGTCTATGATGACACTACATGTTCAATCTAAATACAGGGAGTCCTCTTTAAGTACTTTTCTTTCCTTGTCCAAATTAGCCATGCTGATGACGACTGTGAGCCAAAAACACGTGTCCATGGATTACTTTTATGTACGTATAAAATCAATAAAAAATATATATTAATGAAAAATACGTCCTATGAAGTTAAGGGCGACTAATAATACAATTTTCTGCATCTTAATCACTTAGGAAGTGAGACAAACGAAATAATAGTAAGCAAAAAATAACGGACGCTTCAATCACCAATAAAAATAATTACCTGAAAATACATTAAATATTTAGGTGATAAAATCGTACGCACTTCTAGACAAGGCGTCGTAGTCCAATGGAAAGACGCTGGACTATAGATACCAATATCGAAGGTTCGATCCTTGTCTAAGTTAGCCATGCTGATGACGGCTGTGAGCAAGAAACAAGTGTCCTTGCATTACTTTTATGTACGTATAAAATTGATATATTTATATATATATATATATATATATATTATATAATGACGCATGCGTGGTAGTATAAGCATAGCAACAATGTATTCATTTTTATTTTTGCTATTAATGAATATGTCGAACGCTCTGCTAGTACACGTATATATATATATATATATATATATATATATATATATTGCGATATACAGACTATATTTATTGTTAAAATATATATTCTTAAAAGTAAATATGGTCTGTATATAGAAAAATGAAGTTTTGTACCACAAAGAATCTCTCTCTCTCCTTCTCTCTATCCCTCTCTCTCTCTCTCTCTCTATATATATATATATATATATATATACATTTAAAGAGAGAGAGAGAGAGGGAGAGAGAGAGGGAGGAAAGGATATTGAAGAAGTTAAACAATGTAAGAAGAGGATGGGACAACCATATGAACATTACATTTAGTCACAGCTGTTCATTCTTACACTTTAAAGTAACAAGGTAGCTCGAGGCAGAAGTGCTTGTTCGAAGATTGCCTTATTAGACAACCAATCTCTCATTTTCAAGTTTCATGCCAGGATTTGTTGAAGAAAGTGCATTAATCTTAATCCGAAGACAGTTATCTAGTAATCTGCTCCGTTTGCATGTGATGATGAATTAGTTTTGCTAATGTACTGTCACTATTTCGAGGGTCGAGTTAGACACAAGGTCGGGGTTTAATGTATGAAAAAAGTCCAGCTCCCTAATGAAGGGGTACAACATTTCCCAGTCTAGAAGGATTTCTCTTTCACTAACCGAGGACAGAATAGATGAAAGATAGTATCCACTTTTTACACTACACTTTGCCCCTAGGCAACATCCAAGTAACTGTCAAATGTGTGAGTGGTGTGGAAGATGTCGACCCGAGCAGTATTGAAAGAACAGACATTTGTTGTTTAGAGAGAGGATAAATACCTAAGACACCTTTTGTCAAATTAAAGTTGCAGCGTTAGAACCTAAAAGTGGTCACTGTTTCTTGCATCAGATTAATATATATATATATATATATATATATATATATATATATATATATATATATATATATATATATATATAATAATAATAATAATAATCCAGGTAAAACATTCACAGGGTAGTAATTCAAAGAATTTAAACCGGGTTCATAAAAAGTGTTCAATATGAAATAGAGCTTTTATATATGATTATTTTATTTACACAGACATGTACAAAATCTGCGACACTGGCATGTCGATGTTATCGATCAACAGTTATTATGAACTGAGATCTCATCAGGCAGAGTTAGAATCCGATCTTAACCTTAGATCATATTTGGAAAGAATGTGGATACTTAAAGATTTCTTTCCAAATATGATCTAAGGTAACGATCGGATTCTAACTCTGCCTGATGAGATCTCAGTTTATAATAACTGTTGATCGATAACATCGACATGCCAGTGTCGCAGATTTTGTACATGTCTGTGTAAATAAAAATAATCATATATATATATATATATATATATATATATATATATATATATATATATTGTTATGATTATGATTATTATTATTATTTTTTTTTTACTAAGTTCACCCCTAACAAGGCAAATTGCCACTGTAGACGTAAGGGGCTACTGAAAATAAGGGTGACATTTTAGGAGATCATCCTAAATTGATAGCTGTGCAGCTAAATGTTTGCTGGCATTAGTTTTAAATTTCCAGATATCGGTACAGTTCGTGGAAACAGGGAGCAGGGAGGGAGTTCCAAAGGCCGGCAGCTCGACGATCTTCTCCATGAAACGACTGACACTATTATACTAAGTAAATGTATATAGGTGACGAATGGAAATATATGAAGCGCTTTTTAATGGAACTAACCGTATACACATGGTCCACCATAAGTGACTATATATCTTCTTTTGTTTTTGTATCTGTGGATACTTAAAGATTTCTTCTATTTCATTTGTCATTTGAAAGCGAAACTCGTATATTTTTATAGCATCATTGAACTTAAGGAACAAATCCGAGCTGCCATTGCTGTTGAAACTGTGCGCAAACGTATGCCGCTCACTCCTTGAAAGGTTAGTAAAGTGCATAGGGAGAACACGGAACTTTAATAAACGTTTGAATAAACATTATGTTTTATGTTGCAAAAAGAAATTAAATAATCGAAGTTAAGGAACAAATCCGAGCTGCCATTGCTCAATTGCCGTTAGATCTGTACGCCAAAGTATGCCGTTTAGTCACTGAAAAATTAGCAAAATGCATTGAGCTCCATGGAGAACAGTCGGAGTCTTAATACATGTGTTAATAAACATTTCATGTTTCATGTTGCAAATAAACTCAATCGTACCCTTTGTGAGTTTCTCTATTGCAGTTGCATATTTCTTCCATGTTACATATGCATTATGTTGAAATATGGTTACTTATGGCGGACCCTGTCTATTAACCCGGAAGCTCAACTAATGCTAGCAGTCAGATGCAACTTAACACTTGTTATGCTAGAGCTAGACACAGAAAAATCATCTGCACCTGCTGTTTTGATGATGATGATGATGATGATGATGATGATGATGCTGCTGATGATGATGATGATTATGATTATGATGGAAGTACAAGCAGCAGATGTATCTGATAGTATCTGATTCAGTTTATAATTCCTGTTATTCTTTTATGTAATTTTGAGGAATCGTCGTCGTCGTCGTCGTCGTCGTCGTCGTCGTCGTCGTCGTCGTCGTCGTCGTCGTCGTCGTCGTCGTCGTCGTCGTCGTCATCATCATCATCATCATCATCATCATCATCATCATCACCACCACCACCACCACCACCACCAGGTCGCCAGTAGAATATAAACGATGTCTTTTTATAGAATCTTTGATGCTGAGATGACTGTATAGGTCGATCTTGGGTTTACTTTCGGCAGCCTCGTAACTCTCGATTTCCTTATATTGTCATTGAGTCCCCACATTCCATGATCGATGTTTCTGACAAAGAGGGAAGAATTGTTGTCTTCTGAGTCGGAATGTATCCATCTAAGACTTATCCTCGGCTAGTTTTGATCTTGAAGTAGAATTTTTAGCTCCTTACATCAAGTGGCTTCGTTCGTCCCATCGTTTGGAGTGAATTCTATAAGAAAAACTGCCATATATAAGTTAACTCTTTCCCATTAGTTCAAGTCGATGGACAGATTTCCTCGCGCGCATTTCTTTTGGGTCTACTTTTTACCTTTTTAAAAATATGCCCTTTCTTAGAGGGGGAAAAGGAACCTAAGGTAGTTTGTACTAGGTGGATGGACCAATGTGACGAATCGGTTGTGACTCATCATCAACAAACGTAGTGACTGTTAGATTCCCTCGCATGATGCTGCGTTTTGCTGCCACATCTGGAGATGTGCTGCGCCGAGCACTCTTTCTTTCCGGAACAGAGTACAAAATCAACTCCGCAAACTATTGAGGGAGGATCTCTTCTGTTCTTTACAGACACTTTCTCATCAAAGAGATTTAGCTAGTCTTTCTCTACTCTATCGTTATTCCTATGGAAGATGCTTCCTGGTTCTTCATTATAGGACATTTCGAACAAAAAAACTCGTCCAACTACCACAGCTACAAATAAATTTCCTTTCTTCCCCCCCCCCGTGAGCCTAACATAAAATGGAATTTCCATGAATAGAGTCTCTTTCCAAGGACTTTCCATCTGTTAAACACGTTTTCTACTGAATTGATTTCCTGTGGACTATAACATGGTAACCTTCAAATACAATGACAACAAATACTTGCCATAAACCGTCTGTGAACGTAGAAGTTTCACATATTAGACGGTCATAATTCAGGAAGGGGATATTTTGTATTCAGCACCGTTCTTTTCCGGAAGACATGCGCACGGGGTAACTGTCATGCCTCTACACCGTCTTCTTGCCCAGAGGCGTTTTTTTTCTCGAATCAGTCAACATGGGAGTCGGACGTTTGTTCCGCGTGTGATGGACGTTGGCTCTGGGGCAAATAGCTTGGCAAAAATAGAGGTAAGCAACGCATAGTTCTCTAAACCTATTTGAATTTTTACTTTTTTATAATTTGCTTTGTTTTGTTTTAGAACATGTTTGTAAGACTTGTTTATTTTCATGTATTTCCAACCAGGTGAAAAGATGTTATATTTCAGCGTTGGCCACGTGCGCGCAAATAAATAATATTCATCAGTATAATTCGTGTCCGAAATTTTTGCTCCAGTTTTCTTGCTGTTACACCGTCCTAATGAGCAATCAATTTTTTTTCATTTCATTCATCATTTGTAACAATGTACTGTAGCCCCTACGAACGATTTAGGATGATTAAATGTACTAGTGTATATTTGGGTAATGTATCGAGGGAACCAACTATTATCAATTCACACGAGATAGAAAGGATCTGAGAAATATAATACATATTGTTTTGTCTACGAGTATTGATTTACTCCTCTCCTGGAGTTAAGCACAGGGCCAGTTTTTATCTTACTCCCACAGGTAAGATGTGACCCAAGGTCGGGTCGGGAAAGTGGGGTTTAAAAAATTGCCTGGGCGGCCCTGTCGGCATTCCCCGGTAGGGGCGCTACAGGCAGTAAGCAATAAACTTACTCCTCCGCAAAGAGGGGAGGCGAAGCTTGGGAGGTTGGACCTCCTAGAACTGCACCGGCGTAAATCAAGCCCCGAAGGCCAAGACAATACCAGTCTATGGGGTGCAGTATCCATCGGAACAGATACTACACTTTGATCTTAGCCAAAAGGTCAAGGAGTGAGTGGACAAAACCATCGAAAGCGAAAATCGCAGCTGTGACCCGAGTAAAGGTTAACTGGGGCCATGTATGACATAAGTGTAAGAAATTTCTGTCCAGAGTAACCATCACATCGGGAGAATTCAAATAATAAATACACCTAGTCTAGAGGTATCCGGCAGCCAATCAAAACACGTATTGACAATGACGAAAAGATTTGTCCAAGCCAGGTTACTATGCTTGATTATAAAAAGAATTGCGCCAAGCAAATTTGTTAGTAATTAAAGAAGTTTTTCGAGTTGGAGCGTAAGGAGTAATCAATAGTCGAACGGAGTCGCTGCGATTCTCACGCCCTCATACGAGAGTTAAATATGTTATTCTAAGCCCGGACTGAAATTCGTTTCACATAGCCGTCCAAAAAGATTAACGTCGTAAACTGAATTACGTAGTGATTTACACCCAGCATGCAGAAAACCATAGACAGTACCCGTAATTTTACAATGAAAATTTGAGTTTCCTGTTCTTGGCCTTTTGGCTAAGATCAAAGTGTAGTATCTGTTCCGATGGATTCTGCACCCCATAAACTTGTCTTGGCCTTCGGGGCTTGATTTACGCCGGTCTATGAGTCTGTTCTGTGCAGTTCTAGGAGGTCCACTCTCCCAGGCTTCGCCTCCCCTCTTTGGGGAGGAGTAAGTTTATCGCTTACTGCCTGAGGCGCCCCTACCAGGGAATGCCGACGGGGCTGCCCAGGCAATTTTTAAACCCCACTTTCCCGACCCGACCTTGGGTCACATCTTACTTGTGGGAGTAAGATAAAAACTGGCCTTGTGCCTAACTCCTGGAGATGAGTAAATCGATATATTTTTATCTTCAAACCAATAACTTTGAAGTGTGTAGTGTGTAGGGTTAGGGTTGATGTTGTGCGGACTCTTTCGATTTCACTTTATTTTAGATGCATTCCCGGAAAGCGCCGAGACATACTTCATACTAGACACATCACAGCGTGGAGTGTTAAATGAT
Source organism: Sepiola atlantica (assembly GCA_963556195.1). Lineage (NCBI taxonomy): Eukaryota > Metazoa > Mollusca > Cephalopoda > Sepiida > Sepiolidae > Sepiola > Sepiola atlantica. The sequence goes on from OY744542.1 coordinate 45,835,838, forward strand.
GTCTCGCGAACAAAGACGACGAAGAGCATCGATTTCCTACCCTTGTCTAAAAACATACAACAGACACAACAGCGAGGACGGAATATCAATCTACGAAGATAGCGGAGGCTCGAACAGGTATCCAACGGTGTCTGGGTCGATACGGACTAGCCGGCACGGTCCATGTTTACACATTTTCAAGCCCCTCATAATATTCATCATCATTCAACCGAAAATATAACACTCTCATTAACTTTTATCCTCAAGTGGCTTTTAGCCTATATAAGTGATGACTCATTGGTAAATAAAACACATCTTGCAACACGCCACCATTAATAGCATTTATAACCATGCGTTACTGTCGTGGTGATATACTCTACTGCGTCACTTCATGTACTCTTCTCGAAACTCTGTGGTAACAGATACCTTCGCAATGACGAATCCGTCCGCAGTCTCTGGCAACCCATTACTTTTGTACTTTCTGTAAATACATACTCTTGTTAACTCTACCTCCTTGTTGTCTTATTTATACTGTAATCAACGTTTATACATGGCGACTACTTTTCTAATGTCAGTTCATATCATTTAGTTATTTCGTACTAATAATACAACGAAATGAGATTTAAATAGAATATACTTTTGGCCAAGATCAAAGTGTAGTATCTGTTCCTGTGAATACTACACCGGTACCGTCTTGGCATTCGGATCTTGATGACGCCGATCTGTGGGGTTGTCCTGAGCAGTTCTTGGCGGTCCACCCTCACAGGCTTTGCCTCCCCTTTTTGGGGTGGAGTAAGTTTATCGCTTACCGCCTGAGGCGCCCCTACCGGGGAATGCCGATGGGGATGCCCAGGCATTTTTTGTAGGCCTGAGTGCTCATCTTCTCGGGCGCTGGCTTTTCAAATCCCACTTTCCCGACCTTGTGTCACATCTTACCGCTGTGAGAGGAAAGTTAAATCCAAAAAACAAAACAAACCAAAAAAATAGAATATACTAATTTATACGCGTCCTTTTTTGTTAAAAGAAATTGAAAAATACTGTCTTCGCGTTCATTTTTTTTTCAGCACTTGTGTGTGCTATTCACCCAACGTTAAACACCATTTTTTCTTGCATGCTACAAATGTAAAAAAAAAAGAAAAACTATTTTTCAGTGTCCCGAACACAACCCAATTTTATTATTGGTGAAGTGTTTTATCCTATTTTTTTAAAATATAGACTCATCCGGACACTATAAATAGTGGTTGTAACACACACACGAAGAGAGAGAGAGAGAGAGAGAGAGAGAGAGAGAGAGAGGGGGGAGAAAGAGAGAGAAAGAGAGAGAGAGAGAGAGAGAGAGGGAGCTGTTTCTGGCAACCCATTACTTCTGTACTTTCTGTAAATACATGCTCTTGTTAACTCTACCTTCTCGTTGTCTTATTTCTTTTTCGCTTTATAAAGTCACATAATTTATATAATTAAATGAATGCTACATAAGTTACTGAATTCAATTTTTAATGGAAATCGCTCCAGACAAGGCATAAAACCACTTGTTATAAGTACAGAAAAAATGAAAAAATCCTACTTCAAGGTAAAAAAAATAGACAATGATAAGTGTTATATGGATAGATTCCGACCTAGAAAACAGCTGTTCTTACCCCTTTGTCAGAAACATCGCTCATAGAATGTGAGGACTAAATGACAAAATAAGGGAAGCGAGAGTTACGTGGCTGCCGAAAGTAAACCCAAATGTACATTTTCTATTCTCTATATTGTAGGTGCAACAATTAAAAATAATATTAAATAACAGCCGCAATAATCTTGTCTTCAAATAATTGTATTTTATGGACTCACATCAGAGAAAAAACAGTTCCAGCAAACGCAGGAGACAAAGAGTCAAATATTGTTATCAAATAAATATTGTCAATAACAATATTTGAGTTTGCTGTCTGATTTTACGAGAGACGATTAAAACAGTTTCTTTGAAGACGAATATATTATTGCTTTTATTTAATAATATTTAATAGCCGTGACAAATTTATGGCATTTTGTTTCAACGAGATTTTCTAAATGTGTCTCAATGTGACCTTGACAAGGTCCAAAAAATAGTCGCCAACCTAATAGGACCCTCATTGTCAACCTAGGTCCAGTCCCTGTCCCATCGGCGCAATGTCGCATCCTTGTGTTTGTTTTACAAATACGACAATGGATTATGCTCAAATGAATTGGCTACTCTGGTGCCCCCTCGACGTAAATTCACTAGACCAACTTGACAATCAACTAAATCCCATTGTGGAGGTCCCCAGATGCTGAAGAGCTTTCTACTCAAATAGCTTCTTTCCTCGTGCTGCTGGCCTCTAGAACTCCCTCCTTGCCCCCTGTTTCCCCAACAGCACTGACATGCAGAAATTTAAAACTAATGTAAACAGACATCTCGCTGAGCAAATCCCAATTTGGATTGACCCCGCCCCCAACCTTCTCCCTTTTTTTCTCAGTAGCCCCTTACGTCTACAGTGGCGGCCTGCCTTGTTTTGTATGAACTATGTTAAAAAAAATAACAAAAAACAAACCTGAATTAAAAATGCAAAAAAAATATTGTTTTTAATTTTCTTATATAAAACAATATCGTACATTTGTACAATAGCGTGAAGGAATTTCTTCGATCCCCACATATATTTTTGTCAGTAGAGACAGATGTTCATCTCTCCGAAGATAACAAGCGAGCCGGGGCTGAGGGTGTTTAAGGATAATCTTTCCAACCTAACATAGGGGCAGAGAAGGTTTGGAAAGTGCATTAGCCCCCAGAGGGGGGGGCTGTTAATATTGTTAAATAAATTATCGTTATTTTTCAAACACTTACATCATTGCAATAGAGGAAGACATTCTTGAATCCCCACGAATTGTCGTCGTCTTCTTCGTCTACAGAAACACCCGTTCGTCTCTCTAAATCAGTTGGTGACGTCTAGTTTTAAAGATAGTAGTCGTAGTGGTGATGTGACAGTTTTAGAGATGTTGAACTTTTCTCCCATCTTCTCTCAGTGGCTTAAGTAATAGAAGTGATTAAAAAGAACAACAGATAACTTTATTAATTGCTCTGAGGTTTGATTTACTTCTTACTGTAATTGGCAGCAAATACATCAAGATGAACGTAGGGTGGCGGAGGATTCGAAACCCACGTCTGATTATTTCGATATCAAGTCCCCAGAATTCGCAACTCTCTTGCCTTCCCGCCACGTACTTCCTGCCATAACGTCATATCCTGTCACGTAGTCTTAATTCTAAACTTTTAACTAGTCATGGGACAAGTTTAATATTTTCTCGATTCTGACTAAATTCTCGATTCTGATTCCGATTCTAAAGTTGTCTAATCGCCTAAAAAGGAAGACTTTCATTTTTTGTAGGTAAGGTTGCATCTCACCTATTTTTTCAATGAAGATATCATTTTCTTTTTAATTTAACAGATTGTTTAATGTTTCCCTTCATTATTGTATCCAAGATTTTGATAGACCCATTGTGAGATTTTCGTCTATATTTTTTACTTGTGCCAGTTTTTCCTATTTATCCACTCGTGCCATTTTTAGCTGTGCCATTTTTACCGGGCCATTTTTTCGGTGCTATTTTTACTTAAATTCGTTATCATAATCTATAAATTTTAATTAAAAATCCATAAATATTTATCATTTTATCATTAGTACCAGCAATGGAAAATTGAGTTTTAGACAAAAAAAAAGGGTTTTAGGAATCGGTAATTTGAGATAAATTTTCCAATTACGATACCCTCAAAAGTCTCGAGTTTTCTGACTTCCGATTCCAATTCCGATTTATTGTTTAAACACTACTTTTAATTTTTTCATAAAATTTTCCATTCTTTGCTTCAGTTTAACATCTAGTGGAAGATTTCCAATTTAAAACTTACTTTTACACACTTTCATCTTAATATTACTACGATTTTCTGTGTAGAAAATAAAACACTGGTTTTGATAGGGTAAACCTAAATAGTTCCGCCCTAAGTATAATCTTATAAAGTATGCATTGTATAATGAAAGAAAGAGGGCACACGATCTTGCGAGGTACGTAAAAGCGAGAGCTAGCCGAAAGATGTGTTTGGTCAACCAATTCTTAGTTCAGTCGCGTAAATTATTTAGAGCTGAAAAAAAAACCCACATAGAACGCCAGCTCTCAGTATTCAGGCGCGGTTTTGGATTATTTCCCTTCTGTTCACGAGCAACAGTCACGACGTTCGCTGTTTAACATCAGCAGCAGTAGCAGTTCTCTCTTTCCTCTCTCCGCCGACAAGACCAGACGTTCGGTGTTCTCATTAGCCAAAAAACAAGAGATAAACGACACCCGCGACACCCGGTGAAAACACACGCGAATAACGTGACGTCCAAAACAAAACTGACTCTTCGACCAAAAATCTGCTCCTTTTATTTCGTCATTTTGAACTGCCAACAGCGCTTATTTTGCATAATCACAACCCTCCCCTCGTAATCAAACGGTTCTAGGTTCGTGTGCGCGTGCGGCCACTGTTTCCTTGCAGCGGGCATATGCTAGTCGTAGCCGCTTATCCCGCGGTCTCTCCGCAGCGTCACTACAATAGAGTAAACATAAATAGTTCAGTTTTAAATATAATCTTATAAAGTATGCATTGTATAATGAGAGAAAGTGGGCACAAGATGTTACGAGGGACGTGAAATCGACAGCTGACTGAAACACCGTCGTTCTCTTTCTCGGTAGAACCTTGAATTATACGAACGCGTATTGAGGGCGCTCATATGGAATCCCTGAATCTGGGGTGAAATTGGGTACATATAAAAAGTCAAAAATTTCTGGCCATTGATAATGAAAGCTTAACACTTTCATCATTGTGTTATTGTGTTAACATCTTTTTGACCAGATGAAAGTACATGATTACACATAGAAGACGGCGACACGCACGTGTGGCACAGTTTAAGATAACAGCAATAAAAGTAAGGGCGATGCAACTTATGCACGTGAGAACATACACACACAAACGGTACTATCACAGACACTTATAGCAATATACACACACACTCCAGAAAGGAGCGTTACAGATAAAGATAGACAAGTAGATAGATTACATTTATTAAAACAAGTCTTTTTTTTACTAATCATAAGAGTCAGCACTTATCTAGGCTAAATAAACAACATAATTGAGAGTCGATGAGGAAAATGTAGTTAACTGTACCCTGGGAGGAAAACACCGAGGAGACGCATGAGCTAAAATCGAATCGATATGAATCTCTTCAAGCCGAATGCTTCGAGAAGAATTGGACGTATCAAGTGCCATAAATCGAGGTCGATGCTGTACTTTCATTGGACGGTAAATTACTTCCTTCCTATCTAGAATAGCAATGATTGGCTGGTCGATAAATGCAGCCATTAAACAGATTCAATCTGTTACTTAACAGGCATCCAGTTTCGAGCGGATAAAATATTATGAAATATTCCGAAGGTTTTCGGGTGAAGGTGACTACATCCGAACGTGACAATCACTATACAACGCTATCTAAAAACTTGGGGTTCAGGGCATGGAGCAGGTCGACGAAATAGGCATGGAGAGAGAGAAAGGGATAGAGTCAATAACAAACAGTGAGTAAATACATATTCTTATGTTGGATAGTTAAATGTAGAAAAGAAAAAGAAAGAGAAAAACGAACTGTTACAAACTGAAAATTTAAAGACATTAAGTATAAATTGTTTGTAAAACATTACAAAAGAAAAGGCTGATATGTCGTACAGAACAGTTGGAAAAAAAATGAAAAAAAAATGACTGCTCTCATACGCATACTCATATTCAATTGTTTGGACAGTGATTGTATCTTGTTAAAAAGGAGACAAATATTTTGTTTATTAGAACAGGAAAAAGATTTTTTTGTCCCAAAAAAACAAAAAAACGAATATTTCATGAACGTAAAAGACAAGACGAAAACAAATAATGTTCTGTCCGATTGCCAAAGCTTCCGGTGGCGCCAAGGGTGGCAGTATCGTCATAGCCATCGAAACTGTGATTACACCACTGGTTGACGGCTTATGATGACATGATACAGCATGTGCAATCGCACGTTGAATGATGACGAATACTATGAGAGGATTGAAACTCCATATACCACCCACTCAGAACAACAGCTGGCCCAGAAATCAGCAATCCCCTCCCCTTACTTAAGAAACGTTTCGCATGTAATGTGAGGATTAAAGGAGAAAATAGGGGTCAAGATTTACATGATATCACTTAAAAGGGCAGGAAAAATGGCTGACTTATAAGGAGTTTTATAATGTAATTATGAGTCAGTCATTTTTTGAGTCCCTTTGAGTAATATTTTTTGTAACAATTAAATAGATTATAAAACGAAAAATTTTCATTTTATAATCTATTTTTTTTCCAAATTTAGACTTTAGCTGCAATATTTTAAGAAGTTTTAAGAAGTTATATTGTCCCTTACTTTTCCAGGTTTATTAATTTGAAAATATGTCTTTACATGGGTGAGCACGAGGCTCCCTTACTGAGAAATGCGTATTTGACCTTGTGTCTGACCTCATGCAGAGGAGGCTAATAAACACACTAAAAAGTAAACATACGGTCCGCTGTCTCTTCTTCATAAACATGTATATGCTGTGAATTTATTATAGTAATTTAGACAACTTCAATGTGATAAAATGCATTGTCGTCACTCGTAGCAAGTAAACAGAGTGTGGCAGGGACTTAGTTCAAATGTCTGGATTAGTTTGTGTAACGTATAAGGCTCGGTTACGTGCGAAGAAGAAAATCAAAATGGTGGCCACGCCTTAATATATGAGGGCGGGTCACGCAAAGTAACGTGAAATCTCGTTACTCATATGCAACTGAAATGGGTCATGTTTGGATATAAAGCCAGTTTTCAGAGTAAGGGTGTAATTTGGAGTCATGAGTTTGGATCAGAGCGTGTATATGTACGGTACTGAGGCGTGACGATTTTAACCGTGAAAACTAAAATCACATGCAAATCTTTGAACATTTGTTTCATTAATATTTTTGAAAAGTGGCAGAACGTCCAAAGATACGAGCACCATGCCATTGTCGCCAGACAAAGAGATTCATTTATTTGTATAGTCGCGATTAAAATAAAGGTGTTATTTCAGTAAACGATTTAGTGATATCGGCTGCTTCAAAATGTATCAAAGGGAGATAATTATGTTTACTGCTGGAGTACTAATGACTATTTTATGACATCATTTAGATTTGTTCACGATAAAATGTGTAAGTGATATTATCGATTTGAATTGCGTATTAACATCATATAACACTTCCCCATTATTGTTGAATTGTAATTTTGATGTTACTCAATGAATACTCTTGAACAAAAGTCAAATTTGCTTATATGAATTTTATATCTACGAAAGTAAATTAAAATGTGTTCTAGCAAACGGCCTATCATTATCTATACAAAGTTGGGTATGTGTATATGCTTATAGTTATCATAAATCCTACATACTTATATATATATATATATATATATATATATATATATATATATATATATATATATATATATATATATATATATATATGTGTATATATATATAAGTATGTAGGATTTATATATATATATATTTATATATATGTATATATATATATATATATATATATATATATATATATATATATATATATATATATATAGAACAATTCCAAGAATTTACGCTAGTCTCAGCATTATTTAAGGAATCATCAGCAGTTGTTTACCATGAGAAAACTGTTTTGGAAATTTCAAAAATAAACAGTATTTTATCTCATGGCTTCTCAGCAGAGTTGATCAGACCCCACTTCCCTAAAAAAAAACGTTCCGTATATTATATTAAAGTTTTGTTCAAGATTAATTTTTTGCTAACTTTTTTTGTTATTAAAAAATGTTCTCTTAACATGTGTTGTTCGTCTGTGTCTAAGAAAATGTATTCGTTATTTATGAAAAAAATTGCTGTATTTTATAGTGTTCGAACGTATCCATTAGACTAATTATTTGGCTGTTTATAGTTTTATGTATTTATATTATTATTTATATTTAGTTTCATTAAAAATATTTAAAAAATTATATATACATTTATATATATATGTATATATATATATATATATATATATATATATATATATATATATATATATATATATATATATATATATTATTTCATGTATCCACATAACATTTTATAGGGAGATATAATTTTTTATATGCATCAATTTTAAGTATTTACTTCAACAGTGCTCGATGCGTAAGTAGAGCTAGGTAGTAAGCTATGAAAATATATTTATGGCAATTAAGCTACACAGAAGCTCACCCGAAATCTATTAAACTGTAGAAGTGAGATAGGAAACAGCTGCCTATACAGAAATAATTTTACTTTAGGCTAACGATACATAAATAAATAAACAAATAAGTAAAAAAAACTAAATAAAACAAAAACCTAATAATTTAAAAATTAAAACCTAAAATAGAAATACAAGAACCACATGTTAAAATAAATTCACCCTTTATATTGACACAACAAAGAAACAGGATTAAGGGCAATCTATAGAAAACAGAACAATAGAACAGGATATAGGAAGTAACACTAACCAAACCTTTGTTCGTGGGATACCTATATATATATTTTTTTATTTTTTTAAATTTTTTTTAAAAATTCTTTTTATATATATTTATTCTCATTCTTAACATGCCCGTTTTTTTTACTGAACATATTTTAAACGCGAGATTTTCACATTTTATTTTTATTTAGTCTTTGAAGAGATGTGATAACATGGAAACGTTGGTTGATTGGCGTAGACTAATAGCAATGGAGAAAACCGGGATGTTAGAAAGAGAGGATGAACAAAAACAAATAATCGAAGACAATATTTTGGTATTAATCTTCAATATAATCTATTTATTTATTTTTCGATACATCTTTCATATACAATATCAGTAGATATAAGACGGATTTTCAATATTAATTAAATCCGGGAAAGTGGACACTTTTTTTTTAATATTTCCGGAGAGAATCTCTCCTTCTCAAAAAATAAAACAACAGTTCGATCCGTCTAAAAGAAAATATCGAACTTTTGTGTTTGTTTTTGAGACAGTCTGATTTTCTCCCGAATTATCAAAAGATTTTCCACCATACCGGATTTTATTAATATAAACAGTAAGTCTTATTTTCATTGATGGTGTATGTGAGAGATTAATTGTAAAATAAAAAAGATATTTGCGTAGATTAATCATTATTTGTTTTTGTTTTCCATCCTCTCGTTCTCCATTCCGGTTTTCCGCATTGCTATCAGTCTTTATAAATACCCACATAATTATTTACCAGCACATCTTTAAAGCCAGCTACGATTCCCCTATATATATATATATATATATATATATATATATATATATATATATATATATATATATATATAGTCTCGGAAGTTTCTCAACCATTAAAACTATATATTAAAAAAAAATAAAATAAAAAAAATAAAAAATTAAAAAAATAAAAAAATAAAAAAAACTTATAGTCTCAAGTCTTCCAGTGGAAAATCACTCATGTAAGTCAATTTATTTTTTACAGTTATTATATTAGTTAGTTTCTAACACTATTTTAAGGGATCATCAGTTGTTTACCATGAAAAACTGTTTCGGGAATTTATATATATATATATATATATATATATATATATATATATATATATATATATATATATATATATCTAAGTGGAGAATAATACATATTTTTAGAGTTAATCGCACTTTCATATCTACTATTTACTAAGTTATTCTTGATATAAAATGAATTTCTTTAAAAAAAAAAATTCATGATAGGCAGTATATAAGGGAGAAATAACCACACGTCATATAGCCTCGAGACTGAGTAGGAAAAGAGGTGTTTTAAGAATTCTGTCTTTACATGTTCTATTCATTGAACTTGCATATTTGCCTCGCTGTACTATATAACCTAAATGCATTCTTTCAATGAATATCAAGTTATTACGACTTACAAATCTATCCGTTTGAAATTTACGGCTTTCAAGTTCATGATATTCAAATTCACGACTTTCAAGTTCATGATATTCAAATTCACGACTTTCAAGTTCATGATATTCAAATTTACGACTTTCAAGTTTATGATATACAAATTTACGACTTTCAAGTTCATGATATTCTAATTTACGACTTTCAAGTTCATGATATTCAAATTTACGACTTTCAAGTTCATGATATTCAAATTCACGACTTTCAAGTTCATGATATTCAAATTCACGACTTTCAAGTTCATGATATTCAAATTTACGACTTTCAAGTTCATGATATTCAAATTCACGACTTTCAAGTTCATGATATTCAAATTCACGACTTTCAAGTTCATGATATTCAAATTCACGACTTTCAAGTTCATGATATTCAAATTTACGACTTTCAAGTTCATGATATTCAAATTCACGACTTTCAAGTTCATGATATTCAAATTCACGACTTTCAAGTTCATGATATTCAAATTCACGACTTTCAAGTTCATGATATTCAAATTTACGACTTTCAAGTTCATGATATTCAAATCTACGACTTTCAAGTTTATGATATTCAAATTTACGGCTTTCAAGTTCATGATATTCAAATTTACGACTTTCAAGTTCATGATATTCAAATTCACAACTTTCAAGTTCATGATATTCAAATTTACGACTTTCAAGTTTATGATATTCAAATTTACGACTTTCAAGTTCATGATATTCAAATTCACGACTTTCAAGTTCATGATATTCAAATTCACGACTTTCAAGTTCATGATATTCAAATTTACGACTATCAAGTCTATAATATTCAAATTTACGACTTTCAAGTTTATTATATTCAAATTCACGACTTTCAAGTTCATGATATTCAAATTTGGCCTTTTCGCTAGAAGCAAAGTGTTATATCTGTTCTGATACTACACTTCATATATAATTTTCTTCTCTCAAAGAAGGGGAAATCCTAAGCTCAGACCTTAAATCTAAGACATTTTCTGTAATAAACATCTAAAAGATGGCAAATAATTGATTGGATACCCTTTGTGAAAATTTAGATACTTCCGAATTTTGCGAAGATTTAATAATAAATATGAGACATGAATTAATAAATATTTCCTATATTTTAGTTTCTTTGAAGTATTTTAAAGAGATTTTACGTAATATAATATGGGAACACCTTCTATGTAGAAAATGTAAATATTGAAGATTTGCATTGAATTTGATCCATATTTATTACACACCAATTAAGTAAGATTTCCATAATTAAATATTTGTAAGGCCACATCGAAGTGGCGCAAAACTCTTCTGGGACGGATTCATATATATATATATTATATATTATTGTTTTTCAAATTGTATAACCTGGATGTATTGTATGGATTCAACAAAAAAGTATGGTTTTGGGTTGATATATTTGATGTTATGTATTTTTATGTATTTGTGTATATATTTTTTTATATATTTTCAAAGTTTAATTTTTTTACCAGTAGTGTTATGACTGCGGTACTGGTCCTCTGAAGAGAAGAATTATCTTTGAAAACTCATGAGCTAAGGACTTCAAGATACTTTGCTTGAACTTTGAATTCTAATAAAATTAAATAAAATTTGATTGACACCTTATTTTATTACTTCATTTTATATTATAATATATATATATATATATATATATATATATATTATAGGACATTGAAAAAAACCCAAGAAACGTTATATTTTTAAAATATATATTTATTAAGTAAATAAAGTAATTTTTCATAAATATATGTCTCTCAGATCTTCGTTGTCAGACAGTCGTGACGAAAAGTTATTTACATTCTTTTTTGTCTTCCTCATTTTGCTTGTGTTAAAATCGCAAGTAAATCAACACGTGGTCCCAAGAGGATGTGAGCATTTTAGATGTGTGTATTGGAGCGGTTATGCTTACATTAAATGGAAGAGTGGTATACATCCTTACTACAGGTAATAAAATTAAGCTTTTGAAAATATAAAAAAATATATTAAAAATATATAAAAGTATATAAAACATCATATATATATATATATATATATATATATATATATATATATATATATATATATATATATATATATATATATATATATATATATAATTTTTATGAGGCTGCCGTCTTTAGATACCGAATAACGTTTTATTTAATTTATCAAGCATAAGTTAGACTAGAATTTTCTTTGGTCCGTTCTCTTAAAGTTTCGAATAGCATTTTCATTAATTTGTCAAGCATAAGTTTGACTAGTATTTGCTGGTCTGTCAAGAATAAGTTTGAATAGAATTTTCTTTGGTCTGTCCAATTTAAGTTCCCAATAGCATTTTCATTGGTTTGTCAAGAATAAGTTTGAATAGCATTTGTTGGTCTGTCAAGCATAAGTTTGAATAGAATTTTCTTTTGTCTGTCCAATTTAAGTCCCCAATAGCATTTTCATTGGTTTGTCAAGAATAAGTTTGACTAGCATTTGCTGGTCTGTCAAGCATAAGTTTGAATAGAATTTTCTTTTGTCTGTCCAATTTAAGTCCCCAATAGCATTTTCATTGGTTTGTCAAGAATAAGTTTGACTAGCATTTGCTGGTCTGTCAAGCATAAGTTTGAATAGAATTTTCTTTTGTCTGTCCAATTTAAGTCCCCAATAGCATTTTCATTGGTTTGTCAAGAATAAGTTTGACTAGCATTTGCTGGTCTGTCAAGCATAAGTTTGAATAGAATTTTCTTTTGTCTGCCCCATTTCAGTTCCGAATAGCATTTTCATTGATACTCAAGCATAAGTTTAATATCACTTTCTTTGGTCTGTCAAGCATACATTTCAGATATAATTGTCTTTGGTCTGTCAAGCATACATTTCAGATATAATTGTCTTTGGTGTAGATTGAAATAGGATTTTCTTTCGTCTAGTAATCTTAGGTTTGAAACACTATTTTTCTTGGGCGTTCTGTTTAAGTTTCGAATCGTATTTACTTAGGTCTGTCAAGCATAAGTTTAAAATATAATTGTCGTTTGTATTTCCAGCTAAAGTTTGAAATAGTATTTTCCTTAGTCTGCAATTCTTAGGTTTGAAACAGCATTTTTCTCGGTCTGTCCTGTTTAAGTTTCAAATAAAATGTTCATTGGTCTGTCAAGAATGAGTTTTAAATAGCATTTTCAGTGGTCTGTGAAATATACGTTTGAACTCTCATCGTCTTTTGTATGTCCAGATTTAAATAGCATTTTCAGTGGTCTGTGAAATATACGTTTGAAATCTCATCGTCTTTTGTATGTCCAGATTTAAATAGCATTTTCAGTGGTCTGTGAAATATACGTTTGAACTCTCATCGTCTTTTGTATGTCCAGATTTAAATAGCATTTTCAGTGGTCCGTGAAATATACGTTTGAACTATCATCGTCTTTTGTATGTTCAGATTTAAATAGCATTTTCAGTGGTCTGTGAAATATACGTTTGAACTATCATCGTCTTTTGTATGTCCAGATTTAAATAGCATTTTCAGTGGTCTGTGAAATATACGTTTGAACTCTCATCGTCTTTTGTATGCCCAGATTTAAATAGAATTTTCAGTGGTCTGTGAAATATACGTTTGAACTATCATCGTCTTTTGTATGTTCAGATTTAAATAGCATTTTCAGTGGTCTGTGAAATATACGTTTGAACTATCATCGTCTTTTGTATGTTCAGATTAAAATAGCCTTTTTAGTGGTCTGTGAAATATACGTTTGAACTCTCATCGTCTTTTGTATGTCCAGATTTAAATAGCATTTTCTCTTATCCATACATCTTAGGTTTGAAACAATATTTTCTTTGGTCTGTCATGTTAAAGTTTCAAATTACATTTACTTTGGTCTGTCATGTTTAATTTTCGAATAGCATTTTCTTTGTCTGTCCAACATACCTTTGAAATATTGTTGTTTTTGGTATATCCAGATTGAAATAGAATTATATTTTGTGTATTAATGTTAGGTTTGAAATAGTATTTTTCTTTGGTCTGTATTGTTTATGTTTCAAATAGAATTTTCTTTAGTCTGTCAAGCCCAGGTTTAAAATAGAATGTTCTTTGTTTGATCATGCATAAGTATGTAAATAGCATTTTCTTTCATATGTCAAGCTTAAGTTTTAATAGGATTTTCTTCGGTCTGTCCTGTTTAATCATACATAGCATTTTCATTGGTCTGTGAAGCATTAAATAGCATTTTTTATTATTCTGTCAAGCTTCAGTTTTAATAGCATTTTCTTTGGTTTGTCTTGTTTAATTATCGATAGCATTTCCTTTGGTCTGTTAAGCATAAAATATCATTTTATTTTGTCCGTCAAGATTAAGTTTAAATAGCATTTTCTTTGGTCTGTTCTATTTAAGTTTAAAATTGCATTTTCTTTGTGTTGCATACTGCTCTTGCCTAGACCGCGGCAGTACGCGTTTCGTATACTCAGAGAGGGTTGAGGGTTGGTTGTGTTGTCCAGTGAGTGGTCGTCCAGTGGATAAATTCTTTCTTCTCTGCCGTCGTCTGTTGTCTGCAGTAAAAGCCATGTCGCTCCCCGAAGACAAACTCTGCTTTTAAATTTAATTCATTTTATTCAAGCGTTGTTATTTCATCTGGGGGAAATTCACCACGCCGACAGAGACTAAGAGAGCAAATCCAACGTTATCGCAGTTAGTTATTAATGTTTTCTTAACTATTACTTGAGAGGGGGAAAGGATTCTCGCGCTTGTCTTCCCTGAAGGGAAATATTCCGTATCTTTACATTGTGAATCGAACGTCCTCTCAGTTCGCTTTCCGAAACAGACTCTAAAAACTCGCTTCCACGACAACGAGTTACGTCACAGATCCCTTTGTTTCCCACGCAAAGCCCCCGAAGTCACAGAGCCTCTCGCAGGTGTAGACTGACCCTTGATCTGGGGTCTCGTCACACGTAACCTTGTCACGTCTCCGACTGTGAGAACAAGCTCTGTTCTGCACTCGACTGCCCCGCGTTAATTCGCGCAAGTCAAACCCGATCTCCTACAGATATGTCCATTCCCATAGGGCCATTATCCAACATTCATCCCTTACCTACACAAAAGAAAATAATCCTAAGATTTTTATTTTTACACACCCCTCTGCAGGGTCTGGTCATAAACAGGGGTTAGCACGGCTGGGCATCTCAGTCCCCTCTTGTTGGCCCGGCTTCCACTAATCGGCCTCATGACCCTTCCTGGGATGTAAGGAAATTTTCCATACCATCGATATCGGCTCTATGGCCATCCCTGTCACAAGCGATTATAAGACACGCTGGGTGTTCACCTGTCGCAAGGTTGCTTGACTACTTGACCTCACGGGCATCCGCACACAACCCTAGGCATCCAATTCACCTCACACACGCACTCCCAAGTATCAGCATACAACCGATAGTAACTTTCTCTAACTGGCGGGTATTACTGCGAATTACGGGTAACAAAAAAAAAACAAAAACAGAAACCCCTATCTTATTTAACTTAATGTGGTCAGCCCACGACTTTAATTTTAGGTGCCGTTCTATCCTTAAGCACTATATCTGCACTCGGTTCAAGACACCTCTGTGGAAACGGTGTGTCTTGTGGAGTGGTATTGCCGACACTTACATCGGGCCTCAATCCGATCACATCAAAAACCTAAGACGGACCCATTCCTACAAATTAATATATATCATCATTCATGCTTGATTGACCAATACCAAGGCGGTAACTCCGAGCCCCCCTCCCCAAAATACACCCAGAATCATGCCAATCTTTTCATGGCTACAACTCGCTTTTCTTTTCACGCGTGTGACACCGAACAATTCTTAGTTCATATAATCGCACGCTCACCGGCTACCTCAACGGGTCACACGTAGCGAACATAACTCAATCCCAGCCCGCTCACACTATAAGCGGGCACATGCCAATCCTTTCATTGGTACAACTCGCTTTTCTTTTCACGCGTGTGACACCGAACAACTCCTTGTCCGTATAATCGCAAGCTCACCGGCTACCTCAACGGGTCACGTGTAGCGAACATAACTCAATCCCAAATCATTAGTTGGAAGAGATACGACCTTCGGCCTCCCCTGGGATGTAAGGAAATTCCCCTTACGATCGATATCGGCCCACGGCTATCCCCATCGGATCCTCGCAAAAACCCTACCGCATTGCCAAAAGCTCAACTCTCTCATTCTAACTCTTTTTAATTGGCTGACCTCAACTTAATTTTTAATTAGTTACTGTTTTTTTCCTTTATATACTAAAAATGTAATATTAGGAGGGCAAAAAATAAAAATAAAACAAACAATGCTCTCGGCTAAACAAAAAAAAACAAGGAAATTAATTCAATGAGTTTCTCTGTCGACGATACATTTAAATCAAGCAACAAAACAAGATTAAAACAATACAATTTGATGAAAAACACACCACCCGACAAGCAGCAATCAAGAAAACAGTTTCCCCACCCATCGAATGCATTTTTTTAAAACGTAAACCGAATATGTTCTGTTTGAGTGTATGTGTGTAAGTTCTTTACCGTCTCTTTTTTCTTCCTCTTTATTACAAAAGTAAAAACTGCTGTGTGTGCATGGTTTTTTAGTGTGCGTGTGTTCACTTTTTTTTCTTTTTACAAATATTTGATTTTTGTGTGTGCGTGTGTTTCTTTATTTTTTATCTATTCAGTTTTGTTTCTAACTAAATTCGTTTGTTTTATTTCTTATTTTTTCACAATACGTTCACAATTATTCCATTCTTTTCTTTGTGTTTTTACTTTTACGGCACATCAACGTCTTTTTTTCTCAACAAAACAACGACTGTCTACTTACTGTTTGTAGTTCTCTCTCCGTCTCTGTCTTTCGGACCTCACACGCTGTCTTTCTTGCTTTTAAAATTCTTCTTTTACTTTTTCTTTCGTGGTAACTCATGGTTCGAATCAGCCGATTCCATGCTCGAAATGGCAAGTCACTCAGCACCAAAAAGGGTAATTGTTGCATAGCTACTCCTGCTTGGACCGCGGCAGTACGCGCTTCGTATACTCGTCGGGTTGAGGGTTGGTCGTGTTGTCCAGTGAGTGGTCGTCTCAGTGCATGAATTCTTTCTTCTCTGCCGTCGTCTGTTGTCTGCAATAAAAGCCATGTCGCCCCCAAAGACAAACTCTGCTTTTAAATTTAATTCATTTATTCAAGCGTTGTTATTTCATCTGGGGGAAATTCACCACGCCGACAGAGACTAAGAGAGCAAATCCTACTTTATCGTAGTTAGTTATTAATGTTTTCTTAACTATTCATAGAGAGAGAGAGAGAGGGGGGAAGGATTCTCGCGTTTGTCTTCCCTGAAGGGAACTATTCCGTATCTTTACATTGTGAATCGCACGTCCTCTCAGTTCGCTTTCCGAAACAAACTCTAAAAACTCGCTTCTAACGACAACGAGTTATGTCACAGATCCCTTTGTTTCCCACGCAAGGCCCGCGAAGTCACAGAGCCTCTCGCAGGTGTAGACTGACCCTTGATCTGGGGTCTCGTCACACGTAACCTTGTCACATCTCCGACTGTGAGAACAAGCCCTGTTCTGCACTCGACTGCCCTGTGTTAATTCGCCCAAGTCAAACCCGATCTCCAACAGATACGTCCATTCCCATAGGGCCATTATCTAGCATTTGGCCTGTCAAGCATAAAATATCATTTTATTTTGTCTAGTACGATTTAGTTTAATGCAATTTTCTTTGGTCTGTCAAGCATAAAGTAGCATTTTATTATCTGTCAAGATTAAATTTAATAGTGCTTTCTTTTGTCTGTCCTGTTTAATAATAAATACAATTTCTTAGGTTTGACAAGTACAAAATCACTCTTTTTTGTCTGTCAAAATTTAGTTTTAATAGCATTTTCTTTGGTCCGTCTTGTTTAATCAGAACAAGCATTTTCTTTGGTTTGTTCTAAGTTTCAAATACAATTTTCTCTGGTCTAAATCTAAAGTTGAAATCGAATTCCCATCGCTAAACGCACATAATGAATGGTCAACTTTTAAGAAAACAACTTCTTATTTTATAAGAGTGTTCGCCGTTTTATTCACCGTTCACTATTTATACATAGAGAAGCTTTTGAAAAGTCTTTTCGGTTTTAAATTTCTCGGATAAAAAAAGTCTTGTTTACGGGTATTAAAAAAAACAGATGAGCAAGAAGAACTTTAAAGAAAGGCTGTGTAACTTCCCTCGCCTTTTGTAAAAGAGAAAATATTTGCTGTTTGTTCATTTTCATTTTCAGCTTGCAAAAGAAGACATAGCAATTCAGACGCAAGGAAAATAATCAGCATGATTTAAGTGAAGTATTCCGTTGGTGGAAAAACAGTGAACACATCTATTACTATATTTTATATATGTCTGTCTGAAGCCGAAACAGTTGTGGGCCTATAATATAACGAGCACTTTCTCTGTCTGTCTGTCATTCTGTCTGTCTGTCTGTCTGACTGTCTGTCCGTCGGCGAAGATTTTTGTAAACGTAAGAGAGAAGTGCGGGGGGCGGGGGTAATTACTATTTAATTAATTTTGTCAAGTCAGCGTTTATAATCTTCGTATACCTTTAGAATTAGGAAACTATTGCTTAATTAATTAATTTAGATTAGATTACATTAAATAACATTAGATGACATATAAACAAAGTAGTTCGAAATTTCAAGGCGTGACAGCGATTAGAAGAGAGGAAGTGTCAAGAATCTTTCTTGAACTAATACTCTTTCAACTTCCTTATATACTGTTACAAAAACACGCTGAGACACTAGACGGGTCTTACAATTTACGAAAATAGAGTCAATAGAATTCAATATAAAAATATCAACATCTTCTCTACAATTAAATCAACTTTATTTAACAGTTTCGTCAATACAGAATAGGAACCAGAAGTAGTCACCGACGGGCATTGACTATAGAAAGAGAATTGAGTCCTGGAGTTTCATCTTGTCCCTTAACGCTATAGCGAGAGACAGGAAGAGCAATATGGTGTCTGGTCGCAGCATCACCTCTTGAGGAACTGTTTGTCAAAGGCGCCAAATAGGCTTGAGCAGAAGTAGCTGAAAAGCACACATGCTCAGTGTTCTAATTACCCTATGTATTTCTACATAAGTTTGGACATGAAAGATGAGAAAAATAAAAAAAGAGAGAAGCTAATAAATCATAGCAATGTAAAAAAATAAATGGATCGACCATAGTTGAGGACGACCCGAAGTCTTCCTTTTCATTGGCTACTACACTGAGATGTAGGGGAGAGTGTCACTTCTTTCCCTGGATTGATCCATGTATTTCGTTGGGAAACTATTGATTACTTAATTTAGATTAAATAACATTAAGCAACATTAAATAACATTAAATAACACAGTAGAAAGAAATTTCAAGACGAGACAGCGATTCGAACAGACAAAGTGTTAAGAATCTTTCTTGAACTAATACTCTTTCAACTTCCTTATATACTGTTACCAAAACACGCTCAGACACTAGACGGGTCTTACAATTTACATAATCCATTTCTTTTAAACTTCGAATAAATTCATATTTACAAATATACACTCATAACTGCTATTATCAAATTTACATATGCAAAACACGAACTCAATTTCCAATTAAAAAATCAAACAAAAAAGCACTTATCAGGTCTTTATGAATGAATGGGAAAAGAAACACTATGTAAAACGCCATCTTATTTATCAGATGAAGATTAGATCTGGACAGTATAGGGAGATGTGTGCGGAACAGGAGACTGTTGATTAATTACATTAAAAGAATGGGTCAGAGTGCTTGGGTTAGTAGATGTAAAACAATTGAGGTAGCAGGGTTATTTGGCACGGGATGGCCAAAGAAAGCATAGGAGGATATTATAAAGATGGATTTGAGAGAAAAAAGGATAACTAAAAATCTGGCCAGAGATAGGTTAGTTTGGAAGTCAATTTCTAAAAGTCGTCCAACACATGTCAGCATGTAAAACAGACGTTAAACGGATGAGGATGATGATGGTCATATTAAAAATCTAATCTTATGAGATGTTTTTTTTAGCTTACCATAGCTTACTGTTTTTTGGAAGAAAAGAAAACAGCATTAAATATATTAATTGCGACATGTTGCCAGGGAGGTTATGTTTTACTTTTTGTCTTTTTTTCTGTTTGTTAACAATTTTAAATAAGAAGCACTGATCAGGTGTTCATGAGGATTTTATCAGTGACCTGTGACGAGTATTGATTTACTCCTCTCCAGGAGTTAGACATAAGGCCAGTTTTTATCCTACTCCCACAAGTAAGATGTGACCCAAGGTCGGGTCAAGAAAGTGGGGTTCGAAAAGCCAGCGCCCGAGAGGTGAGCACTCTGGCCATTTAAAAATTGCCTGGGCAGCTCCGTCGGTATTCCCCGGTAGGGGCGCCTCAGACAGTAAGCAATAAACTTACTCCTCCCCAAAGAGGGGAGGCACAGCCTGGGAGGGTGAACTTCCTAGAACTGCACAGGACAGTACCTCAGACCGGCGGAATCAAGGCGCAAAGGCCAAGACAATACCAGTATGAGGTGCAGTATCCATCGGAACAGATACTACACTTTGATCTTAGCCAAAAGGCCAAGATGCACACCTATCTTATTGAGTGAAGTGTAACTTTTATTTATCTACCTCCCACAAGGTAAGATGTGACACAAGGTCGGGAAAGTGGGATTAGAAAA
The DNA here is from genome assembly GCA_963556195.1 of Sepiola atlantica. NCBI lineage: Eukaryota > Metazoa > Mollusca > Cephalopoda > Sepiida > Sepiolidae > Sepiola > Sepiola atlantica. Next base: position 45,856,488 of record OY744542.1, read on the forward strand.
ACCAGCACTCGAGAAGTTGAGCACTCTGGTCATTAAAAATTGCCTGAACAGCCCCGTCGGCATTCCCCGGTAGGGGCGCCCCAGGCAGTAAGCAATAAACTTACTTCTCCCTAAAGAGGGGAGGCAAAGCCTCGGAGGGTGAACTTCCTAGAACTGCACAGGACAGTACCTCAGACCGGCGGAATCAAGGCCCGAAGGCCAAGACGGTACCGGTCTACAGGGTGAGCATCCATCGGAACAGATACTACACTTTGATCTTAGCCAAAAGACCAAGATGCACACCTATCTTATTGAGTGAAGTGTAACTTCATTAATTTTGTAAGGGGATTCGCGAAAGTGATGCAGTACCCCCGACAGTAATCGAACCAGTCATGCTTAGACCACAGTCCACGCCTTAACAACGGCATCACCCATTTCCAACCACTCCAATAAAGTATGTTCATCAAAAACGCAGAAAAACAATTAATAATAATTAAGGTAAGCATACATTCTTTTAACCCATGTTTTCATAAAATACAAAGAACGTCAAACGCAAATATTATTTCTTTGTTAATACAATAATGAATGCATTCACTTTGTAAAACATAGCAAAAACCGCTTTCGACCGACATAAAGAGTTTAGATGAAGTGTTTTCGGAAAATCGACTGTTTTAATATTAAATATTCACCTGCAAAAACAGATGAACACACTTTCCGATAGAAATTGTTACATACATATTTCTAGTTAAATATTAAACACCGTTATGTACACAAAATAGAAGTGGCGTTGTGTAATGGTTACAGGCGCGAACTGTTACCTCGACGTGCCGAGTTCGACTTAACTTTTATTAATACCCTTTAGAAAGGTATGAATCCGTATATCTTTTCACCAGCTATGCATTAAATCAGAGGTCGCCAAAGGTGATCCGAGGGACCCCTTGGGGTCGGCGAAGAACTCCAGGGGGTCGTTAATAGTCAAAGGGGTCGAATGGGGGTCCGTGAGCGAATGATGTACACAACTTTTTTTGTCAACTACACAGCGATACACAATGAAAGAGGGTGCGAGATATCTTCTTATCTGACCAGCATCCTTCCCAGCGTGACTCATCTTCTCCTCTGCACCTGCGTCGGGCCAGCATCCCTTTAAGGGGGCGTCACACTAGTTTCGAAAATACAACCTCCTCTGAAATTTCTGCTGGTCACATTCTCTTCACGTTGTTTCTCCATATCTTTTCACCACCGAAGGTTGGCCTTTTGGCTAAGATCAAAGTGTAGTATCTGTTCCGATGGATACTGCACCCCATAGACTGGTATCGTCTTGGCCTTCGGGGCTTGATTTACGCCGGTCTATGGGTCTGTCCTGTGCAGTTCTAGGAGCTCCACCCTCCCAGGCTTTGCCGCCCTTCTTTGGAGAGGAGTAAATTTATTGTTTACTGTCTGATGCGCCCCTACCGGGGAATGCCGACGGGGCTGCTCAGGCAATTTTTAATGGCCAGAGTGCTCACCTCTCTGGCGCTGGCTTTTCAAACCCCACTTTCCCGACCCGACCTGGTCACATCTTACTTGTGGGAGTAAGATAAAACTGGCCTTGTGCCTAACTCCTGGAGAGGAGTAAATAAATACCCGTCACATTAATTTGACTCCCACACTCGTGTAAGTATTACGTTTTTGTAAAATCTACTATCAATAAAAAAATGAGTAATTTCAAGTTTTTGCTATCTTTTATTCAAACAGTTTTTCTTTTTTTCAGTACCCTGTCAGATACTAAAAAAAAGTGCAGGCAGTATAAATGAAGAATATTTGAAATTGGGTTTCATTACTTCATCGGAAAATAAATCGATTTCTTTGTGCTTACTTTGCGAAAAGACATTTAGCAATGATAGCATGGAGCCATCTTTATCTTGTTGCATCTTTTCTCGACGAATTTTCTTTGTGCGGATAAAGGCAGGACGCCTGCTATCACTTTTCCTGCTAGCCAATGCTTCCACATCTCCGTCGCAATTCTCCAGCTCACACCTCACGGTTTTTAAGGTATTTAAGGAGCACCGAGCTGCAGCTAAGATGTCTAAATTTTGAATCAAGCTCAAATCATCATGAAGCAGGTCACTCTCTCTGACAATATTCTGGAGCTATCAAGTTATCCGTGGTCTCTTGCTCTCAACCCAATAATATTACATAGAAACAGATATCCGATGCACTTCACCATTGTTAAATATACCGAATGGTTAACAAATAAAAGGATATAACAAATTATTAGTTTTTTTCTCGAATACCATGCATAGCTTTCTCCCTTTGTCTCGATATATCTTTCTATTTATCGTTTTCCATATATTCTCTCTCCCTCTCCCTCTCCCTCTCCCTCCCCCTCTGTGTCTAGCTCGCTGTCGATTTATTCTCTCTCTCTCTCTGTTTATATATATATATCCTCTCTATTTATCTTTGTCTGTCTGTCTCCCCCCCCTCTCTCTCTCTCTCTCTCTCTCTCTCTCTCTCTCTCTCTATATATATATATATATATATATATATATATATATATATATATATATATATATAAATTAATATTAATATATATATATATCAGTAAATAATATTAAATTATTAAGTGAAATATTTTGAAAATCAACAATCGTGCAATTTAAATGAAAAATTAATTTATTTAATTTTGTTGTTGTTGCAAGCTTTCGTTGTAGATACAACTTTGTCAGGCGAGACTGTCTTATAGTTTTTTTTTCTTCTTTTCTTCCTTTCAAAATATTTCACGTGCCTCAAATGTGTCACTTTCCTTACTTAAAAAGCGCCAATCTGCGCATAACATCGACAGGACTACACTTATCCTAACGTCTTTTAGAACTTGACGTCTCTTTCTGCTCATATCGTGATCCGACCCCTCGGGGTTAATACCATCAAAATGAGGAGTAAGAAAAGAAGAAAAAAATATAAGACAATCTCGCCTGACAAAGTTTTTCTACAACGAAATCTTGCAAAAAAAAAAAAATTAAATAAATTAATTTTTCATTTAAATTGCATGATTGTTGATTTTCAAAATATTTCACTTAAATACATTCTCATGCGTGCCTCAAAGATGTTGTCAATTTCCTTATTAAATTATTATTTTTATTTTTTGTTTAAAATTATTTAAAAAAAAAAAATTAATTATTTTATTGCTCTCATCAGTGTAGGGATGATAATCTCAGACGGTTGTAAGGCGCGAACCGCTGCCACAGAATCAACCTAGACCCTGCAAACAAGCGTCATAACCATTAGACCACGAGACATTACCACATTTAAGAAGGGCGGCATATCTCAAAAGGCTGACTAAAGATTCTACGAACGTTGTCAGAAAATGCCTTATAGCTACGTGTCAGTCGATTTTTAACTTCCCCGAGGGGCTTATAACAATATTAATTATATATACTGTAAAAAAATTTAAATATTAAAGTGTTTTTATACATAAAGACGGTATCGTTTTGAGTGTTTTACCCCCATCAATGCAGGGGTGGCGGTTGCAATTTGTTGCATGGGGTCTAACGCAGTTCGTAGATTCAGCCTAGAATCTCGAGCCTAACACCTATGCACAAACGGCCACGAGAAATCGCCAGTAATTGAAATTAATGTACACGTACCGAAGAGGCGGGAGAAGCGTGTTGTTGTCGAATGTGTTTGATGCTCTAGCGGAACTTTGCATAATTGTTAATGACAACAATCTCGTAATTCCAAAGAGTATTCTACTATTAAGAATGTTAAATCTTAAAAATTATTTGAAATATTAAAGTGTTTTTTTTTAATACCTATATGCTATATCGTCTCGGTTTTTTTACCCTCATCAGTGCAGGAGTAGCGGTTGCAAGAAAAATCGTTGGAATACAAAATTAAAAATAAAATTCACGAGAAAAAGCAAGAATGGGGAAATTAACTTCCGATTAGAATAAGCGTTTATAAAAAAAAATTAATTGAAAAAATCGAGTAAAAACGTTTAAAAGGCAGAGTTTAAATGACAAAAACAAAGAAAATTGGCCAACTAACTTTCCGCTTTTATTTAAAACAATAATATTGGCCGCGAGGTTTAAGACGTTGGATTGAAGTTGAAAAATACTTATAATCTAGGGTTTCGAACCGAGTGACCGGTAGTGAATAGTCATACTTCTACGCTGAAGAGTCTTGATTGAAAAGAGACGAAACGTATACGTCCGTAGATAATAAACAACAACAAATATTTTTCATATATATATATATATATATATATATATATATATATATATATATATATATATATATATATATATATATATTTAGATTTTTCACTTATAAAATAGATCATTCAGTGAAGACCGGGGTTGTTCCAATAAATATATATATATATATATATATATATATATATATATATATATATATATAGTCTCTCATTCTCTATATATAAAATATATCCTCACTTTCTATATACATTTATTCGCCCCCCATCTCTCTCCTTCTCTCTCTCTCTCTCTCTCTTTCTTTCTTTCTCTCTCTCTCTCTCTCTCTCTCTCTCTCTCTATATATATATATATATATATATATATGAAGTCTGTCTACAACATATGCGACCATAGACCAGAAAAAATATTTCAAATACGTGACGGGGTTGGGACCCTAATCCTCTTCAAAGTAGGCTCTTTGTGCTTGCACGCACTTAGCCCACCGATCCATCCACTGCCGGAAACATCTCTGGAAGTCTTCTTTTGGAATGGTGTTTATCTCCGCCGTCGCGTTCCGCATTATCTCTTTTTTCGCACCCTCTCAACAACAGCTGCACTCCAAGCAGTTTGGGGCCTGCCAGAACGCTGGGCACTCTCCGCTGATGTGCGGCCATTTTTTAATCGGTTGAACCACTCCTTAATTTGTGTTACGCCCATCGCATCTTCTCCAAACACCTGCTGAATATAACGCGACGGCGGAGATGAATACCGTTCAACAAAAATACTTCCCAAGGTGTTTCCGGCAGTGGATGGATCAGTGTGCAAGCACAAGGGGCCTACTTTGAAGGGGATTAGGGTCACTACCCCGTCAGGTATTTGAAATATTTTTTCTGGCCTAAGGTCGGATACTTTAAGACAAGACACGTATATATATATATATTAAAGCAAGGAATATAGACGTTTGTGACATTTTTTGAGTGGAATGAAATTAAAAAGTGTAAAAACGAGAGGAAAATAATAATAATAATAATAATAATAATAATAATAATGATAATGATAATAATAATAATAATAACAATAATCATAATAATAATAATAATAATAATAATAATAATGATAATAATAATAATAATAATCAATACATGAATCTACTAAGCCGGCTTTCGTCCACACTCATCAGAGTAAAAACGTTGAAATAATTCATGCACTACGATTAAAAACTTAAAATAGTACCATGAAGACCAGTGACAAGTTTAGGGACACAAACTAAAAACACCTGGGGGGGGGGCAAAAGTGAATCAAATTGAGTCCTAGAAGCCACTACTTTTGTTTACAAAGGGAGTGTTTTAATGACTTAATATATATTACTTCCAGGAGTTTAAGGTAGAATAACGAATGTGATTTACTTGTGACAGAAAAAAAACTGTCACAATTATTTCCACGTATTCACTCTGATGAGTGTGGACGAAAGCCGGCTTAGTATATTTATGTATTGATTATTATTTTTTTCCTCTTTTCTTTTCAATTTCATTCCACCACAAAAATGTGACAAACGTCTGTATTCCTTGCCTTAATAAAATTTTGTACTACTAGAAATTTATATATATATATATAGAAATTTTAAATTAGAATTTAAAATTAAATAAAAAAAACAATCCATAATTAAAACATGCAATATTAGAAATCTAGTTTAGGGCCACAGTCGGGATACCATACAGTTCAATCCGAAATTCGGAAGCCGAATCCATCATCGTGAAATCCAAAATCCTAAAAGTCCGTATTCTGGGTACTCTGCGGTTATGACCTAATTTAAAATTTCTAATGTAAAGTACCCCATATCCCCATTTTTCCTTCTTTTATCTTTTATTTTTATTTTTACACAATTTTATGTTATCCTTTATTTTATCTAACAGTGTATTTATTTCATCTTTATTTTTCTTCATTTTTCTTTATTTTTCTTCATCATTCTTTTTCTTCTTTCTTTATCCCCCCCTTTTTATTATTAGTACCTTAAAAATAATTATGATTGGTACCCTTAGGACTTTATA
>OY744542.1:45867686-45955186 GCA_963556195.1 Sepiola atlantica
TTAAATTTAAAATGAGAATAAAATTATGATTATAACCGTCATTCCTATTTTATTTTAATTCTAATAAGTAATTATCATGTGGATAAAAATGTTTGATAATTTTAATTTAGGGTATTAATTGCTACTTCTGCATTTTATTTATTTTATTTTAATGTTGTGTTTATTATTTGTAGTGAATTTTGTTGTGATTATATTTTTTTTAAATTGTGATTATATTATACCGAGATCAATACTAGTGGAATCATTTTATAAGAGAAGTTTTCTGGTGTTACTAGTTTTAGCATTAACAAAACCGATATATATATATATATATATATATATATATATATATATATATATGAATATATATAAATATATATATATATATGAATATATATATATTTATATATAAATATATTTATATATATATATGAATATATATATATAAATATATATATACATATATAAATATATATACTTATATATATGAATATATATATAACATTTTAAATTGAGAGTCATATTTTAAATTTGGCTGACGGAAGTTTATACAGTAGGATCCGAACCCAATGGTATCATGTTTTTGAGATGTTCTGATCTTTTTTAACACAATTAATATATATATATATATATATATATATATATATATATATATATATATATATATATATATATATATATATATATATTGCTTTTGTACTCATTTGGTTTTCGTATTTTGAAATTTTGTACAAAAAACATTAGTGATTTGCCAGCTCCTTGTCACTGATGTCACATATACCAGCGTCAATCTCGCCAGTCCCAATACATCTCTTAAATTACCCTGTGATATTTAGCACAGAGGTTGGTTACCGCATTTGAACAATTTATTAGCCTTTAAACTGACGAAGTCTGTATACACTGAGAATTGTGAGTAATATCTGTTAACTTCAAATTATACTTTTTGGGGGCGATTACATGTAAACAGCGTGAAGCATGAAAAAAATCGCAAAAAAAGAAAATTAAAAAAATATATTTTAGATTTTAAGGTGCGTGATCACTTTTCTATATAAATTTAACATAAAATGAGCACCCACTCTCTGCCCAGTTACCGGTAAATTGAGACGTGAAACTGAATGGTTACTCAATTTTTGGACGGGAAAATATGGTTGGGGTATTTTATTAGTTTTTACTCATCCAAATTATTTTTTTCTGTTTTAAATATAAATGGGGGAGGGAATTTTACTTTAAAATATTTTCAATCTTTAACATTTTTGGTGGTGGTGGGCTTTCTTTAAAGTCTTGTATAAGCGACAACTTAACACAAAAAAACGTATATTATGTGAAATAATTGCTTGTTGGCTAAGTAAAAGTGACGATAACGTTTGTTAATGAACTTCACCGAACAATCTACACAATACGAACTAAACTGTTTAAAAATCTTTTTACCGTAACCCTAACTTGACCCTAAACTAACCCTAAACTAATCCTAAACTAATTCTAACCCTAACCTAAACCTAACCTAACCCTAACCTAACCCTGAACTAACCCTAAACTAACCATTAACAAAGGTTTAGTTTTAGTATGTAAAATCGGTTTAGTTGGGTTCGTATTGTGTAGAAGACGGACTTAATTCAGCATTTTCCTGAATGTCAGAACTGCTTACGTCACGACTGCAAATTGCTGGATACCTATTCATAAAAAGCACCAAGAACAACTTAACCACCCCTTTCCATCCACACACAATAAATGGGGGATGAACAGAAAAAAATGTATCCTAAAACGTTGATTACTGTTTCCGCACTTTATTTTATTGTAATAAAAAAACCTAACCCCTTTCCCCCCTAAAAAACCCTTCCACCCTTCCCCTCCACCAACAAAACCCCTTCTTCTCCCCCAAAAAACCCTCCCCTAAAAAACCCCTCCCCCAAATAAAACCACTTCCTTAAAAAAAAACCACCGCCCCCCAAAAAAATTAAGATAAAAACATAAGCTAAGTTCAGAGAAAATTTTGATTTCCCTATAATATTGAAAAAATATTTTGTTACACGTCTACATTTTTCCGCTAAATGGCTCGGAAGTGGGTGCTCATTTTACGCTAAATTTATGCAGGAAAGTGATACACTATTCTAAAAATCCTTCTAGTATTTATTAAGTTGTGCAGTCTAATCTTACTACAATTGTTTAGGACAAAAAAATTGACAAATAGTATATGTATTCCTTTTTTATTTCTATCACCGGTTATATCATTTTTTCTTTGTTTACTTTTTCAGTATGTCTGCTTTCTGGCAATGTTCATAGAAAAGGTTTCTATTCCTTGTTTACACTTTTGTTAAAGAGAAACTTTGGTGTATCTATTCCCTTGTTTTTTTTCGCGCCCGTAACACGTGTTTTTTAAATTTTACCATTATCCCATTTTTATAGCACATACATTTTTTTACCATTATCCCATTTTTATACAACATCCATTCTTTTACGATTATCCCATTTTTATACAACATCCATTCTTTTCCCATTATCCCATTTTTATACAACATACATTCTTTTACCATTATCACATTTTTATAAAACATACATTCTTTTCCCATTATCCCATTTTTATACAACATACATTTTTTTACCATTATCCTATTTTTATACAACATACATTCTTTTACCATTATCCCATTTTTATACAACATATATTCTTTTACCATTATCCAATTTTTATACAACATACATTTTTTTACCATTATCCCATTTTTATGCGACATACATTTTTTTTACCATTATCCCATTTTTATACAACATACATTTTTTTACCATTATCCCATTTTTATACAACATACAGTTTTTTTTACCATTATCCCATTTTAATACAACATACATTTTTTTTTACCATTTTCCCATTTTTATACAACATCCATTTTTTTACCATTATCCCATTTTTATACAACATACATTCTTTTATCATTATCCCATTTTTATACAACATACATTCTTTTACCATTATCCCATTTTTATACAACATCCATTTTTTTACCATTATCCCATTTTTATACAACATCCATTTTTTTACCATTATCCCATTTTTATAACACATACATTCTTTTACCATTATCCCATTTTTATACAACATACATTCTTTTCCCATTATCCCATTTTTATACGACATACATTCTTTTACCATTATCCCATTTTTATACAACATACATTCTTTTACCATTATCCCAGCTTTTCATTTCCGGTCGTCATGTAGAATATCATCGCTCTACTCTTACATCTCGATTGGTATAAACAATCGGTATGAAGCCAAGCTGATCAAAGTGAAGTGATTACAGTTCCCTCGAAAGCTTACACATGGAAATGTACATTCAGCCATAGTGTTTGCTCTTCAATTAAAGTTGCGGCGCACCCTAACCCGGTCAGTCTCTCATTAACTTCGGTTGATTTAGGACTTCGGGATGGGATAATACCAGTTTAGGATTCGTTCTTGACAATCAGTCCGGCAGGAACTGGGCCATTTCGGTGGCCTTTTACCTACCCGGCTTAAGTATATTGTGGTGGTTTTTCCTAGGAGATGCACCCTCTAAGGCCTTGCATTCCCTCTTTGAGGTGGAGTAAGTTTATTGCTTACTTCCTGAGGCGCCCTTACCGGGGAATGCCGACGGGGCTGCACAGGCTATTTTTGCTACGTCAGAGTGCTCCTTTTTTTTACTCTTCCCCCACCTTCCGACCTTGTGTCACATATTGCGATGGTGGGAAGCAATTAAATACCTGCTCTTCACTTAAATTCAGTGTGTGTGCAGAGGAGGGGTTTTATTTACTCCTCCCCAGGAGTTAGGCACAAGGCCAGTTTTATCTTACTCCCACAAGTAAGATGTGACCCAAGATCGGGTGGAGAAAGTGGGATTTGAAAAGCCAGCGCTCGAGAGGTGAGCACTCTGGCCATTTAAAAATTGCCTGGGCAGCCCCGTCGGCATTCCCCGGTAGGGGCGCCTCAGACAGTAAGCAATAAACTTACTCCTCCCCAAAGAGGAGAGGCAAAGCCTGGGAGGGTGGACCTCCTAGAACTGCACAGGACAGGCGTGCAGTATCCATCGGAACAGATACTACACTTTGATTCCCACCCCTGGGCTTATTGCATACCAAAATAAGACCGGCAGAGTGTAGGCGATTGTTGAGGTGTCTTATTGTCTGTCGGTCTGAGGTAAGGTCCTGTGCAGTTCTAGGAGGTCTACCTTCCCAGGCTTTACCTTCTCACACTTTGAGAAGGGGTTAGTTTATTGCTAATCGCATGAAACGCCTTTACCGGGTAATGCCGACAGGGTTGCGCAAGCATGTTTTGGTCAGTCAGAGATCTCTTCCTCTCGAGTGCTGGCGTTTTCAAATCCCACTTTCTCGACCTTGTGTCATATCTTCCCGCCGTGGTAGGTAGATCAATCAGAATGACTACCCGGGCAGGAATAGAACTCTCGATGTTAATACTTGTAGTCTAGCGTTTTACCCCTAGACCAGAATAACCTGCTACGTTTTAGGCTCGACTATTCATCGTCGATGATGCTATGCTGATTTTTTATTGTATTTTACTGGCAATAATACACCGGTGTTTTACCGGTGCGTTTATTATTTGTCGCTACCGTGAGCGGGTTTCTAAGAATATGCAGAGGAGTACATTCATTCGTCGTCAATCCGACGTGTCATCATCTTTTGTATATATTCATTTTTTTAAAAATTAATTAATAAATTAATATTTGCGTGCATTTTTTAAAATTAATTAATTCATAATTTTTTTTGCGTGCATAAAAGTAAGACATCAGCACGTGTGTCTGGCCATGAACCGTCACCAGCAAAACTACCCGGGCAGGGATCGAACATTCGATGTAAATACTCGTAGGCTATCATTTTACCACTAGACCAGAATAACCTGCAACGTTTTATGCTAGACTTTTTATCGCCTTCAATGTTACGCTGAGTTTTTGTTATTGTTTTTTACCGGCGTCTTTTACTGGTGCGTTTAATATTTGTCGCTACACTGATTCGCCATTATTCTACATTAATTCGCCATTAACCAGACGTGTCACACATTTTTGTAATTATAGATATATATTTAGCAATATTATTTTATATAAATTCTGTTTTTTTATTAAATTAATTTTGAAATGAGTTAATTTAAAAAATGCACGCAAAGATTACTTTATAAATTAATTTAATAAAAGAAGAAGAATTTATATATACAAACATTGATTACACGTCTTATTAAAGGCGAATGAATGTACTCGTCTGCATATTCTTAAAACGCTCAGGGTAGCGACAAATAATAAACGCACCGGTAAAACACAGGTGTACTATCGTCAGTAAAAACAATAACAAAACATTAGCGTATATATATAGGGTGGGCAAAAATAAGGGTCATATTTTTAAAAATTCATAACTTTTTTATTTATTGATTTAAAAAAATTTTTTTTTTAGAATAAGTAAAGGACCCCTTCCGAAGCAAGCATGAGCCGTATTAGCCCTAAGGAACGTACCCTCATTTAGAAAACATTATTTTTGCTTAAAAAACTCAAAACAGTGTAAAAAACAATACTTTAGTGTTTGTAAGTTTTAAGAAGTGTTTTTCGGCTAAAATTTGTTTTGTTTATTTCAAAAAATCTCGGAAGGGTCAGTCTACACACACATACAGTTTGGTGAGTTTAACTTTTATTTTGTGGAAGTTATTCAAATTCAAGTTATTCAAATTTAAAGATAGGACTTTTATTTTGGCCCACCCTGTATATATATATATATATATATATATATATATATATATATATATATATATATATATATATATATATATATATTAGTAATAAAGTTCAAATATATTGAAAAATGAACGTAAAACTAATATTTTTGAAAAATGCTAATAAACAAATAGCGCATTTATGAACACTGGTACAGTCGTACGGCAATCAATCCGCGTTTCGACGATTTTACGTCTTGTCAAGAACTGTAGATAAACTAAACAGTGAAAAATCTGCATTTAATATGTCACCAGAAAATCATAAGGCCAAGAAAAGGAAGATAAGTAAAAATAGGAAATCCAAGGTCATTAGTCAAGGAAATAACTCGGACAGGTCTTGATAACACGTAAGATCGTCGAAACACGGATTAATTGGCGTCAGACTGTACCAGTGTACATTTAATTCATATATATATATATATATATATATATATATATATATTAGTACATTTATTATATTTGTTTCTATATATGTTAATCCATTGAAACTCTAGTGTTTATAAAACGTGCTGTATTTAGTATAAATTGTTATTTATACAAACATTATTGGTTACATATGTGCATACATTTTTCAGTTGACGCTTTATTGCAAATGGCAACTGATACATGGACGCACATATGTAACCAATAATGTTGGTCTAAATAAAAATGTATTCTTAATAGAACGAAAATCTACATAAAATCTAAAAGTCTAAGAGAAATTTTTGGTGAAGACAATAGAATTCGCCCCGAACCTCTAAGTCCACCCCTAAAGAGTCTATGAGGGTAAAACTTTCTTAAAACTTCAAATATATCATTTTTGGATGAAATATGTATAAAACTTAAATCGTATCTATACTAAGTTCTGGGTAGGCAATGGAAGTAGAACCGAATCCATAGGTGCCCTACTAAGGGGGGTCTATGATAAGACGACTCCCCGTAAAACTTCAAATATATCAAATATATACTATTTTTATGAAATTTAAATCATGTGCACAACATTCTCCGGAGAAGACAATGGAAGTAGTCCCGAATCCTCACGTGCACCCTAAGGGAGCTATGAGGGAAGAACTTCAAATACGTTTATGTGATTTTAACTAAATGTTAACTATATGTAAAGTACACTAATTCAAAAGCATTCCAACATTTCAGTTTTTCTGACTATATTAAGTGTCGAAAAGAGTTAGGGTAAGGGTTATGGTTAGGGTTAGGGTTAGGGTTAGGGTTAGAGTTAGAGTTAGAGTTAGAGTTAGGGTTAGGGTTAGGGTTAGGTTTAGGGTTAGAGTTAGGGTTAGGTTTAGGGTAAGCAGTAAAAAGAAGAAAGTAATGTGGTGTTATGAGCATTTGTTCTTCAGTTCTCACATTCCATGAGCGATGTCTCTGACAAAGAGGGACAATGGATGCTTTCTGGGTAACAATCTATATACCTAACACTTATCATTGGCTAGTTTTTGACCTTGAAGTAGTATTTTTTCAGCTCCTTACATCAAATGGCTTCATGCCTTGTCTGGAGAGATTTCCATAAAACAATTAAACACAGTTTTAGGGATTTGAAGAAAGTTATACTTTTCCTCGGCTATCTCCGAGATTCTATTGACAGTATGTCGGGAAAACGACTGGAACGACCGAACTACTCTGGCTCATCTATTGAGAGTGTGACATTTTCCAAGCTGGATTATTTTACATGATTCATTCTGACCCCTAGCCTTTTCTATTAGTACTAACTACCTTTTCCAAGCATGATTATTTCACATGATTAATAAATGACCCCCATCCTTTTCTATCAGTACTAACTACATTTTCCAAGCAAGATTATTTCACATGATTAATAAATGGCCCTCATCCTTTTCTATTAGTACCAACTACATTTTCCTAGAAGGATTATTTCACATGATTAATAACTGGTATCCAGCCTGTGCTATAAATGTGTTTTTTCCAATTGTTACTTATCTACTGTAGCTATCGATGTGAAATAGGTTGCTTATTCAGCCGAAATGGAACAAGTAGAGTGATTTGTCATATCAGCAGGTGGCATTGAAAGCACGACACTTGCTAAAGACGTCGCTTCAACGCGAATACACAGGACAAAAGATCGGCATCCATATCACGCCCAATTGCAACCGATCTAAGCTTATACTGATCGATAAATTATTGCTTTTCAAAGATTATTTCTCATCGATTAAGCGATCGATATTTCAGTTCGAAATTCATGGGATTTAGTTTAGAATATCTTTCTTCGTACACCAACAGTAAATAGAATCAATACATTGGACACAAGTTTAGGAAATAAACTATCTTTTTATTCTAGCCGTCGCTTTACATATGTCATCATCCTCACCAATAGCAAATACAACATATTTATAGTGTTTGAGGACTTAGTCCATTTTTGCCTTAGGATGCTATATATCTACAGTAGAATAGTTTATTATGTTAATATGATAGAAAATTACATTTTTGAGCAGATGTTCACGTGACACCCCTTTTTAATTAAAAAAAAAATCTTCAGGTTAATAACAAATAGGTAAAAACGCCGATTGCAATTTCACAGTCAATAAATACAACACGTGGCCCTGAAACAGAGAAATAGAAACACTTGACAAAGGGGTGATATACCGAAATATCGTGAAATTCCAGCGTCACACACGACACTCGGATCTAGGAGAAAGACTTAAAACAAGTAATATTTATTTAAAATAATAACAATATTAATAAAAATAGTAATAATGAATATAATAATAACAATAATAATAATGATAATAATAATAACAATAATAATAATGATAATAATAATAAATTTAAAGTAAAAATCGCCTTGTTTTGAGCTTTCTTTCTTAAAACCCCGATATGTTACTGCATTGTTAGAGCCTTCCTATGAACTATCTCCTCCCTTCTCTCTCTTTCTCTCTCCCTATCTATCTATCTATCTATCTATCTATCTATCTATCTATCTATCTATCTATCTATCTATCTCTCTCTCTCTCTCTCTCTCTCTCTCTCTCTCTCTCTCTCTCTCTATATATATATATATATATATATATATATATATATATATATATATATATATATATATATAAATACCTATATATATAGTCTAAAGGAGCTTTGAGTCATTAAAAAAACAAAAAACAAAAAAAAACTGTAAAATGCAGTTTAAATTCCCAGACAAACTAACTAAATCCAAGATATTGCAGACTTAACATTCGTTGGAAAATTAATAAATGAAAAAGTATAAGTAAAAAAAAAAGGGGGGGTTAATTATCTAAGAGTGACACGAAAACAGGAGACCTTAAGCGTCTAATATTAACACGGGGATCATCAGCTGTTTACCATGTAACTGTTTCGGAGATTTAAAAACAGGACAGTTATAATATTCATGGCTCTCCAATGGTACTGATTATACGACCATTTCCCCAATAATCAAGTGTCGAAATATATATATATATATATATATATATATATATATATATATATATATATATATATATATATATATATATATATAGAGAGAGAGAGAGAGAGAGAGAGAGAGAGAGCGCTATATGTATATATTTTCCACTGAAAGACTTGGGACTATTAGTTTAAAAAAAATTTTTTTTTTAATATAGTTTTAATGGTTGAGAAACTTCCGAGACTATATATATATATATATATATATATATATATATATATATATATATATATATATATATATATATATATATATATATAAAGACCCAAAACAAGATATGGCTATAATTAACATGTTTACGAGTTGGTGCAGCTGGTCCATTGTAACAAGGGCATTGTTGTTTGTTTGTTTGTTTAACCCACTTAGAAGTGAAGAGCACTAAAATAATTTCAACAAAGAGAGAGAATATTAACAATAACGTTTTGATTACTATCCATAGAAAAAGGTCAATCCAATAAGCATTTAATTTTGAAAATAAGGCTTTTCATACGTTCCTCATATTTTCGTCTAAGCTACCATACTGTGAACAGGCAATATCCCTAGCGAGGTGTGGACACTGTGAGGCCAGCTGTAGATGAACAAGATATGTTTGAATTAAGTTAAACTGTTAATTACTAAGAATTATATTGTAAATAACTGGTATCGTGGTGATCGGAGAGTACCCGCAGTCTCTGATTCGAAAAAAATGGAAGTGGCTTCATATATATTAAGAAGACATAATTGTGGTGGCAAAGATCCTTTCGTCTGGATAGAAACGAAGTAGTCAGGTGTTAATATGAGTTAACAAACATATTCTATTATATAAACGAGCAATGTCTATGTGTGTATGTGTGTATGTTTGTATGTTTGCAAAATCTTCCCAAAATACTCGACAAGAATCATAAAGTTGATATTTTCTGAATCGCCCATCTTTCGGTCGAGAAATATCGATAAATTGAAAAAAAACATCGATTTATTCGTGTAGTACGGACATTAAACCTGTAATGGGGATTATTAAATTTGTTCGTCTTTTCGTAGATCGTACGCTTTGAGCATAAGCACTGTGCAAAACACAGCCGGAATTCAAACAGCGTTTAAGCGACCTATTTTTCGACAATTTTCGCACTGTCTTCGTTTGGTGCAGTAAGTAGCGACAAAGGGCTAATACTTTGAGATTGATGGTTCGATCACCACCAACTCCTTCTTTTAACGGTGACCTAAATATACGTTGAAGGGGGAAGGAGTGGGACTACCAGGAAAGAGATAGTACTTTTAATGGTAAAAATCTGTTACGCTTTTGGCCCGGGCGACGGGGAGAGAGAGAGAGATTGTTACACTTTTACTTGCAGAGGGGGAGGAAAAAAGGGGGGGCTCGGGCAACGCTGGTTACCCCTGCTGGTCTAATCTAAAAGGTTGTATGCTCAATAATCTCTCTAGTCCCCCCTCTCTCTGTTCTAGATATGATCTTATCACAATTAGTAGAGGTAAACAGTCAGAATTAATTAATTATAATGTGATTAGCGATGTGCGATTCAATAAATCTATCGTTTTCTCGACTTGATATTTTTAGAATAGTTTTAGCGCATAGATTCTACAACAAATATGAACACACGCGCGCAGCGAAAGTATCCTCAGTCATGGAAGAGCGGCCAAAAGAAGGTATGGTTATGTTTATGACAGTTACAGCAATCGAAACGTTGTGAAAATTAGAACAAAGATGGGAATTGTATTCTGAATAATACAAATAAAATAAAGTAGTTGTGTATGACTCATAAAATCAGTTTTCAGTTGTAATGTTGCATCCCTTTTAATAACAATCAGGTAAGAGAGAGAGAACTGTCTGTATTGCGATAGAGAGTACAATAATGGATAGACAGACATCCGTAAGATATTACTAATGTCAGAGGCAAGACATTTGTCAATGTGGTACTTGCTCTCTATATAGTCACTCCATATAGGAAAAAGGGGATGTAGGCTGTTCCATTACAACATGTAACTTGACAACAGTGCGATCGGTTGAATTTAATTACGAAGAGTTACGAAATAATTCATTTTGAACTACGAACACAATTTAAATATAATATATGACTGTTCTACGAATAAACCGAAATGCATCCTGGTGGATTTTATTTCGTAATTAAATTATTTTTAAAATGTTGTTTTAAGTCACGCTATTGAACTTTTAATTTAAATAAATAATCGATTAATTTATGATATAAAGGGCAGTTGTCTGTCTTTCTGCATGTCTGTCTGTCTGTCTGTCTGTCTGTATGTCCAGCTAAAAGTATAAAAACTACAAAAGAAACATCCAAAAAGTTTGTATATTAATTCTTTGGCTGTCGACTGGGTAAGGTTTCGACAGGGAGCGTTTTTTCAGCCGATTTATGTACTAATTTGTACGTTTTTTCAGCCAATGTATGTACTAATTTGTACGTTTTTTCAGCCAATTTATGTACTGATTTGTACGTTTTTTCAGCCAATGTATGTACTAACTTGTACGTTTTTTTCAGCCAATTTATGTACTAATTTGTACGTTTTTCAGCCAATTTATGTACTAATTTGTACGTTTTTTCAGCCAATTTATGTACTAATTTGTACGTTTTTTCAGCCAATTTATGTACTAAATTGTACATTTTTTCAGTCAATTTATGTACTAATTTGGAAAGAAATGTTATTTTGGATATTTGGTCAGGGGTTACTTGTAGGGTGAAGTATCCTCATGTCAGGTGACATTGATAAACCCTTGTACAGAGAGACCTAATAAACTTGAGGATCGTGTCTAGTAGGTAATTCAAACTCTCATATATGTGTGCGTGTGTCAAGAAAGAGGAATGGTCTGGGCGGAAGAAAAAGAGGAGGGTGGGAAGAGGGAGGAGGAAACGGGGCGGAGAAAAATGGGGGAGGAGAAAAGAGAAAGATAGAGAGACGAATAGAGAGAAGGAGAGAGATAGAAGTTTTAATTACACTTTTTCCCCCGGGCAAATAATGTGTAAGTCACATAAAGGCGAGAAACACACACGAGTGATCACATTAGATAAGTATTTATACTCTTTCCACGTTAACAATGATAATGTCAATGTTTTGTTTTATTTCTAGGGTTACCAACAGGATTAGGTCACGATTGAACTCAATCTTCTGAAATATGTTATCAAAAAAGACAAGATAGATGGCGCTGTCAGTCGAATGAACAAAGAACCAGAGTAGGACATTTTTATTATTACCTATATACGTTTTAGTACTTAAAATTGTTTGTTTATTTAACTAGAGCTACTGGAAGATTTTTACTTAAGTCTCTGTTTCAAGTTTGCTGTATCCTTCATAAATGAGTAGAGCACACATTGTTGTTACCGAATGAAAGGAACGACCGGCACGTTAGTATAAGGAAAAAAGAAAGATTTATTACAAGTATTTCAATCGAATGTGCTCTGATAAACTTACTGCACTTTAACCCACTTTACGTAAACACACCCGATAAACACGACTTGCAGCAAAATCCCACCCCATTACCTGAAGAGGTACACAGATGCCGGAAAAATGTATACTCTAATAGGTTTTTTTTTCGGACCGCTTGTTTTAGAATTCATTTCTTGCTCCCTGTTTCCCCGACAGTACCAACATGCAGACATTTTGTTGCACAACCTGAGATATAGAAAATGAGTATAGGTTTGACCAATTATGGTAATAATTTATGAGAATAATTAAATAAACTATATGTAAACAAAATTGATTCATTAGGAAAATGACGATTGATCAACCAAATAGACTTGACTATGCTTAAATATTAAAACAAATTGTTAATAGATACGGCATGTATATCACTGCACAAAAATTATTGAAAATCCTCAATATTATTCCGTTCAATGATTTCATTGAGTCTTTTATGTGTTGTCGAAATTTAGATACTTTGTTCAATACCATTTTCTCCAGGAAAGCGAATGCCTTCTATATCGTAGTTATTAAAGCAACTCTTTTCTCCCAAGAGTGATAGAAGTTATTCCGTATTTCTTTCTACAGTTTCCCATGATATTTTCTCTGTATAAACTAAACTCCTTATTATTATTCTTTTGTGTGTATCAGATTATTTTGGTGTTGGCATTAGTTTCCCCGATGTTTTTCTAGTTAGAAATCTTTCTGAAAAGACATCGAGTACTTACGGGAAGGACCACGAGAAGGTTGCCAACATCCTTAAGTGAAAGTGGTACTGCGGAACCGACTGGATTCGAACTTGGAACACCTAGGTCTTCAGTCCGTGTCGATATCAACTTAACCACCGTCACCTATTTGAAGAAATGTCTTTCGAATTTGGATTTACATATCTGATGATACGGACCACCGCTTGAAACGCGTTATATAAAATGATAAAATGATAAGATAACAAAATAATAAATAAATGTTGAAAAAAACATTTTACAAATGTTGGTAGTCTTACAGCGAGTTATGAAAATATATGTATGGAAATTAAGCTACACAGAGGCTTCCATGTAGCTTAATTGCCATGAATATATTTTCATACCTTACTACCTAGCTCTATTCACGCATTGAGCACTGTTGAAGTAAATACTGCAAATTGATACATAAAAGATTATATATCCTTATAATATTTTAGGTCAGTACATGAAATAATATATATATAACACATTTCCTCAAATGAAACAACACTCTTTCAAATTGAAAGACATTTCTTCAAATGGATTTACATATCTGATGAGAGCGGACCACCGCTTGAAACGCGTTATATAAAATGATAAAATAACAAAATAATAAATAAATGTTGAAAGAAACTTTTTACAAATGTTGGTAGCCTTACTCCTTTACATATATACTTTTCTCTCGTTGGAACTGCACTAATACTGCACTACCCACTTCTCTCTCTCTCTCTCTCTCTCTCTCTCTCTCTATATATATATATATATATATATATATATATATATATATATATATATATATATTTATCTATTAATTTAATGTAACTTTGCCCTTGTCAAGATGTTAGAAGTTTTTTTTTTATATTTCGCAAGTTTATTCTCCAATCCTCATGGTTCAGCCGGTTAACTGTCTCCAAATTTTTCTTTGTTTGAATGAAAATTGTTAATAAAATGTATATTACTTCCCAGCTCTGGGATTGAACTCAGATAGTGCAAATATCCAAAGCCAGACGTTTGTCAATCGGTACTCACTATACGTCTATTATGGGAAAAGGGAGTGTAGACTATTGCATTACAACATGCATTTTGAGAGCAGCACGATCGGTGAGAGACTTTTCATTCAAACTTTATACGTGACAGACCGACATATGTACTACTTTAGTTTGACAGACGGACCGAAGGGTAGATCCTTGTATAGAGATGCTTGGATGCATCTAAGATAACGTGCGTCCGTTCAACCTGCGTGATCGACCAACCTAGAGAACGACCTTAAACCCGACAAATACTGTTATAAAGATGAGTAGACGCACCTAAAATGCAAATGCCTCTCAACAGGAAATACAGCTTCATCACTTTTGACTAGCATGTCAGCCCAAGCCACGAAGGAATTCTGCTTTATTGTAATCACATGACAGGCCTCCCATTCCGACAATGCAATTACGACGGCCTCCTATTCTAATGTGGAAGATCAAACGCGAGTGATGACTGCTGAATGGTATGCTAATACAAGCTGCCTAATGTCTGAATGTGATATTGAAATAAAATAATACAAACATACACATATAAAGGCGTCTGTATACATATACAGAGAGAGAGAGAGAGAGAGAGAGAGAGAGACAGACAGACAGACAGACAGACAGACAGAGAGAAATATATATATATATATATATATATATATATATGTATATATACTACATATGTAACTGCATAAATCGTACACTTTGTCTACTACAAAATAAATGCCTAACCAAAAATATTGTATACCAAGCCACAATACTTGCCAAGGAAAGACCGAATAACAAGAAATACTACGTGGGTATGACCTCCTACAAAAGCACATTTAAAAACAGAGAACGTCGAATTAAAACAGCACTAGCAAACCACTATTGGGAGCTCAAAGAAAATGGACGCTCACCAATAATTGAATGGAAAATAATACGACAGGCCAGTACATGTATACGTTTAGATGACCCGTGTAGATTATGTCTGAATGAAAAAATTTAAATCCTAAACTTTAAAGACACTCGAAATCTATTAAACTGTAGAAGTGAGATAGCAAACAGCTGCCTACACAGATATAAATTTACCATAGGCTAACGATACATAAATAAATAAACAAATAAGTAAAAAACTAAACTAAACAAAAAACTAACAATTAAAAAAATAAACCTAAAATAGAAATACAAGGAACCACGTGTTTAAATAAATTCACCCATTATATTGACACAACAAAGAAACGGGATAATGGCCAATCTATAGAAAAGAGAACAATAGAACAGGATATAGGAAGTCTCATTAACCAGACTTTTGTTCGTGGGAAGCCCAACGATTAGCTGAGAGAACAACAAAGAATCTGATTGGTTAACTAGCTAGCTAACCGTGTATATAAAACACCTGGCAAAACTAATTCCATGTATTTTAGCCTGAAGATTCCCCCGGTGATGAAACGCGGGAGCCTCTGTGTAGCTTAATTGCCATAAATATATTTTCATAGCTTACTGTATATATATATATATATATATATATATATATATATATATATAATTATTCCATGTATACACGTATACTATTATTAGGTGATATATTGTGTATAGATTTTCAGTATTAACTTCAACAGTGCTCATGCTCAATACATCAGTAGATTTTAGTAAAATATTAAAATACATTTATGGCAATTAAACTACACAGATGCGTCCACGTTTCATCCTTAAAAGGAATCGTAAGACTAAGTGCACTGATATTTTGTTACTGTTTATTTTTATATATCAACGTGGTGTTGCGTCTAGCGAACTAACAAATCCTATATGTTTTTATTTCTCTTCCATGGATAAATGTTTTCATTAGCTAATGACTGAGCTCCTCTTTAACGAAGGCAACAATCTCTACCCAGCTCTTAGAAACAGTTATCAGCAACTCAATATAGTCATCTGAATTGGAAACACCCCACAAATCGTCAGAGTTTAAGGGTATTTATTTACTCCTCTCCAGGAGTTAGGCACAAGGCCAGTTTTATCTTACTCCCACAAGTAAGATGTGACCCAAGGTCGGGTCGGAAAAGTGGGGTTTGAAAAGCCAGCGACCGAGAGGTGAGCACTCTAGCCATTAAACATTTCCTGGGCAACCCCGTCGGCATTCCCCGGTAGGGGCGCCTCAGGCAGTAAGCAATAAACTTACTCCTCCCCAAAGAGGGGAGGCGAAGCCTGGGAGGGTGGACCCCCTAGAACTGCACAGGACAAACCCATAGACCGGTGTAAATTAAGCCCCGAAGGCCAAGACAATACCAGTATATGGGGTGCAGTATATATCGGAACAGATACTACACTTTGATCTTAGCCAAAAAGCCAAGTACCCTCAAACTGTTACGGCGGATTGTAGGCTAGCCGCTCGTGATTCTGCGCGTTGTGCAACAATTTCAAGAAGGACCAGCGCACCCCCTGTTCGACTGGTCGTTTGACATTTTTAAGGAATAAATAGAAAGAATAATATTTAAAATATATTATGTACGAGAAAACTATATATAAATATAAAATATATAAAACATTAATAAATATGCATGAAATATGTAAACAAAACAAACGCAACTAATTGAAATGCAGCTCCTTAATGCAGACTTTAGTAGTAGTTGTAGTAGTATTAATACTTCTAAATACATCAAACATCGATCGAAGGAGAATTAAAGAATGAAAGAAAGAACGAACGAACGAACGAACGAATTATTTATTCAATCCATTAAACCATTAAATTTCGAAATATTGAAAAAATAATGCCAAATATTATTTCAAGTTAAAATTCAATCACACAAAGAAATACATCTTACCACCACCCTAAATAAATTCATCTAACTTCCCTAAATAACCTTAACAAAAACCTAAGAAATAGAGACCGCGTCCTCATCTGGCGAATAACGCTTTTTTTAAGTGTAGGTTATCGATAGCACGATTATCGAAAATAATTTTTTTTTATGTATTGGATTAAATATTTGTTTTTTGTTTTGTTCTTGGGGTAGCTGGCCTGGTGCATTGTTTCAGTTGTCTGGCACTTCTTCTTGCCACTGGAATCAAGAAGTGACGACTCAGGAGAGGTGTGGTTGGGATTGCGTAACCCTTGCTTCACAATTACACGCGCCGGCTCACTTACAGGGTGTATCCATTGTCTCTTAAGACTGATCCGAGTCTTCTATGACCTGACAGATCAATTACCTAGTCTGCGACTAAGATGCGTCAACTGCAAAGTTCTGTTGATCTTTCAAATACAGTATAGAAATATTTTAAATAATGTATGCAAAACATTAGACCGAGTAACCATACGAAACGTATGTGGTTATCGCAACGTAGGATCACAAATAGTTTATGGAACGTGTATCAGATTTGAAGAAATTGTATACCTATTTACAAAAAAAAAAATGATTAAAAAAATGATTTAAAAAAAAAAAAAAAATGATTTAATAAATATTTTATTTTTCTTGCTAAAATCTCGCGCCATGTTGTCTGGTTCTAAAAGTTCAAATCTTATCATTTCAACGGCGTTTCGAACTATAGTAACACTTATCTAATTATTGGACACACGCGCTCCACTACAAATCAGACATAAAAAAAAACAAAAGGAACAGTCTCTTTGATAGCACCAGAAGAAAAAGAAGAAAAAAAGGAAAATATTGTCTGTGTGGGCTTTATAAAACTGAACATTTGGATACAAAATTATTGGTGCTTATGCTGATTAGCGGACCATTAAAAAATAAATTTTTTTTTTATAAAAACAATATTATATACTTATTCAGTGCTACCTTCTTACTCACTGTGCAAAAAAGTAGAAAAAATTATCCACTAGAACTTTAATTACAAGTATTTTTCCATTCTGCGTATCGTAACAGCGATTCGTTCACAGAGACGCCATGTTGTTTTTTATTATGATTTCGCAAGTTGATTATCTCCCCTGCGAAATCTTCTTTCTTTAGAAACAAACTGAAGTCTCTGTGAACGAATCGCTGTTACGATACGCAGAATGGAAAAATACTTTTAATTAAAGTTCTAGTGGATAATTTTTTCTACTTTTTTGTACAGTGAGTAAGATTATAATGCTTAATAAGTATATATTATTTTTCTTATTTAAATAATTTTTTACTGTGGCAGCTCATCTGCATAAGCACCAAATTATTTTATAAATATTTCATACATTTTACAAAATCTCGCGTCATGTTGTTATTATTATTTTCATCATCTTCTCTTTCTTGGTTGGATTTGTCTCTCATTTTATCCGTTTCAAAGTTTTCATCATTAATTCTTCTTTTCTCTTAAAATATTAAGACTTTTCTTTTTTTCTTTTTTTTATTCTAATTATATTTTTATATTTTCTTCATTTTCCTCCTTCTTCTTTTTTCTTTGTTTTTCTTCTTTGTCTTTTTTTCTTTTTCTTTATTTTTCTCTTACAAAATCTACACATTTATTTCTCATTCTTTAAATTTTATTATATTTAGATTTTTTTATTTTGTTCATGTTTCTCTGTTTTTCTTTCTTTCGTTTTCGTTCTATCTGTCTTTTCCTTTTTGGGGGCTTTTTTCTTTATGTTTTCTTTCTTTCTTCCTTTTTCTTTCTTTATGTCTGTTTCTTCCTGTCTGTTTTTTCCTTCTTTATGCCGTTTTCTTTCTTTTTTCTTTCTGTTTTTTTTCCTTCTGTTTTTTCTTTCTTTATATCTTTTTCTTTCTTTATGTTTTCTTCTTTCTATTTTATTTATTGATATCTTATTTTTTATCTTTTTCTTGCTTTATATTTTTTTCTTTTTCTTTCTTTATATGTTTTTCTTTTTTTCATTTTCATGTCTTTTCTTTCTTTCTTTCTTTCTTCATGTCTTTTTCTTTTTTTCTTTTTTTCTTTATGTCTTTTTCTTTATTTCTTACATTTTCTTTCTTTATGTCATTTACTTTCTTTATTTTTTTCTTTCTTCATGTCCTTTTCGTTTTTATGTATTTCTCTTTTATTTTTTTTCATTTATTTTTATTTTTTATGTAATTTTATTTCTTTATGTTTTCTTTTTTTCTTTTCATGTCTTTTTTTTTTCGTTATGTTGTCTTTTTTCTTTTTTTCTTTCTTTTGTTCTTCTATGTGTTATTCTTGTTTCTTTTTGTTTTTTTGTGTCCTTTCTTTTTTCTTTTTTCTATCTTTCTATCTTTTTTATATGTTTTCTTCTGTTTTTTCATTCTTTCTTTTTTTTCTTTATGTCTTTTTCTTTTATTAATTTTCTTTCTGATTTGTGTCCTACAATATTTACATCTTTGTTTACTCTTATCTCATTCTCAATATTATTTTCATTTTTAATCTTTCTTTCTTTCTTTCTCTCACCCTTACAATATTAACACTTTATTTCCTTTCTCTTTCACTTTTATTTCCTTTCTCATTGTAATTTCCATTTCCTTTCATTTTACTCTTTATACTCTTTTATTTTATTTTTTCATCTTTTTAATATTTGTATTTCGTTGCTTACTTACTGTTTACTTTATTTCTGTCCCTTTCTTTATCTTCAGCCTCTATTTCTTTTCATTCTTCATTTTCTATCTCTTTCTTTATCTTCAGCCTCTATTTCTTTTCATTCTTCATTTTCTATCTCTTTCTTTATATTCAGCCTCTATTTCTTTTAATTATTCATTTTCTATCTCTTTCTTTATATTCAGCCTCTATTTCTTTTCATTTTTCATTTTCTATCTATTTCTTTATATTCAGCCTTTATTTCTTTTCATTATTCATTTTCTATCTCTTTCTTTATATTCAGCCACTATTTCTTTTCATTTTTCATTTTCTATCTCTTTCTTTATATTCAGCCTCTATTTCTTTTCATTATTCATTTTCTATCTCTTTCTTAATATTCAGCCTCTATTTCTTTTCATTTTTCATTTTCTATCTATTTCTTTATATTCAGCCTCTATTTCTTTTCATTCTTCATTTTCTATCTCTTTCTTTATATTCAGCCTCTATTTCTTTTCATTATTCATTTTCTATCTATTTCTTTATATTCAGCCTCTATTTCTTTTCATTCTTCATTTTCTATCTATTTCTTTATATTCAGCCTTTATTTCTTTTCATTTTTCAATTTGTATCGCTTTCTTAATATTTCGCCTCTATTTCTTTTCATTTTTCATTTTCTATCTCTTTCTTTATATTCAGCCTCTATTTCTTTTCATTCTTCATTTTCTATCTATTTCTTTATATTCAGCCTCTATTTCTTTTCATTTTTGAATTTCTATCTCTTTCTTAATATTTCGCCTCTATTTCTTTTCATTTTTCATTTTCTATCTATTTCTTTATATTCAGCCTCTATTTCTTTTCATTTTTCATTTCCTATCTCTTTCTTTGTTCTTTATTTTCGCTCCTTACCCTTTATTTTAACTACTTCTTCTTCCATCATATATTCTTCCGTCTCTTTATTCAAACCTATATTCTCTTCTCCCCTTTACATTTGTTTCATTCTTCTGACATTACATTTCCTTTATTTTTATTCACATCTAATATTTCATCAATTTCTTCTATTGTCTTTCTGTATCCCCGTTTCATCTTTCAATTCATATTCTCTTTTATATCTGCTCTCGTTCAAGAATCTATTCCTTTTTCCTTTTTTATTCATTTGTTTATACGTTACAAAGATTGTTAAAGATTTATCTTTTTGTCAAAGACGATATTAAATCACTAAAGTGACAAAAAAACATTAAAACATTATTCTTCTTACAAAATTCTTGACATACGAGAGATCGTCCACCAGAGAACACGAGGCCCAGGTTCAACTACTTCATTTGATATTCTTAGATAAGAAATTCCTAGAACTCACGTTTCGTAATTACCAAAAGTAACGCGAGAAAAGACGCTCGTAAAACACCGCCACTTACTCCCTGTATCCCATCTCTATCTCTGTATATACCTCATGCATTCACTCATCATACCACCTCTTATATTTCCGTCTATAAATATTCCATTCACTTAAAGGCTATTCCGTGATGTTTCAGTCATTCGAATCTACATCTCCGGTTTCACTACGTGTTAAACAGCATTTTACGATAGGACATACGAAAGGAATATATACAGGGTGTTGCAGAAAAATCCGACACTTGACAAAATGTAAACGAAATACCAGGAGGAGCTGAGAAACGTGGCGAAGTTCTGAATGGACGAAGTGGCTGACGGATGCCCCATACGTCTTCCAGCCTCTACACGCAAGGCTAAGACGAAGCAGGTGTGACTGTTCAACAATGATTGCCGGACTTGTGACCATCTTCCTCACTCGACTGAAACCCTGTTAACTATTTCTTCTGGTGCGTGTCGATTTGTTAATATGTTCCGTTGTTCTTCACATAGATCCGCGGCCATATTCCTCACATCGGAGAAATCTTTTTTTAAACCTAGCCCTAATTACGAAAGCTTGCTCATTTTTGTTTAGCAAGCGAGCATCACCTTTTATTGGAATTATCATTAAGCGCAGTGAATTCTAAGTGCCCTGTGATTGGATGAAAATCAGCCAATCACAGACCACTGCTTCGATCGCTGCAGAAAACCCAGGAGAGCGCCTATTTTGAAAATATCAGTCTCTTCTCTCCAGCCTTCGTTGCCGTCAACATCGCTCCTCCTCTGCTGCGGCAGGTGCGAGCGGGCACATGTCTTTTCAGCGTATATAATACGCACGAAGCCATCTTGATGTTCTGA
Organism: Sepiola atlantica; assembly: GCA_963556195.1. Lineage (NCBI taxonomy): Eukaryota > Metazoa > Mollusca > Cephalopoda > Sepiida > Sepiolidae > Sepiola > Sepiola atlantica. The sequence goes on from OY744542.1 coordinate 45,889,641, forward strand.
ACTATTCTTCACAGCCTTGTCCCCAGAAGGAATCCTGTTACAAGACAACTGGCATTTTCAGTGAGTCCGCAAAGGCACTTCTTTTGCAAGCAACATTCTCTTTCTTTTTTTATCCATATAAATATCCTTTCGTTATCTACCGACGTTGTTTGTTATCTCTGTTCTTGTCTAGTCACGTTTATATGCCACCAGCTTTTCTTTCAGCGGACTACAGTCTTCGTCCTTCATTCTAACGGGGAAAACCCAACGCTTTTTCCTATCATTACCTTGCCACACGGCTTCCACTGTTCTAGCTCTACTTAGGTCGCTAGTTTAAACCGACAACTATAATAAACCGAAAACGATTACATAATAGACTTAACGTAAGTCCTCTACTAATTATGAACAACATTACTAAACAGTTAGATTTCTGTGTTTAGTAATATCAGGTTCTTCAAATGTATTAAGCTTCTAGTAACCATTTAGTTTAGGTTTCTGACTAAGTTTACACATAGCCAAATAAACCTATGTAACCATACTGCACTTATACACCCTCGACCAACTTACGAACTTACTGCACTATAACCCCCTCGACGTAAATGGACTCTACCAACTCGACTAGCAGCTAAATCATACCCCTTCCCCATAGAAGTCCCCATATGCCGGAAAGCTTTATACTGTAATAGCTTCTTTGATCGGGCCGCTTGCTTTTAGAATTCCTTCCATGCTCTCTGTTTCCCCAACTGTACCAGCAAATGTAATGTGAACAAATATCTTGCAGCACAACTCCCTTATAAATCTGACACAGTAACCCATTAATATATTAATTGTTTTTACTTATTATTGTAAAAAGTAAAAGTAAGTATGCCATATCTAATAAGACGATGAACTCTGTAGAAAACAAACTTTTCAACGAGATTGTAACAACGTTTCCCTTGAGTGAAGAAAAATATGTCGAACAGGTAAAAAATCAATTTAAATAGTTTAACATATTATGTGATAGTTGAAATTCTCAACGATCGAGGAAACGAATGGGATTGTGAATTTATTTTTAAAACAGACAACTTCCAATCGTTATTAGTTGAGTTTACCCCAGCTGTTAAATCAAATAAAATTTATTTTGCAGAAAGTGCAACAAGCCATGCAAAGAGACAGGTGGAACCTATTTACATCATCATATAATCTGAATGTTTGTCCAAGGCCACTTTTAACCCTAACCCTAACCTTAACCTAAACTTTAAACCCTAAACCCTAATCCTAACCCCTAACCCTAAACCCTAACCCTAACCCTAACCCTAACCCTAACCTAAACCTAAACCCTAAACCCTAACCCTAACCCTAACCCTAACCCTAAACCGTAACCCTAACCTAACCTAAACCTAAACCTAAACCCTAACCCTAACCCTAACCCTAACCTAAACCTAAACCTAAACCCTAACCCTAACCCTAAACCGTAACCTTAACACTAACGCTAACCCTAACCTAAACCCTAACCCTAACCCTAACCCTAACCCTAAACCTTAAACCGTAACCGTAACCATAACCATAACCCTAACCTTAACCCTAAACCCTAACCCTAAACCGTAACCGTAACCATAACCATAACCCTAACCCTAAACCCTAACCCTAAACCGTAACCGTAACCCTAACCATATCCCGAACCTAACCTTTACACTAACCCTAACCCTGGATATGGTAGTCATCGTCATGATCCTATGTGGCAGGTTGTTCCACGCAGCAGACACACGGACAGAGAATGCTTCCTTTCTTATATTTATCCGAAAGCGACCATAGTACATCTTTTGCTGGTTCCCGGGGAAATCACGACTTGGCGCTGGGGTGAAGAAAACCTAATTGAAAGGTAGATTTACATTCCCGTTGATGATATTGTACGACAGAATCAGATCTCCTCTCACCCTCCGTTTTGTTTTGATAAAAAGAGAGTAGAAAGTGGACGTTGGGTTTACTTTCGGCAGCCTCGTAACTCTCGCTCTCCTTATTTAGTTCTTTTAGTTCTCACATTCCATGAGCAATGTTTCTGACAAAGGGGGAATCAGCGCTGTTTTTCTGGGTTGGAATCTATCAATCTAATATTTACCGTTTGCTAATTTTTTCACCTGGATGTAGTATTTTTTTTTAGCTACTTACATTAAGTGGCTTCATGCCTTGTCTGGAGCGATTTCCATGAAAAGAAATCAACTCTGGTTATTGAGAATTCGCCGGTGTAACACCACCTCTTAATCACGCGCACGAGATGACACGTCAAAGTATTTTTTTGAAACAAAACTCTATATTGCCAGCCGCCGTTTTACACCAATCATGGTGTTATAACTCAGGACAGCGAATTTGAGTCTGGTCACTTCTTAGATGGGTGACGATTTCGAAATACCAGATGCCATAAGCAAAGCACATTCCCTTGGTGTATTACAGGGTACCAGTCATGCTGGGAAGTATAACGAGCGGCAGACTAGTGTCCTGTCACAGTATATGGTTTGGCCCATCCGTCTCATTTAACGCTATTAGACAAAAAAAAAGCACACACACTTTGAGCTTTTCGGACATAGAAACGGAATACTACTACTACTACTACTACTACTACTACTACTACTGCTACTGCTACTGCTACTACTGGTCCTGCTACTGCTAATACTACTGCTACTATTACTGCTGTAATAGATATTTCTCGAATTTCCACAAGGTTAACTACAGCAAAACAAATCCGAAGAAGACATGGGATTACAACGGCCGAAACGTTATGAACATAAAACTAAGATGAAGACAGCAGTCCAAAAATGTCAATGGTGTAAATAAGAGAGAAACAGAATTTGATAACAAATTTTACCTTGACCTACTAGCTAGGAGCAAAGAGTATTATCTGTTGTGATATTACACTTAAGCTTTTCTGTCCTTGGTCAGTAAAGGAGAAATCCGAACTTGTCCAGCTTTTTAGTCGTTTCCTTAATCATCTGTAAATAATACACAAGGGATGATATGACTCATGCCTTCACTGTACGTGTAACCCAGTTGCTTATCCGTCTGAAGTCGACACGGTTCGTTGTTCTCTCTTATCTCGGTAATTAATCGACGACTTTAAGAAATACACTTTCCTCCCACTTTTCCTTTCTGTAACTCCCGAGTTACAGACAGTCATCTAACGTGGACTATTTTCTTGAGGCGTGAGTTTAATATCGGCAAACCTGATCTAATGGTTTTTATGGAAGCTCTGAAAATAAGTTCTGAATAATCATTAAAAAGTAAAAAAAAAGGGAAAGGGAAGTGAAAGAGAAATCAGTCAGAACTCAGAGATGAGACTGCACTGAACGCTTCGATAACCAGTTGTCGATATTGAATAATACATTAACTCTAATCTGTAGATTTTTTTTCTCGATTTGATCTTTTGTTCAAAACTGAATTGAACTGTGAGTTATCATTTGTTTCAATCATAGACTCTTACATGCGTGTGGGAGAGAAAGGGTGGATCAATTTATACAGAAATCAAGACGGGCGTTTTATAGAAGCTCACATTTTATTCACAGTACCGTTGAAATTAATTTTCTAACTTATAAAAATTTTACCCCCTCCTCTCCAAATAAAATGTGTATTTCTATGCAAAAACAAATAAAAGCCAAAGACATTTGGGCATTGTTAAAAAAAATTGCTGGTAAGAAAAAAGACAAGCTTATTATTTAGTGTTTACTCTTTAGGAATCAAAGGACATTTTGGGGGAAAATCTAAAAAGAATATGTTAAACGGAGAGACACAGTATACCTTTATATAGACGGTATTTGTTTTCAATGTAAAACTTTTCATTTATTAATAAGACATATATATATATATATATATATATATATATATATATATATATATATATATATATATATATATGTAAGTTTGTAATCCGAGGCAGGAGCAATGTGATATAGGTACCGGAAGGTGGAACAGATGAACAAAAATAAATGAGAAGAGAAAATATGAATGGAATCTCAAATCAATTTATTAATATTTCACGTAAAACAGATTAAATACCAGAACAGTAAATAGAAAAAAGTTTACTGTCAGGCAATTTAAAAGTTCCGGACAAAAGTTAAACTTTAATTTTCGAGAGCGGGATCTCTCATTATCAAAAGATCAAAAATATGACCGAGTGGTCGAAAAAAACGATATGGAAACAGCTGTTGACGAAATACCGCAGAGAATTGCGAACTCATTTTCTGCGTACCTACCATCAATTCTCTGCGGCATTTCTTAAACTTACATTTATATTTACCAGCAATGCTCCAAGCAAACTACAATTTCCTTTTATATATATATATATATATATATATATATATATATATATATATATATATATATATATATATATATATATATATAAGTAAATTTCGTGTACAACAGAATGGTAGGATTAATTTTAGAGGAAGCATTAGTATAATCAATGTAACAGACGAGTGGAAAAAAAAGGAAAATTGTTAAAATTACCTTAAGGCCTTGTCGTCTGACCCTCTGAGAGGAAACGTCAGAATGGTAAATTAAAAACTAAAAGTCGAATGAGAAATGAGGGAAAAAAAACTTATTTCAGTTTCCTCCAACTGAAATAAGTTTTTTTTCCCCTAATTTCTCATTCGACTTTTAGTTTTTAATGTACCATTCTGACGTTTCCTCTCAGAGGGTCAGACGACAAGGCCTTAAGGTAATTTTAACAATTTTCCTTTTTTTTTCTACTCGTCTGTTTCATGGATTATAATAATGCTTCCTCTAAAATATATATATATATATATATATTTAGTTATAGATAAAATAGTTTTATCTATAAATAAATTTTATCGATTAATAAATATTTAAATAAGTAAACAAACACACACATACACATATCAATATATTTTTATATATATATACTTATTAATTTTATATATTTTTATTAATTTTATACGTACATAAAAGTGTATATATAATTTTTTCAGGGTCAGCGTGCACAACTGTTTAGGTGAGTTGGATTTTTCTATGTCCCACCTTCCCGATCTTGTGCCACATCTATATCGTGAATAGGAAGTTAGCCTTTTAACCTCACTGTCAGTGCGAGAAATGGCTCAATTTTATATACAGATATATTTAAGAAATTAAAAAAAATAATCCATCATAGCAAGTTAGCAAAGTATTTTCCTTTCTCTCTCTCCCTCTCTCTCCCCCATCTCCCTCTCTCTTTCCCCTTCTGTCTCTCTTTCTCTCTCTCTGCCCAACACCAAGCAGACCTTTCTTAGAACATTCCATCTGTGGAACATGATACCACAATTCTGATTCCAAACCGAATAAAGCTAATATATAAATCATTCATTTTAAAAACTATACGTTACATACTTCGGAGATGTACCATGGTTTCATTAAGATAGGCTGACCTTTTATTTTTGTTAAAAAGTTCATTAGATACCAATTCAAATCACCAGCGACTCACGAAATAAAAACAAATCAAATAATTAATATTATAGAAAACTTATTAAATGCAGGATACACATTCTCACAAAATTAACCGAATGAAGAGTTTTTTTTATTTGTATATGATTGTTTCGGCCTACCACCAAGATATATGTAATATTCGAAACGTATGGACATTTATTTTTCTTGATGAGGGGATCATCAGTGCTCTTAAAACAGAAGGTAATCCTGCAGACAAGAATAAAACTGTGTTGCAATTCGCATTCATTTTACATTTTGTGTCCTTATATATTAGTCTGGTGATACCAGATCAGGCTGCCCTGTGGCTCCCTGAGACGAAATTCACCTACATTGACGTTTTTTTTTTTTTTTTTTTTTTTTTTGTAAAACTTAATTATGTTCTACAAAACCAAAAACAAAAACAACAGCCCCTCTCCCTTTCTCCCTCCTGTTTTTTATTTTATTTTTAGAACTTGAAGCATAAATCTTTTACTATAATGACCAGATTCGGCATTAAATAACCCAAAAAGGGTTGATATGCTGTAAAACAAAACTACCAAACCAAAAACGATGATTAAACATTTGAAGATATAAAGAACTTGAAGCATAAATCTTTTACTATAATGACCAGATTCGGCATTAAATAACCCAAAAAGGGTTGATATGCCGTAAAACAAAACTACCAAACCAAAAACGATGATTAAACATTTGAAGATATAAAGAACTTGAAGCATAAAAACTTTTACTATAATGACCAGATTCGGCATTAAATAACCCAAAAAGGGTTGATATGCCGTAAAACAAAACTACCAAACCTATATATTAGTGCTTAAATTAATTTTTTTTCAATCGTACTCACAAATCGTAACATATTCGTATTATGTGCGTTTACTGTTTAGCATAATTAATTCTACATAATTAATTCTACATAATTAATTCTACAGCAACATATCAGATAAATGTATTAATTAACCGTTAAATAATAACCCACCAAAATTAACGGTTAGTTAATATATTTATGTTATATTTGTCTGTAGTCAAAGTAAAAATCTATATCGATGTCAAACGATAAAGGTAATGACGCTGGACGGTACACGCACATGGTACGAAGATGCTACGATTTGTGAGTACGGATGCAGACAACAAAATATAAAATGAAGGCGGAATGCAACACAGTTTTTCATTGTCTGGATTGTTACTTTATTTTTTTAGGAGCACTGATGATAGCCTCATGAATAAAAAATAAATGCCCCATACGTTTCGAACATTACATATATATTGGTGGAAGGTCGAAACTATTTTACCCCCTTGTAGACAAGTATAATTTTATTTATTAATATCTTTATAACAAAAAAAAAAAATTTTTTTTATTAATATATCTATAACAACAAAAAAAAAAGACTACACAGCCTGTTGCAGCCCTGGGTACAATTCTGACCAAGACCACGACGCGCATCCCCCATGATCTCCCGAGATCGATGGAGCCAACAACAACATATCTATAACACATATACACGTGACATCCGTTCACATTGAGTGATTATATAGTTGCATCTATAATATTCCTTAATTAAAAACAAATTGTCTTTGTCAAGAAGAAGCCTCTAATATTTTGAAGCACAATGTCCACAACAACAAATAAATGTTTTGTTATTCTTTTCCATTACATTGAAGACATTGCCAAGGCTGCCGCAAAGAAGGTTGGCTCCCTCTACCGTGCTAGTAAACTCCTCACACCTGGCATGATCCTGTATCTCTACAAAGCCAACATCCGCCCATGCATTGAGTATTGTTACCACATCTGGGCTGGTGCATCATCTACTAGTCTCTCTCTCCTTGACAAGGTCCAAAAAAAAGTCGCCAATCTAATAGGTCCCTCACTGTCAACCAAGCTCCAGTCCCTGTCCCATCGCCGCAATGTAGCATCCTTGTGCTTGTTTTAAAAATACTTCAATGTATTGTGCTCCGATGAATTGGCTGCTCTGGTGCCTCCTCGTCCTAAGTTCACTAGACCAACTCGACAATCGACTAAATCCCATCCATTCACTGTGGAGGTCCTCAGATGTCGGAGAGCTTTCTACTCAAATAGCTTCTTTCCTAGTGCTGCTGGCCTCTGGAACTCCATCCCTGCCCCCTGTTTCCCCGACGGTACTGACATGCAGAAATTTAAAACTAATGTAAACAGACATCTCGCTGAGCAGATCCCAATTTAGGTTGAGCCCCCAACCTTTTCTTTCTTCTCAGTAGCCCCTTAGGTCTACAGTGTCGGCCTGCTTTGTCTGGAGTGAACTATGTTAAAAAAGATTTATCTAGACATAGACACCAAGGGGTAGTTTGTAGATCAGAGTTAGGGCGGATGTAAACAGTTGTGAAATATTACTAAATCGCGACCCCAACTCTGTCAGGAATCAAGTACTAAGAAAAAAGTAACAACTTGTTCGTAAGATCTCTAAAAAAAGTAACAACTTGTTCGTAAGATCTCTAAAAAAAGTAACAACTTGTTCGTAAGATCTCTAAAAAAAGTAACAACTTGTTCGCAAGATCTCTAAAAAAAGTAACAACTTGTTCGTAAGATCTCTAAAAAAAGTAACAACTTGTTCGTAAGATCTCTAAAAAAAGTAACAACTTGTTCGTAAGATCTCTAAAAAAAGTAACAACTTGTTCGTAAGATCTCTAAAAAAAGTAACAACTTGTTCGTAAGATCTCTAAAAAAAGTAACAACTTGTTCGTAAGATCTCTAAAAAAAGTAACAACTTGTTCGTAAGATCTCTAAAAAAAGTAACAACTTGTTCGTAAGATCTCTAAAAAAAGTAACAACTTGTTCGCAAGATCTCTAAAAAAAGTAACAACTTGTTCGCAAGATCTCTAAAAAAAGTAACAACTTGTTCGTAAGATCTCTAAAAAAAGTAACAACTTGTTCGTAAGATCTCTAAAAAAAGTAACAACTTGTTCGCAAGATCCCTAAAAAAAGTAACAACTTGTTCGTAAGATCTCTAAAAAAAGTAACAACTTGTTCGTAAGATCTCTAAAAAAAGTAACAACTTGTTCGTAAGATCTCTAAAAAAAGTAACAACTTGTTCGTAAGATCTCTAAAAAAAGTAACAACTTGTTCGTAAGATCTCTAAAAAAGTAACAACTTGTTCGTAAGATCTCTAAAAAAAGTAACAACTTGTTCGCAAGATCTCTAAAAAAAGTTACACCGTCGAGAAGAAAGAAATGCTTTTAAGTAACTAGTAATCAATACATATGTAAATTACTCCTATTCGATAGGAGGTATAACACCAAAGCCATGATCGTTACACGGTTTAGACTTAAGCAAGCCAAAAGGCACCAGGTCCTTCTGCGACCACCAGCAACACTATGTCATGTAAGTCATTTAACTTATTTTTCTCATATTTCGTAAGTCTGTCACGCTTAAGTTTGACACAGTTTTTTTCAGCAGTCTGTCATGCTTTAGTTTCAAATAGTATTTTCGTCAATCTGTCACGTGTAAGTTTGAAATAGCTTATTCTGTGGTCTGTCAGTCTAAGTTTGAAATAACATTTTCTTTTGTTTCGCTTTTTTAAAAAATAATATTTTCGTATGTCTGCCACGTGTAAGTTTGAAATAGCTTATTCTGTGGTCTGTCAGTCTAAGTTTGAAATAACGTTTTGTTTTGTTTCGCTTTTGTTTTAAATAGTATTTTCGTATGTCTGTCACGTTTCAGTTTGAAATAGCTTGTTCGGCGGTCTGTCATGATTTAGCTCGAAATTACTTTGTTTTGTTTCTTTTAAGTTTGAAATAATATTTTGATACGTCTGTCAGGCTTAGTTTTGAAATATCATTAGATTCGTTCTGTCCCACATATAGGGTGGGCCAAAATAAGGGTCCTATCTTTAAATTTGAATAACTTGAATTTGAATAACTTCCACAAAATAAAAGTTAAACTCACCAAACTTTATGTGTGTGTAGACTGACCCTTCCGAGATTTTTTGAAATAAACAAAACAAATTTTAGCCGAAAAACACTTCTTAAAACTTACAAAAACTAAAGTATTGTTTTTTTACACTGTTTTGGGTTTTTTAAGCAAAAATAATGTTTTCTAAATGAGGGTACGTTCCTTAGGGCTAATACGGCCCATGCTTGCTTCGGAAGCGGTCCTTTACTTATTCTAAAAAAAAAATTTAAAAAAAATCGATAAATAAAAAAGTTATGAATTTTTAAAAATAGGACCCTTATTTTTGCCCACCCTGTATAAAACACATTTATTCATCCTTATAAAATGCCAATTTCTTCAGTTTTATAAGAGGCTATGTCCCCCTTCGTTAGTAGGTCTGTATGCTAATATGTCACACTTGAATTTGATATCACGTTTTTTTTTTAATCGAACCTACACATCTTAAGAAAATCCGTTATTTTTAATTTAAAAAGATAAGACAATTTGAAAAGCTTGCAACTATGGTGCTGTGTGAATATACCCAACCTTGTTATCTCCCTTGAAAACATTCTTATCTTCCGAAAATCAAAAACTCCGATTGACACTCGTTAACAATTATTGCTCGACAGCTGCAATTCGATATTAACCTAGATTGCTACATAGCTATTGCTAATAATTACATTGCCCTAGTATAACCAGCCATCTTCATTGTATAATGGATTCGCTTATACATAAAGTAAAGTAAGATTTTGCCTTCGATATATATATATATATATATATATATATATATATACATTTAAAAAGAATACGCGGAAATCTCTCTAAGGCCCTTTCGACTATCATCTCGTCAGGAGAAAATCGATAGTTTTAATTAATAATAACGTCGAAAGAAAGAGCAAATGGGGAAATTGAGTGTGCCAAAATTAACGTTGAAGCGATTAAAATTCAATTTAATTATTTCGTTAAAAGTCGATTAAAAGGCACTACGTATGATAGTCGAAAGGGCCTTAGAGAGATTTCCGCGTATTCTTTTTAAATGTATCTATAAATTTTGTACCTCAAAACATTTATTTATATATATATATATATATATATATATATATATATATATATATATGTCTCTCTCTCTCTCTCTCTCTCTCTCTCTCTCTCTCTATATATATATATATATATATATATATATATATATATATATATATCTTTCTTTGTAATATAGCAGGAAAAATCCCTACAGAGTGTTCGATTAATTAAGAATTAAAGTTAAAAATTAAAAATTAAGAGCGTAATATTTATCTATTTTGGTACACTAAACAGATGACAACAGAAGTTGAAGAGAGCCGGATGGCTAAGTCTTTCTATGCTTGAAACCGACGGTACGAATGTTGTACTAATTCCTCCTTAATTCTAAGCTTATTTGTGATGGCCAACGGGAAATGCTCTTGACTGCGAATCAGTGGCGATTTGTGATCGGAGTTCGCGCCCGCCGACCGTCTACCCCTTCATACCGTTCAACTAAAATCGGAGAAAGCTTTAATTGCTTTCTCCGATTTTAATATTTAGTCCTGCTCAATAGCAGGACTAAATATTAAAATCGAAGAAAGCAATTAAAGCTTTCTCCGATTTTAGTTGAACGGTATGAATATTGAGCAGGACTAAATATTAAAATCGAAGAAAGCAATTAAAGCTTTCTCCGATTTTAGTTGAACGGTATGAATATTGAGCAGGACTAAATATTAAAATCGAAGAAAGCAATTAAAGCTTTCTCCGATTTTAGTTGAACGGTATGAATATTGAGCAGGACTAAATATTAAAATCGAAGAAAGCAATTAAAGCTTTCTCCGATTTTAGTTGAACGGTATGAATATTGAGCAGGACTAAATATTAAAATCGAAGAAAGCAATTAAAGCTTTCTCCGATTTTAGTTGAACGGTATGAATATTGAGCAGGACTAAATATTAAAATCGAAGAAAGCAATTAAAGCTTTCTCCGATTTTAGTTGAACGGTATGAATATTGAGCAGGACTAAATATTAAAATCGAAGAAAGCAATTAAAGCTTTCTCCGATTTTAGTTGAACGGTATGAAGGGGTAGACGGTCGGCGGGCGCGAACTCCGATCACAAATCGCCACTGATTCGCAGTCAAGAGCATTTCCCGTTGGCCATCACAAATAAGCTTAGAATTAAGGAGGAATTAGTACAACATTCGTACCGTCGATTTCAAGCACGGAAAGACTTAGCCATCCGGCTTTCTTCAGCTTCTGTTGTCATCTGCTTAGTGTACCAAAATAGATACATATTACGCTCTTAATTTTTAATTTTTAACTTTAATTCTTAATTAATCGAACACTCTGCTGGGATTTTTCCTGCTATATTACAAAGAAGAATATATATATATATATATATATATATATATATATATATATAATTTCTTTTTAGAAAACACAGAGGTTTATGTTGGAGCTTAATAGTGCAGGACTAGAGCTCCTAATTTAACGTGACGTGAAACCATAGTTACTCAGGGAACAACATTCTATACATCCCCCAAAACACTTTTATTTGCAAACAATACCTTCTCGAATATTCAAAGTATTACCGATTTTTCATCCAACGAGTAATCTATCTCAAGATAAATCGGTGATATTTTGTATATCATGAAAATGTATATTCTTGAGATGGGCAGAAACGATTGTTTGCAAATAAAAATGTTCTTTTTCGGAAATATGAAATGTTGTTCCCTGAGTAAGTAAGTTTTACATAATGTTATATATATATATATATATATATATATATATATATATATATATATATATATATATATATATATATATATATATATGTTTTAGCGTGAAAAGTGTAGCTTAATTGCAATAAATTTACTTTTATAACTTACTACCTAGCTCTACTTCCGTATCGAGAATTGTTGAAGTAAATACTGAAAATTGACACATACAAAATTATATCCTCTTATAAAATTTAATGTGGATACAGAAAATAGTAATTATATATATATATACATATATGTATACACATTATATATATATATACGTGTATATATATAATCATGATGTATATATGTAATTATCATTTATTATATGGTATATATATATATATATATATATATATATATAATATGTATATATGTATAGGTGTGTGAAATTTTAGTATATACTTTCTATTCTTTATGTATACCAATCTCTTCAAAGTGATTGGCTGTTTCAGATAGGATACATTTTAAAGATAAATTTCATTTTTATCCTTATTATCTCTCTCTCTCTCTCTCTTATATATATATATATATATATATATATATATATATATATATATATATATGGGAAAATGAAAAAGGAAAACCAAAAAATGGATGTTTTTTATGTGTACATCAACGTTTCGTCTTTATTTATAAGACTTCATCAGGATGATAAAATAGAGAAAAAATGTCATGCAAGCACAGATACATGTAGGGTAGACATATTGGGAAAAATAGAATGAAATAGTGGCCAACTACTGGGTGGACGTCCGTATTTGTTGGAGAAATAGAAATGAATGTAGAAAAGAATGAGTGGGGAAAAAATGGAAGGATGGGGTGAGCCATTTGGTCAAACACCCCCCTCCCCCCTCTTCCTCACCTCCCTCTCTGCCATCCACTTTACCCCTGCTCATCCCCCACCTCTTTCTCTTACCACCAGCTACAGTAGTCCTGGCTCACCCCATCCTTCCATTTTCCCCCACTCATTCTTTTCTACATTCATTTCTATTTCTCCAACAAATACGGACGTCCACCCAGTAGTTGGCCACTATTTCATTCTATTTTTCCCAATATGTCTACCCTACATGTATCTGTGCTTGCATGACATTTTTTCTCTATTTTATCATCCTGATGAAGTCTTATAAATAAAGACGAAACGTTGATGTACACATAAAAAACATCCATTTTTTTGGTTTTCCTTTTTCATTTTCCCATCACGTCGGATTACTTTCATCCTTCTCTTCCCATATATATATATATATATATATATATATATATATATATATATATATATATATATATATATATATATATATATAATTTTTAATGTAATGTAATTTTAAAAGGTACAAAGAACAGTTGAAGGTCTATTTTTTAGAAAGCGTCTAGAGGGTGTTACTAACCGTTTGTTTGTATTTGTCTTTTTTGTTGTACTCCCCATTTCCAATGAATTTGTGTAGACCTATATTTATGGACAAAACTTTAATTTCTCGCAACTTTGGGTTATTTAAAGTAAGATGGCGTCTAGAGTAACTGAAGTATTGTGACGACTGTAGTGATGATAACCAAATGTAGGATAGACAAATAGGTCATGGGTGACAAAGGATGACAGAAGACTCTCAAACCGCACATTTCTGATGGCCTTGTGCTTACTTTGTTCAAAGTGTATGCTTAATATTTTTTTGCAAATAAATATTTCAAGCTGTAGTATCCGCTCTGTCCTCAGCAGGTGAAAAGAAGTTCTTCTTAGACTGAGGCTGAGGAGTTTAAAAAAATTATATATACATATAAATATATATATATATATACATATATATATATATATAAATATATATATATATATATACATATATATATATATACATATATATATATACATATATATATATATATATATATATATATATATATATATATATATATATATATATATCATTAGCTATTCAGCGTTAGCCGGGTGGTCTCAGATATCGGGATTTGAGTTGCAAAAATACTCGGAATCCGGGGTTTCGAATCGCATGACCAGTAGTGAATAGTCATATCTCTATGCTGATGAGTCCCGATTATAAAGGATGAAACGTATACGTACATAGATAATAAACAAAACAAATATTATATATATATATATATATATATATATATATATATATATATGAACACATACACATCTATATATCTATATATCCATCTATCTATCTATCTATCTATCTATCTATCTAGAGAGAGAGAGAGAGAGAGAGAGAGAGAGAGAGAGAGAGAGAGAGAGACAAAGACAGAGAGACAGAGACGATGTATTATTATTAGATGAAACAAGCGCTTCTCTGTGGATATAAATATTTAATTATTAAATTATAATTATCGGCTGGAATTATTTTTTTCGATTCAAAGCTGTAATGCAAGAGTTCTGTCAAAAGTTGAGATTCAATAATCTTAGACAATTTTTCATACTGATAAAATACAGTATTTATACTTCGCATTCGTACAACTGAATCGTTGGCCGCATGAATATAGATGTCGGGTTATCAGACCTGAGGTTTAAAGTTCGAGAGGTCGGCTGGTCAGTTGAATATAGCCACACTGCTTAGTCTTTAGAAGACGAAATAAGCGCTTGTCTCTGGGTATAATTATTTAATCATTAAGATTATAATAATAATTTTGAATGTTAAGTAGTTTTAAAAATTGCTCACGTACAAAAAACCCAGACACTAACATGAGAACACATAACAATACAATAAGGAGAGTTTGAATTACCTACTAGACACCACCCTCGAGTGCCTTTGGTCTCTCTGTACAAGGGTTTGTCAGGATAACCTGATATGGGAATACTTCACTATACAAGTAAACCCTGATGAAATATAAAAAAGCATAGTATTTGAAGCCCAAATAAGATCCCATCGGTATGGTTAATCAACACTGGCTTATACGATGAATGGTGTACATTCTCCAAATAATGCTACCTCAAGTAACAAGGCATAGCTGGATACTCCACCAGACAAGGTGAATTCTTGTCCTGGAATCTGATAAGACCAAGAGACCACAAGAAATCTATACGACAACATAGTTAACTGGTCGATTGGAAACTCAACGTAACTCAACGTTTGACAGGTAAAAGAGAACTTTAATGGAATATTCGAATATCTATGTATCTCATATAGAGATCAAGTGCGAAGGGGTCCCTTGATTTCCAAGAGATTCGACTGAAGTAAAATGAAAACAAAATGCATCAGACACATAACAAAAAAAAACTGAGCGCACAGAAACATTTTACATTCAGATATAGATTTTCCAAAATATATTTTACTTTCAGATAGTAATTTTTTTAGATCGGAAGTCGCATGGGTGTGGGCATACACCGGAAGCGAACTAGACACACTCTACATCTCATATCAGCATCACGTCTCAAGCAGGCTTGTTCATTTTTTTTTTAGATCGGCTTGTTCATTTTTTTTTAGATCGGCAAAGATATGAAATATTTCAAATAAAAATATTAAAAGTATGAATGATATTTATCTTGTGCTTTAAAGACCACCGACCTAGGGGGACGATGAGTCGCATTTTGTTCTATTCTTTTAGATTATTCTCCCATTGCCCATTTAACTCACGTCTGTCTATATATAAAGCAATATTGTTTGTACGTGTGTATCTATGTGTGTGGCGTCAGCACATTTAAACTATTGATCTAAGAGCCAAATTAATCGCAAACTTGGAAATACGATGTTATTATCGATGTCAGAATTTCTTGAACATTTTGTAAAACTCATTATTCAAAAATTAAAAGCGTGTAATAAGAAACAAATGTTCCGCCATTTTTAGCCTTCCCTTTCCAGTTGACTATGTTCTATTATTAGCCGATTCAACAACATTTTTTGAATAATCTGAACCTTTTCACTACCAGTAAGAAATTTAAAAAAAATAAATATATAAAAATAAGTAATCACTAAAAAATAACTACTTTTAAAATACTCCACAGAAACTGAAGAAGAAAAAGAAGAATAAGAAAAAGAAGAAGAAGAAAAAGAAAAGGATAAGAAGAAAAAGACAGTGAAAAAAAAGAAGAATCTAAAAGATAAAATAATTTACAAGAAGAATCTAGAAGGTTCTAGGTTCTCGCCTGCGAGCGGCCACTGTTTCCTTACAGCGGGCACATGCTAGTTGTGGCTGCTTATTCCTCGATCTCTTTGCATCGTCACCACATAGCCGATTTTGATAATCATCATAAAGGGTTGAGTCTTGTAAAATATGACCAACGTTGTGACATTAATCGATTGTTTAAAATCTAAAACTGGCACCCTGATTTTAGGAGCAATCAACAGTAAGGGTATTAATTCTTTCTTTTCAACTATACACAATAAATAGCATTTGTCTTATTACTCAGTTTTTTACAAATACTTGATTTTTTTCTCTCATTAAAATGTATGCATTTCTATTTTACTTTGAATGCGTTACATTTTTTAATTGAACGGGTTGTGTCGTTTTAGTGAAAGGGTTACCCTTTTTAATGAATGATTTAGATTTTTATTAAACTGTGTACGTTATTATTAATTAATGGGCTACATGGTTTTTTAGGTAACGGATGACATTTTTCAAGAAATTTCACGAGGCTATACAATTTCTCCTCTGGTACCATCTGGGGTCACTAAGGTCGAAATATCGATTCCAATTATTCCTTACTGAGGATCTAATTCTGAACAAAGACCTACATTAAGGTTGAACACAAATTTTCACGGATGCAAGTAAGACAATCTTAACAGTTAATACGCACCAGCTCCATTGCGTATAGAAACTGTTTGTATTTCATCTTATGCAGGTGCAATACTTACCTCTTGTCACTAGAATGATTTCATAACCTGGATTCAGAGTTCGGGAAATTTGACAAACCCGGTGTATACGGCATACTCACGTTGAAACACCGGTTCCTGTTAGAGAGTCGAAGTAAAGCGACGTTACGTTTGGCCAGTACTACAATCGGTGACCATTTGGGAATGCTAGGTGCAGTATGTGGCCTGGAGGGAACATGGGCTGAACCAGGTTCTATCATGACCATTGAAAGGTTATGACAGATAGAGTATGACTCCCCGACGGCGTCCCTTAACGTATTAGGATATTGATGGATGATGTAAACAGGTATTTTAGCTAGTTTTTAATGTTGGAGGATGAGAAAATTATCTTTAAAGGAGTTTTCGGGCAAGAGTTCTACCCCCTTCAAATAGGGATCAATGCCGTCTTTTCCATATAAAGGGAATCATCAAGTCCCCTGACAATACATGATTGTTCTTGGCCTTTTGGCTAAGATCAAAGTGTAGTATCTGTTCCGATGGATACTGCACGCTTGTCCTGTGCAGTTCTAGGAGGTCCACCCTCCCAGGCTTTGCCTCCCCTCTTTGGGGAGGAGTAAGTTTATTGCTTACTGTCTGAGGCGCCCCTACCGGGGAATGCCGACGGGGCTGCCCAGGCAATTTTTAAATGGCCAGAGTGCTCACCTCTCGAGCGCTGGCTATTCAAACCCCACTTTCTCGACCCGATCTTGGGTCACATCTTACTTGTGGGAGTAAGATAAAACTGGCCTTGTGCCTAACTCTTGGGGAGGAGTAAATAAAATACATGATTGTTCTTGGCCTTTTGGCTAAGATCAAAGTGTAGTATCTGTTCCGATGGATACTGCACCCCATAGATTGGTATTGTCTTGGCCTTCGGGGCTTGATTTACGCCGGTCTATGGGTCTGTCCTGTGCAGTTCTAGGAGGTGCACCCTCCCAGGCTTCGCCTTCCCTCTTTGGGGAGGAGTAAGTTTATTGCTTACTGCCTGAGGCGCCCCTACCGGGGAATGCCAACGGGGCTGCCCAGGCAATTTTTAAATCCCACTTTCCCGACCCGACCTTGGGTCACATCTTACTTGCGGGAGTAAGATAAAAACTGGCATTGTGCCTAACTCCTGGAGAGGAGTAAATCAATACTCACGTGAGATCGCGCAGGTCAAAATTGTTACACTGATCCTTCGCTTATCGTTGGACTGAATAGACGTGTGGCGTCGGGCTCGCTCTCTACAGGCAAACAACTCAATAAGACTACTATAAGTTTTTGCTTGTGTTCAATTTTTTCTTTTACCTTAATATTACAATAATGTTAATTTTGTTGTATTTAGGGCTTGAGTTAATTATGTGTACAAGTCCTGACTCCATAATCTCCTTTTCGTGACGAAATAGCTTGTAATGGTATTGTCCGATCGGGTCGATAAAATTATACCAATAATCATTTTCAACTTGCTAGTGACGTGCTTTCAATCTCTCCAATGAAAAATTCTAAAACTCCCGCGCAACAAGAAAACGACAGTATTTTTATATATTTTAGATCCAAAAACGAGAATTCCCATTAGTCATAATAGTCTTAATATACTTAACTTGTAATTATCTTGAACCTAGTTCTCCTCTTTTGACCCTTCTCCCCTTTCACGATAAGGTAAGAAACATTTGATTTTCCTTGATATTTTAAGCTACAGCCTCCTTTATGTTGTGTTATAGCTTGTTAAGACAAACTATGTGCATTCAATTGTGTTTGGGACTCATGTATTAATTATATGTACAATTTACCTTGTATATCTTCTTTATGTTGTGTTATAGTTGGTTAAGCAAATTATGTGCATTCAATTGTGTTTGGGACTCATGTATTAATTATATGTACAATTTACCTTGTATATCTTCTTTATGTTGTGTTATAGTTTGTTAAACAAATTATGTGCATTCAATTGTGTTTGGGACTCATGTATTAATTATATGTACAATTTACCTTGTATATCTTCTTTATGTTGTGTTATAGTTGGTTAAACAAATTATGTGCATTCAATTGTGTTTGGGACTCATGTATTAATTATATTACAATTTACCTTGTATATCTTCTTTATGTTATGTTATAGTTGGTTAAACAAATGATGTGCATTCAATTGTGTTTGGGACTCATGTATTAATTATATGTACAATTTACCTTGTATATCTTCTTTATGTTGTGTTATAGTTTGTTAAACAAATTATGTGCATTCAATTGTGTTTGGGACTCATGTATTAATTATATGTACAATTTACCTTGTATATCTTCTTTATGTTGTGTTATAGTTGGTTAAACAAATTATGTGCATTCAATTGTGTTTGGGACTCATGTATTAATTATATGTACAATTTACCTTGTATATCTTCTTTATGTTGTGTTATAGTTTGTTAAACAAATGATGTGCATTCAATTGTGTTTGGGACTCATGTATTAATTATATTACAATTTACCTTGTATATCTTCTTTATGTTATGTTATAGTTGGTTAAACAAATGATGTGCATTCAATTGTGTTTGGGACTCATGTATTAATTATATGTAAAATTTACCTTGTATATCTTCTTTATGTTGTGTTATAGTTTGTTAAACACATTATGTGCATTCAATTGTGTTTGGGACTCATGTATTAATTATATGTACAATTTACCTTGTATATCTTCTTTATGTTGTGTTATAGTTGGTTAAACAAATTATGTGCATTCAATTGTGTTTGGGACTCATGTATTAATTATATGTACAATTTACCTTGTATATCTTCTTTATGTTGTGTTATAGTTGGTTAAACAAACTATGTGCATTCAATTGTGTTTGGGACTCATGTATTAATTATATGTACAATTTACCTTGTATATCTTCTTTATGTTGTGTTATAGTTGGTTAAACAAATCATGTGCATTCAATTGTGTTTGGGACTCATGTATTAATTATATGTACAATTTACCTTGTATATCTTCTTTATGTTGTGTTATAGTTGGTTAAACAAATTATGTGCATTCAATTGTGTTTGGGACTCATGTATTAATTATATGTACAATTTACCTTGTATATCTTCTTTATGTTGTGTTATAGTTTGTTAAACAAATTATGTGCATTCAATTGTGTTTGGGACTCATGTATTAATTATATGTAAAATTTACCTTTTATATCTTCTTAATGTTGTGTTATAGTTTGTTAAACAAATTATGTGCATTCAATTGTGTTTGGGACTCATGTATTAATTATATGTACAATTTACCTTGTATATCTTCTTTATGTTGTGTTATAGTTGGTTAAACAAATGATGTGCATTCAATTGTGTTTGGGACTCATGTATTAATTATATGTACAATTTACCTTGTATATCTTCTTTATGTTGTGTTATAGTTGGTTAAACAAATTATGTGCATTCAATTGTGTTTGGGACTCATGTATTAATTATATGTACAATTTACCTTGTATATCTTCTTTATGTTGTGTTATAGTTGGTTAAACAAATGATGTGCATTCAATTGTGTTTGGGACTCATGTATTAATTATATGTACAATTTACCTTGTATATCTTCTTTATGTTGTGTTATAGTTGGTTAAACAAATTATGTGCATTCAATTGTGTTTGGGACTCATGTATTAATTATATGTACAATTTACCTTGTATATCTTCTTTATGTTGTGTTATAGTTGGTTAAACAAATGATGTGCATTCAATTGTGTTTGGGACTCATGTATTAATTATATGTAAAATTTACCTTTTATATCTTCTTTATGTTGTGTTATAGTTGGTTAAACAAATTATGTGCATTCAATTGTGTTTGGGACTCATGTATTAATTATATGTACAATTTACCTTGTATATCTTCTTTATGTTGTGTTATAGTTGGTTAAACAAATTATGTGCATTCAATTGTGTTTGGGACTCATGTATTAATTATATGTACAATTTATCTTTTATATCTTCTTTATGTTGTGTTATAGTTCGTTAAGACAAACTATTAATAAATGTATATTCTGTTTACTAAGCCACTTTTATTGTTTTTTGTTGTCAAACTTGGTTTTAGTAGTACTGTGGAGGCCCCCTTAATTTTAAAAATGCTCATTATCCGAGATAGAGCAAGTGTGTTTGAACGAATGAAAGGAGGCCTCCTTAATTTTAAAAGTGCTCATTATCTTAGATAGATCAAGTGTGTTTAAACGTGATAAATAAGTTTTTCCCTTTATAATAGTGTTGTATACTAGACAGGGAACATGGTGTTGTCCGAGACCCATAATCGAAAATGCTAAATACCCTGAATAGAGCAGATAGTAAGCCAAAAGTGCTGAAAAAGTCACGCATTTTGACACTCACATTTATAGGGTATTCTTTATAATCCCTAACCATACGCCGCCTATTTTGATAGAATGGGAATATTTAATATTCATACTCTTCAATGTTAACGAAGTTTTTTACAAAGCCGCATATTTTATATTATACATATTCTTCAAATTTATAATCTAATTCGACATATCCAAACTAACGCTGTCCACTACAAAACAAAACGCTGCAGGTCGTTGGTGTCGTTTTTTTTTATCAATATGTCCCGGTAGATTAGACGTAAATGAGTGCATATTTATTCAGTTAATAACTAAATTCAGCCAGTTCTTGAATTAATCTACATTTTTTTTTTGCCGTTATCTCGTCGTTCCATTGTGCGAGTCTGAAAAAAATTCCAACAGTATGGGTCAATATGTTTAGGGTCCCGCCAGAGTTTCGCTCGGTTTATTGATCGTGATTGAACGTTGCAACTGGGTGATTAATCGGTTACCCCCCCCCCCCCACGTGGTCAAGGAAACATTTGTCGAAGAATTAACCAAGCATATAATGAAAACTATTGTATTTATAGACACATATACATGACAGATCTCGCCTCTTAAACTTGTTCACAGTAAATAGTCGATATATATCTTCTCTTCTTCTCTTCTTCTCTTCTTCTCTAATATATAAAGTAGAGACGATTTTTCCCCTGTACCTTCGCGGAGAATAGGAAAATAACCACATGCATCACAGGCTACTAATCTTCTTCTAATCTTCTAATATATAAAGTAGAGACGATTTTTCCCCTGTACCTTCGCGGAGAATAGGAAAATAACCACATGCATCACAGGCTACTAATCTTCTTCTAATCTTCTAATATATAAAGTAGAGACGATTTTTCCCCTGTACCTTCGCGGAGAATAGGAAAATAACCACATGCATCACAGGCTACTAATCTTCTTCTAATCTTCTAATATATAAAGTAGAGACGATTTTTCCCCTGTACCTTCGCGGAGAATAGGAAAATAACCACATGCATCACAGGCTACTAATCTTCTTCTAATCTTCTAATATATAAAGTAGAGACGATTTTTCCCCTGTACCTTCGCGGAGAATAGGAAAATAACCACATGCATCACAGGCTACTAATCTTCTTCTAATCTTCTAATATATAAAGTAGAGACGATTTTTCCCCTGTACCTTCGCGGAGAATAGGAAAATAACCACATGCATCACAGGCTACTAATCTTCTTCTAATCTTCTAATATATAAAGTAGAGACGATTTTTCCCCTGTACCTTCGCGGAGAATAGGAAAATAACCACATGCATCACAGGCTACTAATCTTCTTCTAATCTTCTAATATATAAAGTAGAGACGATTTTTCCCCTGTACCTTCGCGGAGAATAGGAAAATAACCACATGCATCACAGGCTACTAATCTTCTTCTAATCTTCTAATATATAAAGTAGAGACGATTTTTCCCCTGTACCTTCGCGGAGAATAGGAAAATAACCACATGCATCACAGGCTACTAATCTTCTTCTAATCTTCTAATATATAAAGTAGAGACGATTTTTCCCCTGTACCTTCGCGGAGAATAGGAAAATAACCACATGCATCACAGGCTACTAATCTTCTTCTAATCTTCTAATATATAAAGTAGAGACGATTTTTCCCCTGTACCTTCGCGGAGAATAGGAAAATAACCACATGCATCACAGGCTACTAATCTTCTTCTAATCTTCTAATATATAAAGTAGAGACGATTTTTCCCCTGTACCTTCGCGGAGAATAGGAAAATAACCACATGCATCACAGGCTACTAATCTTCTTCTAATCTTCTAATATATAAAGTAGAGACGATTTTTCCCCTGTACCTTCGCGGAGAATAGGAAAATAACCACATGCATCACAGGCTACTAATCTTCTTCTAATCTTCTAATATATAAAGTAGAGACGATTTTTCCCCTGTACCTTCGCGGAGAATAGGAAAATAACCACATGCATCACAGGCTACTAATCTTCTTCTAATCTTCTAATATATAAAGTAGAGACGATTTTCCCCCTGTACCTTCGCGGAGAATAGGAAAATAACCACATGCATCACAGGCTACTAATCTTCTTCTAATCTTCTAATATATAAAGTAGAGACGATTTTTCCCCTGTACCTTCGCGGAGAATAGGAAAATAACCACATGCATCACAGGCTACTAATCTTCTTCTAATCTTCTAATATATAAAGTAGAGACGATTTTTCCCCTGTACCTTCGCGGAGAATAGGAAAATAACCACATGCATCACAGGCTACTAATCTTCTTCTAATCTTCTAATATATAAAGTAGAGACGATTTTTCCCCTGTACCTTCGCGGAGAATAGGAAAATAACCACATGCATCACAGGCTACTAATCTTCTTCTAATCTTCTAATATATAAAGTAGAGACGATTTTTCCCCTGTACCTTCGCGGAGAATAGGAAAATAACCACATGCATCACAGGCTACTAATCTTCTTCTAATCTTCTAATATATAAAGTAGAGACGATTTTTCCCCTGTACCTTCGCGGAGAATAGGAAAATAACCACATGCATCACAGGCTACTAATCTTCTTCTAATCTTCTAATATATAAAGTAGAGACGATTTTTCCCCTGTACCTTCGCGGAGAATAGGAAAATAACCACATGCATCACAGGCTACTAATCTTCTTCTAATCTTTCTATCTATTCTAATATATAAAGTAGAGACGATTTTTCCCCTGTACCTTCGCGGAGAATAGGAAAATAACCACATGCATCACAGGCTACTAAACTCACCTCTATATCACACTTATTCACTCGAGCGTGTTTTAGTAAATTTCTTATTACTTTTCCCTACCTAACACTAAATATTACATTTGGCCCGCCCTCTCCGACTCTCCGACACACCAACTCCATATAGGTGGTAGCAAAAACTTTTCTCCCTAACAATTATGTACTGTCACTGTACTCATCGACACCGGGTACTAATACACACAGTTTAATTTTCACAAAACAGTCCGTCCTTATTTATTATTTCCTGGTATTAATTTACTACATAATATAAAGCAATACACAAAGAATTAATGATCGCTCCCGTTCAGTCCGATGATATTCCGCGATTATCAGATTACGTTCTATCTAATTCTACCTTCTACATTTATATTCATTCCGGAATTAAGCGAATGAAATTAACGAACACAGTTCCTGCAACATTTATTGATTCAACATGGCGGCTAAAATTTCTTGATCGAATCGACTTACTATTTAATTCAATAAGCACCAAGATACTGGTAGACCCGGATACATTTACATTTTCAAAATCATACACCTTAAACACGCATATTATAGAAAAATTGCCCAAATGACCCACACCGTGTCATTGTTGAACTTTCCATTGGGTCGGCAGAATCTAAATGTTAACATAACACGCATGTCAACAAACAAGCATAGCGTTATTAGCCTATTTTCACATGTATTTGTAACTCGTTACCGTGGCGCGTTGGGTAAGAAGGTAGGTTTAATGATCGAGAGTTTCAGCGTTCGATCCCATTCTACTCTGCCACCTTTTTCTTTTTTTTTAAATTTAAAACATTCGCCAACACGGTATAGGGGATGGGGGTGGAGAAAGAACTATAGGCCGTTTTTTTTTATACGACGTCATGCAATAGGTACTAATTTCTCCCGGGCAACGCCGGGCGACGGGTTCCGCTAGTTTATTATAAAGCAAAGTCAGTTAATACGTACCAAATACTTTTTGGTCCCCCGATTTATAAAATCGGGGGACTTATGTTTTGAGGCATGTCCGTCCGTCCGTCTGGAATTTTCTCCGCAACCATCCATTGAATTTCTCTGAAATTTTGCATGAAGTTGTAACTTTGGTCAGGTTAGAAAATGACATTATCCGATTTATGTAAAAAAATCTGGTTAGCCCCTCATGGGGTTAAAAAGCCCCGAAATGGCAAAAAATGACATTTTTTGCCCCATAACTTTTCATCCATCCATTCTATTTCTCTGAAACTTGGCCAAAATGTAGAGGCAATTTTTCCTAATAGAAAATAAGTATCGCTGACCTTGGAAAAAATCTGGTTCGCGCCCCCAGGGGGTCAAAACCCCCCAAAATGGCAAAAAATGACCCTTTTATCCCATAACGTTTGATCTATCCATTCAATTTTTCTGAAACTTGGCCAAAATGTAGAGGCAATTGTTCTGGATATAAAATGAGCATCCTTGACCTCAGAAAAATTCTGATTCGCGCCCCCAGGGGGTCAAAGGGGGGGTGGGTGTAAAAAATGCGCCAAATTGCCCAAATTTATTGCATTTTACACTCGCCACATCGAGTCACATACAGAGGGGGACCACGCACGCGCGGCTTGTTTCTCACTGTTGTCGTCTGATTTTGTGTCATCACTCACATCTCTTCATCACCCATTTCTTGCCGAAACTATCAGGTCTCTCGATATAAACCTTTATTGGTTACATATGTGCACACATGTTTCAGCTGCGACTTTATTCAAAGTCCAACATCTTCAGGCCATATTAACTAAATTTGTAAATATGCTGAGCATATGTAGACAATAATGTTTATATAAATAAAAAATACACACTACAGCTTTATCTGTTATTACTCACTATCTTATTAACGCTGGAGTTTCATTAGATTAACATCTAGGAAGAAACAACTAGACAAACAAGTACTATATATATATATATACATATATATATATATATATATATATATATATATATATATATATATATATTACAGCAAGGAATACAGACGTTTTTAACATTTGGGGGGGGGGGGTGGAACGAAATTGAAAAAGTGTAAAAACGAGAGGAAATAATAAAAAAAAAAACATGAATGCTGGAAATATCTCTTCCATAACATACACGTGCGTACCAAGGCACAACACTTTTAATCGGATATTACACACCAGACTTCAATAAGAACAGAAGTTCAAGACTAAGTGACAATATGTCGCCTATAAAAAATAGAAAGAAAACATATTGTCTGTATCCTCCCGATGAAGATTCTTTTATGAATCGAAAATTTGAATTTTAAATAAATAATATTTTATTTAAAAAAAATTGCCATTTATTGGTCTCCTTACCGCTTTAAAAATTACACATTTAAAATACATTCAAGCAGTAGAAATATTGTATTCATAATATATATATATATATATATATATATATATATATATATTAAAATTGAAAATAGAAGCCTTTATCAATGCAAGATTAATTTATTATTATTATTTTTTTCTTCAATCTTATTAAGTTCAGAATAATATTCCATCATCAGAGTTGACCAGTATTGTGTCATTTTTTTCAAAAAATAAAAATAAACAAACTTTTTTTTGTTTTTTGATATAATGTCCTTGTTAATTGGGTGTTATCGCGGTGATTTTCTTGGCGGTTATGAATTTAAATTCTGGTTGTAGAACGAAGAAGCATTGGCATGCTCGAAGTTTAGAATTATAGGTCGTTCATTTAAAAGTATTGGTGGGTCAGTATTATTAAAATTGAAAATAGTAGCCTTTATCAATGCAAGATTAATTTATTATTTTTTTTATTTTACTTTAATCTTATTAATATATCATCATCAGAGTTGACCAGTATTGTGTCATTCTTTTCAAAAAATAAAAATAAACAAACTTTTATATTTATAGAAGTCAGAACCCCAAATAATGTTATTTATTTAAAAAAAATGAATTAATCATTTATTTAAAGTATCTAAGATTTCGACATGAAATGTCTTTTTCAAAGAAGGTTTTCCTTTTTCTTTTTCTTCATTTTGCTGGTATTAACTCACGATGTCTTAGCCTTCCAGTAGGTTTTGTTCTCAGCCTTTTGGCTAAGATCAAAGTGTAGTATATGTTCCGATGGATGCTCACCCTGTAGACCGGTACCGTCTTGGCCTTCGGGCCTTGATTCCGCCGGTCTGACGTACTGTCCTGTGCAGTTCTAGAAGGTCCACCCTCCCAGGCTTTGCCTCCCCTCTTTGGGGAAGAGTAAGTTTATTGCTTACTGCCTGAGGCGCCCCTACCGGGGAATGCCGACGGGGCTGCCCAGGCAATTTTTAATAGACAGAGTGCTCACCTTCTCGGGCGCTGGCTTTTCAAGTCCCACTTTCCCGACCCGAGCTTGGGTCGCATCTTACCTTGTGGGAGTAAGATAAACCTGGCCTTGTGCCTAACCTCCTGGGGAGGTAAATACAAAAGTGTAGTATCTGTTCCGATGGATACTTCACTCCATAGACTGGTATTGTCTTGGCCTTCGGGGCTTGATTTACGCCGGTCTATGGGTCTGTCCTATGCAGTTCTAGGAGGTCCACCCTCCCAGGCTTCGCCTCCCCTCTTTGGGGAGGAGTAAGTTTATTGCTTACTGCCTGAGGCGCCCCTACCGGGGAATGCCAACGGGGCTGCCCAGGCAATTTTTAAACCCCACTTTCCCGACCTTGGGTCACATCTTACTTGTGGGAGTAAGATAAAAATTGGCCTTGTGCCTAACTCCTGGAAAGGAGTAAATCAATACTCGTTTTATTAAAATAATCGTTAACCACGCAAACCACATCGGAATTTACCTTTCAACACTCTCGTCAGCAAGAACAGACGTACATTTTGCTTCAAACCTTACTCTTTATGTGCCGAATATCTACGTGTACCCACCTCTAAGTGAGCCATGGGAACAAAACCCCCTTCAAACTTCAAATACGTATATCCGAGTATTGTTTAGTTAGAAAAGTATCAGACTAAAAACATCGAGTATGCGGTTTCGTACTACCCCCCCCCAACCGCGATTATTTTTAAATAAAATTATATGAAATCAAAGAATATATTTTTCCTTTTTATAATATAGTAAAATATAATTTGTCTAATTTGGATTATTTGGACTACTGTTCTCATTTTGAGTGTTATTCTCACAACGTTTCGGCCGATGTAACCTTCTTCAGGTACATCTTGTCGAACTCGGGAATATTTCTGTCGAACTCGGGAATCTGGACGGAATTTCGAACGGAACCGTTTATTTAATCCACGAGGGTAGCATGCTCCTGTTCCGTCAGCCATTACCGGGTAGAAGTCTTCAATAATTCGCAATTCCAAGTATCGCCCGCATTGAGGATTGAACCTTCCACCTTGAGAAGTCTGCACCTAAAACGTAATTTTACTTTGTACATTATCCGTTACACCACGATAAGAGATTCAAAGTTGAGCACTGTTAAGAATAGATATTAAAAATAGACATTGACTTAAGGATCTGCTTAAGTCCGTTGGACTTTTTAGATCGTCTTGTGTTTACGGCCCGCTGTATTTGGCATAAATATAACTTAATTTCTCCCGCATCATATGATAATTTCCCATGGCCTTGAGGATAAAGCGAAAGTGTGCGGAGTTTTGATGGACTCTGTGAACCGGGTTTGCGCTTTGTCACCGTCTGAAAGTTCCTACAGTGATGAGAGCGTAAGCTTGAAACGACGTCGTATGTCGACAAAATATAATTTAATATTTATTCATAATATTATTATTATAATATCTATCTATCTTTCTATCTATCTATCTATCTATCTATCTATCTATCTATCTATCTATCTATCTATATATATATATATATAGAGAGAGAGAGAGAGAGAGAGACAGAGAGAGAGGGAGACAGAGTAGATGTTAATGCAGCATCAGTGCAGTTCCAATGAGAGAAAAAATGTATATTTAAAGAAGTAAGGTTACCGACATTTGTAAAAAGAAGCAAGAACTATGAAAACACATACACCCACGCACGCACTCACGCACGCACTCACGCACGCACTCACTCACGCATGCACACCCATACGCGCCCACATGCGCCGAAACATCAAATTATTAAAAATAAAACATTTTTCCAAATAGAATATATATCTGAAGAGAGTAAGCAGGAAAGCTCGAAACGCGTTATAAAATCACAAAATTATAAAATGATAAAATAATAAAATAACAAACAATGGCTGAAAAAAGTTTTTGACAAATGTTGGTAGCCTCACCTCTTTAAATATATATATATATATATATATATATATATATATATATATATATATATATATATATATATATATATAGTCGAAACTTCGCGTCCATCATTAACAAAGACGTAACACCTTGAAGCTAGAAATGAAATTTAAAAAAAATTAAAGGCAGCTCTCTGTAGAAAATGATTCTCAAAAGTCTGACATTTAAACGTAAAAAAATAATTTCAGGATAGTATAATTACGGGCAAAATCAGAAAATTATCCGAAATTTTTTTTGTTGAAAAAAACAAATAAATTCCGGATAATTCTCTGATTTAGTTTGATTTGTTTTCAATCAGGTTAATTCATGTTTTGTCTAAAAACACATTACTTTCACTTTTCACTGTCCGTTCTTAGTTTAATCAATTAAACACATTAAATTTTGATATCATCAAACATTACGAGTGACGGACATTCGGCTAGTTGACCTAAAATCATGTCTCTGAATGTTAAGTGATCGGGAAGCTATTGTTATAATATTTAGGAGATCGTTTGTGGCGCGTCGTATGGGAAGAGTTCAATCGATGGTACTACAAGAAAAATGGATATTTGTAATGTCTGCTATTGTGCGTGTTCCAAGCCCACGCGAATCGCAACGTGCGTAGTTCTGAACTTTTCAAATGCTTCAATGATATCTCCGGAAAATGAAGACAATTCTTTCTGTCTTCCATGAATTTTGGTGGGGGTTCAGTTCGTGACGACGAACTACAAAAGAAAAGACATCTTCATGTGTTTTTTCTTACACAAAGAATGACGCATAAATCGGTCGAATCAACGGAAATCTTTTCAATATAAACGCTTTTTTTTCTGAAGAGATTCTGTTTTTTTTTTCTAGAGACGTCTATATATGAGACTTTTTTTATTCTCTCGGTTGGTTCAGTTTAAAATATAGTTTATCTTTACTTCAATGGATGTGTCGGGTGCTAGCGATACGAAGGCTACCCGCTTTTATAAGCTGCTCTATTTTTTTCTTCCCGTTCCTTTAGCTTCTTCTTTCTTTTTATGCCGTCCCCGACATAAAGAAAGTACAATTTCGCATCAATGTGCGAACTCGACATTTTCAACTGATGAAAATGATTCCCGCTCATTCGAAACAATAAAGTTCGCGAGTCGGTGTGAAATTCCGTATCCTAATACAATAGACCACAAAAACTCAGGAGAGCAGATAGCGTCCGAAGGGAGCACGAACCAAGACTAAACAAAGTACGACATTACACTCAACCTACACGTCATTTGAGGCCAGGAGAGACAAAATGAATTTCACGTTACCTGTTTTCAACCCTCTTTATGAGCTGCCGTCCATCAATTTGTCAGTAGCATTTTAGTTACAATTAATGCGCAGATTGAATAGACGTGTATGTTTAGACGCATCTTTATAAAATATAATGTAGTACTCATAAATAAGGAACTATTTTATCACGCGGAGAACTGTCCTTACTGGCTGATTCGGTCGGACACTGATCAATCAGCTAGCAAGGCGTATTAATTTCAGCTGTTCCTTGAGGATCTACTTTGGACCATTTTGGGAAAAGCAAGAGTCACAATAGCGACTGCGACAAGCACCCAAGGAAGACACACACTCATTCTCTCTCATGGCTGAATCCCTTGGATTTTCCCGAGCTCAGCTATCTTCACTCGAAGATACGTTGCTCGTAGACCTTCGTAAGCTTAAAGAACTTTACATTTTACTTTCCTCACTTGGATATTGTCCTAACCTTTTCTGACCTATACCCAAACGGTATAGATAAGAAAAAAATAAACCCTTTTTGTAATGTTAAAAGAGAGTTTGTTTTCCTTCGTGTGATGACCGGTTTCGTTTACATACTACAATATTAGGAGTTGTCTTTATTGCTCACTAGTAAGAACAGCTCATATAGTAATAACGGTCAGATGGTATTTGATGATATGGTTTGAAATAGCATTTTCGTGAGCCCATCAACCGTAATTCTTAAGTAGTAGTTTTATTGATCTTTCAACTTTAATATCATATACTATATCCCAGCCAAAGATTCTAATCGTGTTTATTAATGGCTCCACATGATTTTTATTATTTGCAAATAACATAAGCTGTTGTAGTCAGCTAAAAAGTAGCCGCGCGCTATTGAGTTCCACAAGCAGGTCGTTTTCGAAAAAACTTTGCTCATGAAAGTTTCGTTTAGTTTTAGCCACATAGATGGACAAAGAGAAATTATTGACAGTGGTTGTAGTTAGACGAGTTTTTGTTGTAAATATTTAACAGAGAAGGGGATTATAGATTATAAGCTCGGCTAAGCACCTGCCATGAAAATAACGATAGAGTAGAGAAAGACTAGCAACGTCTCTTCTGTGAGAAAGGGGTAATAGTGAAGAGAAGAGGACATGCCCCACTGAAGGACAGTTCCAATATGGCGCCGAGTAGACACATATCGTTTCGGGTGTGGCAAAGTGCATTTAAATCATTTACAAAAAGGGCTCCTGCGGCATCAAATACTGCCCAAATAACATGCAGTACTTGGAAAGAAGCTACTGAAATAGGAAACTGTATTACAATTGTTGCATGGTCCACTCCTTCTGGACCGCGGCAGTGCGCGCTTTGCACACTCGCACCCGCTACGGGCCGTGGCGGTTCTCATTTCGTATACTCGTTCCCGAAAGGACCGTGGCAGTTCACATTTAATACTCGTCATTTTTTAAACATCATAAATCACATAGTTCATATATTGTTTGCATACCTTTATTTTTCTCCCTCGCCGTGTAGAGGGTAGTGTCGTCTAGTGGATGCATTCTTTCTTCTTTCCTTACTTCCGTGAACCACGCCGTCCGTTGTCTGCAACAAAACTCCACGATCGACTCACCAAACACAATCTTTTTACTTTCAATTCTTTTTATTACAAGCGTTTGTTATATCAGCTGGGCGTCATTCACTACGCCGAGAGAAACAGAGAGAGCAATCACTACTTTATCGTAGTTAGTTAACAATTATTTTCTTAACGATTCATGAAGAGGGGGAAAGGATATCTCTCGCTTGTATTTTCTTAGGGAAATATTTCCATTATCTGTTGTGAATTACATTTTAACAATCACGTCTCATCGGTTCGCCTCCAAACCCCACACTGACGAAACTCGCTTCTCACGAAGAACGAGTGACGTCACAGATCCCTCTGTTTCCCACGCAAGGCCTGTGACGTCACAGAGCCTCTCGCAGGTGCACACCGACCCTTGATCCGGGGTCTCATCACACGGTGAACTCGTCACGTCTGTGATGTCTGACTGTGAGAACAGGCCCCATTCTGCACTCGACTACTAGCCCACCCCGCGTTAATTCGCGCAAGTCAAACCAACGATTTCCAACAGATACGTCCATCCCCATAGGGCCATTATCTAACACAATGAGGTATCAATACAACAAATTGATGGAGACCACTAGACCAACGAGTCAAACGAGCTTGAACTAAAGAAGCCATGATTCGAATTCCTAATTTTATTATATCTGGCAACTTAATTTGATTTCAGCCGATATGCCAAATGTGTGAATTTCTAACCAATAGTTTAGAACTATATTATTATTACTAGATTTGTTCGTAAGTATTGTATTTATTATTATCAACTCTCTTGGAGTTCTCACACAGGTCAGCATCAGTTATCGCTCACTGGTGGTGTTCCCTGGGGTCTGTATGACAACCAGTCTCCCCCAGATTTCCAGTACTCTCCAACTATTTCGATAGACATTGCAAATACATTTGCGATATCGCAACAGCTGTTTACCATTGATTTCTCGCTGGTGACGACGATTGTTCTTATCAGGAGTTTTGGTGGTAATAAGTCTCCGAAGGTCCCAGTACTCCCCACACTCTTTCAGTGAAGGTATTATTATTATTATTATTATTATTATTATTATTAGTAGTAGTAGTAATAGTAGTAGTAGTAGCAGTAGTATTGGTAGGGATCAGGACCAGACTGAAGAGTCTTTCAGGCTAAAAATAGGTCTACAAGGGTGAAGCCAAAACTTGCGAGTGAAATTGGGTACGATGGAACTGTTTATAAGACGTAAGTCAGCATGACATTGGGAGGGTTGAGGTTTCCCCAAGAAGGTCCCGCATAATTGATATTCACCATGCAGCACCCCTACGCCCTTCTGAAAACGTTAGAGAACCGTTCACGATTACATCTTATTAGTCACATGAAAATTACAGACAAAAAAAGGTTTCGCCAGTGTTCGCATTAATATTCATATAAAACTATAGAATTACATCATTAAATATATTTTTTATATATAAATTATAATTATCATTTCTGATGACATCAAATAAAAAATACCTACCGTTTATTTTTTATTTAGAGTGAAGATTTTTCAAATTCATTTCAGACGACGAGGGTTATCTGACTTGCTATTTGCTTTATGATGTAAATCTTTCTAATGCTTTTTTTTTTAAATAGGATACAACTGATCTATCATGTATTGAAAAAAAAACTCGAGTCATTTCTGATGACCTAAACTAAAAAACATCAACATTGACTTTGCTTTTAATTTTCTCATATTAGCGGAAGTTAAAAATGAGATTGAAAGAGAACAATTTTCGTTCAAATAAAGAAACAAGAAAGAAAATGTCCCGAAGTGTAGAGTTTATGAAAAGAAATAAGAGGAAAGAAAAAAACGTATAAATCGGTAGGGAAAGAAGAAAGGAAAAATGAAAGAAAACATCTTATTATTGAAATAGATTTACATTGTCCCTTCATTCGATGGGAGACTTTTATGTGACGCGACGGATATATATATATATTTACAAATGAATGCACATTGCTCTTCATTATCGAGTCAAGGATCATAGTAATTAGACAGTTGGTGTTTAAAGGGCTCTTCATGCTAAATTTAGTCCAATTCTGGCCATTATAATTAGTTATATATGTATATAGAACAGGTAGGTAGCAATAACAAATAAAGTATTATTAGTAGAATCAGTTTATACACATCTTGCTAAATGCTTCATACAAAATTGCAAAATTGTGAATAACGTTGGCACACTTCTTTCATGGCATTGCCCTCATTTTAGCTGCGATGGCACCTTTGAGTTCAGGAATATTTTTAAGATTGTTACAATATCTTGGAAATAATTCATAGAGTTTAGGTCCGGTGAGTGTTAAGCCAATTCAGGATAACAACTATTACTGAAGAGACAATCACCAAAGTGTCCTCACAATACATTGTATTCCATAAAGTGTACTGCATGGTTTGAAACATAAAAATGTTGTAACATTGGTCCTTACTTGTATAAACATGAGTATAAACAGTAAAGCATGACGTGATGTTGCTAGTCTAAATCTTTTTTATAAATACTATCATGGCATGTGTTCTTCAGAATTGTGTGATCTATTCCCTGCTTCTTTTGTTCCAGCTCGTTGGACTCGTTGGTCTAGTGGTCTTCACCAATCTGCGTTTTTGATACCTCATTGAAATACAGCTTCCTATTCACGTAGCTTCTTTCCAAGAATTGCAGGCTTGTGGGACTCTCTCCCTGCTGACTTTTTTCCCTCCTACCTATAGCCCTGGTCTTTTCAAGACTAAGGTCAATAGGCGTTACCTGTCTTTGCGATAATCATATTTTATTATTGTTAACACTTTACATCAAGTGACTTCATGTCCTGTCTGGAGCGATTTTCATTAAGAAAAATACCGAATGCTATCTTAAGGTCTTTAAGAAGTTTAGGGTAGATAAAAATATGTTGTGATGCATTAACAATGGTTTCAAAATATGTTGTGATGCATTAACAATGGTTTCAAAATGTGTTGTGATGCATTAACAATGGTTTCAAGATATGTTGTGATGCATTAACAATGGTTTCAAGATATGTTGTGATGCATTAACAATGGTTTCAAAATATATTGTGATGCAATAACAATGGTTTCAAAATATGTTGTGATGCAATAACAATGGTTTCAAAATATGTTGTGATGCATTAACAATGGTTTCAAAATATGTTGTGATGCAATAACAATGGTTTCAAGATATGTTGTGATGCATTAACAATGGTTTCAAGATATGTTGTGATGCATTAACAATGGTTTCAAGATATGTTGTGATGCATTAACAATGGTTTCAAAATATGTTGTGATGCAATAACAATGGTTTCAAAATATGTTGTGATGCAATAACAATGGTTTCAAAATATGTTGTGATGCATTAACAATGGTTTCAAGGTATGTTATGATGCATTAACAATGGTTTCAAAATATGTTGTGATGCATTAACAATGGTCTCAAAATATGTTGTGATGCATTAACAATGGTCTCAAAATATGTTGTGATGCATTAACAATGGTCTCAAAATATGTTGTGATGCATTAACAATGGTTTCAAAATATGTTATGATGCATTAACAATGGTTTCAAAATATGTTGTGATGCATTAACAATGGACTCAAAATATGTTGTGATGCATTAACAATGGTCTCAAAATATGTTGTGATGCATTAACAATGGTTTCAAAATATGTTGTGATGCATTAACAATGGTTTCAAAATATGTTGTGATGCAATAACAATGGTTTCAAGATATGTTGTGATGCATTAACAATGGTTTCAAGATATGTTGTGATGCATTAACAATGGTTTCAAGATATGTTGTGATGCATTAACAATGGTTTCAAAATATGTTGTGATGCAATAACAATGGTTTCAAGATATGTTGTGATGCATTAACAATGGTTTCAAGATATGTTGTGATGCATTAACAATGGTCTCAAAATATGTTGTGATGCATTAACAATGGTTTCAAAATATGTTGTGATGCATTAACAATGGTTTCAAGATATGTTGTGATGCATTAACAATGGTTTCAAAATATGTTGTTATGCATTAACAATGGTCTCAAAATATGTTGTGATGCATTAACAATGGTCTCAAAATATGTTGTGATGCATTAACAATGGTTTCAAAATATGTTGTGATGCATTAACAATGGTTTCAAAATATGTTGTGATGCAATAACAATGGTTTCAAGATATGTTGTGATGCATTAACAATGGTTTCAAAATATGTTGTGATGCATTAACAATGATTTCAAAATATGTTGTGATGCATTAACAATGGTTTCAAAATATGTTGTGATGCAATAACAATGGTTTCAAAATATGTTGTGATGTAATAACAATGATTTCAAGATATGTTGTGATGCATTAACAATGATTTCAAAATATGTTGTGATGCATTAACAATGGTCTCAAAATATGTTGTGATGCAATAACAATGGTTTCAAAATATGTTGTGATGCAATAACAATGGTTTCAAAATATGTTGTGATGCATTAACAATGGTTCCAAGATATGTTGTGATGCATTAACAATGATTTCAAAATATGTTGTGATGCATTAACAATGGTTTCAAGATATGTTGTGATGCATTAACAATGGTTTCAAGATATGTTGTGATGCATTAACAATGGTTTCAAAATATGTTGTGATGCAATAACAATGGTTTCAAGATATGTTGTGATGCATTAACAATGGTTTCAAGATATGTTGTGATGCATTAACAATGGTCTCAAAATATGTTGTGATGCATTAACAATGGTTTCAAAATATGTTGTGATGCATTAACAATGGTTTCAAGATATGTTGTGATGCATTAACAATGGTTTCAAAATATGTTGTTATGCATTAACAATGGTCTCAAAATATGTTGTGATGCATTAACAATGGTCTCAAAATATGTTGTGATGCATTAACAATGGTTTCAAAATATGTTGTGATGCATTAACAATGGTTTCAAAATATGTTGTGATGCAATAACAATGGTTTCAAGATATGTTGTGATGCATTAACAATGGTTTCAAAATATGTTGTGATGCATTAACAATGATTTCAAAATATGTTGTGATGCATTAACAATGGTTTCAAAATATGTTGTGATGCAATAACAATGGTTTCAAAATATGTTGTGATGTAATAACAATGATTTCAAGATATGTTGTGATGCATTAACAATGATTTCAAAATATGTTGTGATGCATTAACAATGGTCTCAAAATATGTTGTGATGCAATAACAATGGTTTCAAAATATGTTGTGATGCAATAACAATGGTTTCAAAATATGTTGTGATGCATTAACAATGGTTCCAAGATATGTTGTGATGCATTAACAATGATTTCAAAATATGTTGTGATGCATTAACAATGGTCTCAAAATATGTTGTGATGCAATAACAATGGTTTCAAAATATGTTGTGATGCAATAACAATGGTTTCAAAATATGTTGTGATGCATTAACAATGGTTTCAAAATATGTTGTGATGCATTAACAATGGTTTCAAGATATGTTGTGATGCATTAACAATGGTTTCAAAATATGTTGTGATGCATTAACAATGGTCTCAAAATATGTTGTGATGCATTAACAATGGTCTCAAAATATGTTGTGATGCATTAACAATGGTTTCAAAATATGTTGTGATGCATTAACAATGGTTTCAAAATATGTTGTGATGCAATAACAATGGTTCTAAGATATGTTGTGATGCATTAACAATGGTTTCAAAATATGTTGTGATGCATTAACAATGGTCTCAAAATATGTTGTGATGCAATAACAATGGTTTCAAGATATGTTGTGATGCATTAACAATGGTTTCAAGATATGTTGTGATGCATTAACAATGATTTCAAAATATGTTGTGATGCATTAACAATGGTCTCAAAATATGTTGTGATGCAATAACAATGGTTTCAAGATATGTTGTGATGCAATAACAATGGTTTCAAAATATGTTGTGATACATTAACAATGGTTTCAAGATATGTTGTGATGCATTAACAATGGTTTCAAGATATGTTGTGATGCATTAACAATGGTTTCAACAGGAGGGAGCAAGAGGGCAGTGCGTCAGATTTATTGACAATTTTGCACGTCGTGTCCAGGTGTGCTTGTAATGTATAGGTACATATTTCGAGCATATCGTTAAGCGGCGATAAAACAAAGACTGTTGGACTGATACTTGGTGGACAAGTCAGGCATTGACTGGAGCTTTTTTATATCAAATATGGTTGAACTGCAAAAGAATTGTGAATTTCATTACCGATTCCATGGGTGGCATTTTCGAGGGCCACACTGTATCACATTTGCGGCACTTTATCAACCGCCGATTGTCATGGCTCCCGTCCCAAGAGTCCAAGATTCAATTCCCTCGGCCGAACATTCAAAGACAAAATGAATTGGAATAAATACATAGATGATACTGCCAAGTCTGCCGCAAAAAATGGACCCCCCTACCGGGCTAGTAAAGTTTTCACCCCTGCCAATATATTATATCTCTGTAAAGCCACAATTCGTTTATGCATTATGTATTGTTGTCACATTTGGGCTGGTGCACACGCCACTAGCCCCTCCCTCTTGGACAGGCTGCAAAAAAGAGTATCTAAGCTAATAGGTTTCGCACTGTCTATCAAGCTCCACACCCTGTCCCATCGCCGAAATGCTGCACACATCTGTTTGTTTTACAAGTACTTCAACGGAATGTGCTCCGATAAACTTACTGCACTTGCACCCACTTTGCGTAAACACACCCGATAAACACGACTTGCAGCAAAATCCCACCCCATTAACTGAAGAGGTACACAGATGCCGGAAAAATTTCTACTCTAATAGTTTCTTTTTTCGGACTGCTTGTCTTTGGAATTCATTTCCTACTCCCTGTTTTCCCGACTGTACCAACATGCAACCATCTTGTTGCGCAACCTAAGATATAGAACATGAGTATAGGTTTGACCAATTATGGTAATAATTTATGGGAATAATTAAAGAAACTATATGTAAACAAAATGGATTCATTAGGAAAATGACTATTGATCAACCAAATAGACTTGAATATGCTTAAATATTAAAACAGATTGTTAATAGATACTGCACAAAAATTATTGAATATCCTCATTATTTTCAAAATTATTCCGTTCAATGATTTCATTGAGTCTTTTATGTTTTGTCGAAATTTGGATACTTTGTTTATTACCATCTTCTTTATGAACATTTATCTTTGTAGAGAACGAACGAATCTATATTATAGTTATTAAAGCAACTCTTTTCTCCCAAGAGTGATAGAAGTTATTCTGTATTTCTTTCTGCAGTTTCCCATGATATTTTCTGTGTATAAACTACACTTCTTTTTCGTTCGTGTGAATCAGATGATTCTGGTTTTGGCATTAGTTTTCCCGATGTTTGTCTAGTTAGACATATTTCTGGAAGGACCACAAGAAGGTTGCCAACATCCCTAAGTGAAAGTGGTACTGTGGAACCGACTTTGAACAGCCAGGTCTTCAATCCGTGTCGATATCCACTTAACCACCGTCACCTCCCGTAAACAACACTGAGGGTTTTATTATAGTTATTTTATTTATTTTATTACGAATCTGCAAGTAAAAACTAATTTTAACTTAGCACAACAAATAGAAACTTAAAAGTACAAAATGTATGTAGAGGTATATTTAAATAATTTTCAGGGACTAAAAAATGTTTATGTTCGTTAGTATATCGACAAAATATCTTTAAACATATTTATTTATAGAAATATATCAATTAACTTTATAATTTGCTTTTTCAATTGTTAAGCCTAGTTCATAGCGTAGGAATTTGATATTGAATTTTGGTAATAGCGTAGTAAGTTCAAAGCTAATGGAGTTCATAGCGCAGGAGTTTTACTGTACAAACATCCCACATGATGTGGGTATTAAGGCTGTCAAAGAATGTCTTACAAGCAAAGATTTCATGATTAACAAAATACAAGACTTACGCAACATAATCCCATTTATTTTAACACATAATAACTTTCAATATAATAATAAATATTACATACAAATCTTACGGGCAACTATTTCTCGAGTAACAAAATACAAGACTTACGCAACATAATCCCATTTATTTTAACACATAATAACTTTCAATATAATAATAAATATTACATACAAATCTTACAGGCAAAGATTTCATGATTAACAAAATACAAGACTTACGCAACATAATCCCATTTATTTTAACACATACTAACTTTCAATATAATAATAAATATTACATACAAATCTTACGGGCAACTATTTCTCGAGTAACAAAATACAAGACTTACGCAACATAATCCCATTTATTTTAACACATAATAACTTTCAATATAATAATAAATATTACATACAAATCTTACGGGCAACTATTTCTCGAGTAACAAAATACAAGACTTACGCAACATAATCCCATTTATTTTAACACATAACTTTCAATATAATAATAAATATTACATACAAATCTTACGGGCAACTATTTCTCTAGTAACAAAATACAAGACTTACGCAACATAATCCCATTTATTTTAACACATAATAACTTTCAATATAATAAAAATTTTACATACAAATCTTACGGGCAACTATTTCTCGAGTAACAAAATACAAGACTTACGCAACATAATCCCATTTATTTTAACACATAATAACTTTCAATATAATAATAAATATTACATACAAATCTTACGGGCAACTATTTCTCGAGTAACAAAATACAAGACTTACGCAACATAATCCCATTTATTTTAACACATAATAACTTTCAATATAATAATAAATATTACATACAAATCTTACGGGCAACTATTTCTCGAGTAACAAAATACAAGACTTACGCAACATAATCCCATTTATTTTAACACATAATAACTTTCAATATAATAATAAATATTACATACAAATCTAACGGGCAACTATTTCTCGAGTAACAAAATACAAGACTTACGCAACATAATCCCATTTATTTTAACACATAATAACTTTCAATATAATAATAAATATTACATACAAATCTTACGGGCAACTATTTCAGGATTAACAAAATACAAGACTTACGCAACATAATCCCATTTATTTTAACACATAATAACTTTCAATATAATAATAAATATTACATACAAATCTTACGGGCAACTATTTCTCGAGTAACAAAATACAAGACTTACGCAACCTAATCCCATTTATTTTAACACATAATAACTTTCAATATAATAATAAATATTACATACAAATCTTACGGGCAACTATTTCAGGATTAACAAAATACAAGACTTACGCAACATAATCCCATTTATTTTAACACATAATAACTTTCAATATAATAATAAATATTACATACAAATCTAACGGGCAAATATTTCTCGAGTAACAAAATACAAGACTTACGCAACATAATCCCATTTATTTTAACACATAATAACTTTCAATATAATAATAAATATTACATACAAATCTTACGGGCAACTATTTCAGGATTAACAAAATACAAGACTTACGCAACATAATCCCATTTATTTTAACACATAATAACTTTCAATATAATAATAAATATTACATACAAATCTTACGGGCAACTATTTCTCGAGTAACAAAATACAAGACTTACGCAACATAATCCCATTTATTTTAACACATAATAACTTTCAATATAATAATAAATATTACATACAAATCTTACGGGCAACTATTTCTCGAGTAACAAAATACAAGACTTACGCAACATAATCCCATTTATTTTAACACATAATAACTTTCAATATAATAATAAATATTACATACAAATCTTACGGGCACCTATTTCTCGAGTAACAAAATACAAGACTTACGCAACATAATCCCATTTATTTTAACACATAATAACTTTCAATATAATAATAAATATTACATACAAATCTTACGGGCAACTATTTCTCGAGTAACAAAATACAAGACTTACGCAACATAATCCCATTTATTTTAACACATAATAACTTTCAATATAATAATAAATATTACATACAAATCTTACGGGCAACTATTTCTCGAGTAACAAAATACAAGACTTACGCAACATAATCCCATTTATTTTAACACATAATAACTTTCAATATAATAATAAATATTACATACAAATCTTACGGGCAACTATTTCTCGAGTAACAAAATACAAGACTTACGCAACATAATCCCATTTATTTTAACACATACTAACTTTCAATATAATAATAAATATTACATACAAATCTTACGGGCAACTATTTCTCGAGTAACAAAATACAAGACTTACGCAACATAATCCCATTTATTTTAACACATAATAACTTTCAATATAATAATAAATATTACATACAAATCTTACGGGCAACTATTTCTCGAATAACAAAATACAAGACATGTAATATAATCCGATTTCGTTTAACACATATCATTCAATTTGATAATAAACATTACCTACAAATTATAGGTACCACCATCGGCACTGAAATGGCGCCCAACTATGTAAATATATTTATGCATCCTTTCCTAAAGCTGACTTGAGTACTCGCAACAATAAATTTAAGTTCTTTCGGGTTGTTTCTGATTTAGCAGACAACTTTTAAACGCCTTAACGGTCCTTTCAATATCCCCATCCAGTTTTAGCCACTACACTTGGCTTCGAGCTAATGCGTTTATTCTCATGATGCTTATGTGAGTCAGTTTTAGCTGCTGGAGCGATTTGACTCTACATTTATTGGGAAAAATAATCTTGTTTCCCCTCAGAAACACGCCATTTTCGCAGGTCAGTTACTCCTGTTTATTGAAATAAGGTTTTTGGCCTTTTGGCTAGGAAGAAAGTGTAGTATCTGTTCCGATGGATACTGCACCCTATAGACCGGTGTCGTCTTGTCCTTCGGGGCTTGATTCCGCCGATCTGTGGGTTTATCCTGTGCATTTCTAGGAGGAGGTCCACCCTCCCAGGCTTTGCCTCCCCTCTTTGGGGAGGAGTAAGTTTATTGCTTACTGCCTGGGGCGCCTCTACCGGGGAACGCCGACGGGGCTGCCCAGGCAATTTTTA
Organism: Sepiola atlantica; assembly: GCA_963556195.1. Taxonomy (NCBI): domain Eukaryota; kingdom Metazoa; phylum Mollusca; class Cephalopoda; order Sepiida; family Sepiolidae; genus Sepiola; species Sepiola atlantica. The sequence goes on from OY744542.1 coordinate 45,932,686, forward strand.
ATGGCCAGAGTGCTCACCTTCTCGGGCGCTGGCTTTTCAAGCCCCACTTTCTCGACCCGACCTTGGGTCACATCTTACCTTGTGGGAGTAAGATAAAACTGGCCTTGTGCCTAACCTCCTGGAGATGAGGTAAATAATTTGTTTTCTCTCTATAACTGGCACCATTCCAGCCATTCATTGATAATTTGTATACCCAACTTAAGATCGGATCCTTCTTTGTGTCTACTTATAAGATTCACCCCCACATTTCCAAATACATTCCTTCCACTAAAACCGACACTTTCTACACGTAGAAGCACCAATTTTTTGTAAAAAAAAAATGTCCAAAATAGTGGATACATAGGCGATACCGAATTACATTTTAGATTTAATAACCACAAACTCGCTATTAGACAAAACACAGCATACTCTCCAAAAGCCAAACACTTCAACACAAATAGACACCAAATTTTCGACCCTATATTCAGACCAACAACCAAAATGGATCTCAAAACTAATCACATGAAACAGGTATGAAATCCGATGTGGGGTGTCTTTAATATGTATACTCATTTTACAGACTGAGATAAATGTTTTGTCACTGGTGCTACCAGATATGGTTGTCTGAAGATACTGGCTCCCTTGTTAAAATGCACCAAACATTGATGCTATTGTTTTTTCTATTCCCTTTGAAAAACTCAATCATGTTCTGCATATCCAAAAACAATAACAACAATTTTCTTTAAAAAACAACCAAACCAAACATCATGAATAAATATTTACAGATATAAAGAACTTGAAGCATTAAAATCTTTTACCAAAATTACCAGATTTGGCATTGGATAGCCTGAAAAGGCTTGATATGCCGTAAAAACAACAAAACCAAACACTATGAATAAATATTTGAAGATATAAAAACTTATAGCATAAAAACTTTTACCAAAATTACCGGATTCGCCATTAAATAGCCTGAAAAGAGTTGATATGCCGTAAAACAAAACAACCAAACTAAACACCATAACAAATATTTGAAGATATAAAAAACTTGAAGGATCACACTTTTACCGGATTCGGCATCAAATAACCCAAAAAAGGGTTGATATTCCGTCACGAAACAACACAGAGGTTTTGGTTTGTAATTAAACTTTTTTGGTTAAAGGAATTATCAGCTCTTAACTGTAATTCATAACGAGATGAACGCACGTACGTTGATTAAAAGAAGACGACGGTTTTCTTTACAATTCGGTAGGGAGTCTTCGCGTGTTTTTCTCAACGGTTTCATTGTCATTCATTGCTATCAAATAATAGTTATTTTCATAAAGAGCGGAGGGTCGCTCGAAATATTAAGAATAACATTACAATATCACCTATAATATCCCATGCTTTCATATTTTGAGTAAGGCTGTTTTTATGCGTCAAATGTAAACAGATTATTTTTTTTTAACCAAGAAACACAATTTTCTACTAACTGGGGTTGGCTCAGTGATAGAGCGTCGGGCTTCACTTTCTGGTGTCCCGGTCTCGAATCTCGCTAGAATCAGCCACACTGATGTTTCGTAAAACGACCAAACATTATTATATTTAACAACAACAACAACAACAATAATATATATATATATATATATATATATATATATATATATATTCCATGATAAATGCCATTATACCGAAATCATGCGCCCTTAATAGGGTTAAGATGAAAATTCATATACACTAAATGTACAAAAGCAAGGACATTCAAACATTTTTACACTTTTATTGTCATTAAGGGTATGCGAGCACAACAGGGCTATGTATTTTACTGGTAGAAATTTTTCTTCAGCACACCTCACACACTTCATCCACTCATGCATAGAGATTTATACTGTAGTGATGTGATAATGAAATGGTTTGGTTGATATGTAGTCATACCTTAATGACAATAAAAGTGTAAAAATTTGGGAATTTCCTTGCTTTTGTACATTTAGTGTATATGAATTTTCATCTTAACCCTATTAAGGGCATATGATTCTAGTATACTGGCATTTTTCATGGAATGTCACTACTTTTGTAAAGGCTATGTCTCAAGACAAGTTTTTAAAAAAATTTCTGGAAAACTAAGGTATATGGTAAACTGAAATTAAAATGCCATCAACTAGACCCTAGAACCTCTATATTTGCCAAAAATCAGCTGAATCCATCAAATAGTTGATGAGATACAGGGTGGCACACACGTACGTACGTACGTACGTACACACGGATAACACAAAATCACTGCTGACCTTTCTGGATCTCTGTGTAGCCTTGACTAATGATGCTGAAATTCTACACACTTATAGAACCTATCAAATGAAAATGTTGTTCAAAGTTTTAAATAATTTGGTTTATTGGTTTTTTGAGTTATGACTGATCAAATAAATGAGATTTCTAGCATAGGTCGTTTTTTTAAGTCTATTAAGGGATAGAGCGCTATCGCGCCTCCCTTGATATATATATTATGCTTCTGAATTTTTGAGATAAGGAAAACGAAGTTCAGCAAGTCCTCTTAAGTCCCTTTCCATCGCAAAGTTTATCGATATTCAAGAGCCGATTTGGACAGCATAAAATCCTTCATATCTGAAATCCTCCTTGAATCCATTTTCAAAAAGAATCTGTCCTGCATAGCATTTGAAATAGTTGAGTGATTTACAGCTGGTATTGAGATCTGTATTTCCTCAAAAACATTCAAACAGACACCGAACAACTAGCCATGGTATCACCTTGAATGGTCTGCCGCTATTACCCACAGAAACGACTATTTCAGTTGCTTGGAAACAAAACCTTCTTTTTAATTGTGCTCGAAACGACTGCAAAATGGTTTTATAAAATTCTAAAAAAGTCCTAGGCCCAATTAGTTAAGACTAGAGTGATCGATTAGATTCTTGAAATCTATGAGCTTTGGAGAATAACACACAAGGTTCTGAACAGATGCAAGATCTCTATCTCAACCATCATTAACGGACCAGGAGTGATATACACTCTCCGATAGGTCTATACAAGTAATTGTTGACGAGCAAAAGTCCGAGACAAAAAGGGTCAATGCCAGCAGGATAAATTATAGGATCAACCGTCTTCCTGATCTTCATAAACGATCTTCCAAATCACATTCTGAGATCATTCGTTGCCATCTATGCAGACGACACCACTATCTATGGCAGCACTTCGAAGAGCATTGATGATCAAAATCTTTCTGACTCTTTCTCCATCCGACTTGTTACTTTGAACGCCTCTAAAACAAAGCTTCTCTGTTTCCACCACCAACGCTCCAATCCTCACTTGCCCCCAGTCGAAATGAATGGTTCTCTCTCCTCGAGGAAGCCCCCTTCCTTGATAAACTTCTTGGACCAATTTTCACCCCAGACCTGAAATGGAAGAATTACATAAAATCTGTTGCTGAGGTTGCTGGAACGATGCTTAGATCATTCCATCGCTCCAGAAAGTACCTCAACCCTGGCGCAATCCCCTGCCTTTATAAGAGCAAGATACGTCCTACGATGGAGTAGTGCTCTCATATCTGGGGAGTTTTCGCTCGCGGAACACTTCTCTGTCTTGACAGTGTACAAAATCGACTCTGCAATCTATTGGGGTGTTCTCTTATCGCCCCTACATCCTTTTCCACATAGAAAGAGATTTTGCTAGCCTCTCTCTACTGTATCGTTATTTGTTAAACTGATCTTAAATCCCTAGTTCCCCCTTGTAAAACATTCGCAGCAAGAACAGGGCTAGCTATCCCCACAGCGAAAAAAAACTGTCGTTTCTCTCTCACTCTCTCTCTCTCTCTCTCTCTTTTAACCAAATAGTTACTAAACAACATTTCCATGAACAAAGTTTCTTTCCGAGAACATCCCATCTTTAGAACAAGATACCTCAAGTCTACTTCCTAACTGACTACAGTATGGTCGTCTTCAAGTCTAATGTAAACAAATACTTGTTGAGCCATCCTCTTGGATAATCAATTTCTCTAAAGTAATCTTCTACCCATTCCATCCATTGTTTTTCGGTCCTCTTGTGGAACAAGTTACTATGAGTCTGTTTTCCAACCGACTACAGCATGGTCGTCTTCAAGTCTAATGTGAATAAATACTTGTTGAGCAGTCCTCTTGGATAATCAAGTCTTCTTATCTTCTTAAGTGATCCTCTGTCCATCCACTCATTGTTTCGGATACACTCGTGAAGGCAATCATCATCCAACTAACGATATCATTAACCCTTATCCTCGAGTGGCTCTCGGGCCTTTATAAGTGCTTACCTATTAGTAAAACCAAAGCGAAAAAAGATCAAATAAATACAGGGATACTAAATTACGAATTGCTTAAGACTTCTACTCGGTCATGTCTGACAAAATGAGAACAGGTTAACCACGTGAATTTAATAAAGGAGTTCGTTCAGAATACGTACAGATTCCCGAGTTCGACATAAATATTCTCGAGTTTAACAAGAGACACATCAAAAAGGTCAGAGATTAAATCGATCGAAACGTTTTGAAAATGACATTTAAGATTAGAACAGTAACACGGAGAATCGTAATTATACAAATATATATATATATATATATATATATATATATATATATATATATATATGTGTGTGTGTGTAAGAACAATCCTTAGTTGTGGATAGGGTTAAGTTTGAAAGAAATGTATTTAAAATGATCTAATTAGCTATAAAACTTGCTATTATCTCAACATTTTTTATTTTTATTTATTTATTTATTTTTATTTTTATTTTTTTATTATATAAATATTTAATCAATTTTTATATGATAAAAAAATTTAAAAAACAAAATAAATAAATAAAAATAAAAAGTTGTTGAGAGTATAGCAAGTTTTATAGCTAATTAGATCATTTAAAATACATTATTTTCAAACTTAACTCTATCAACAAACTAAGGATTTTTCTTACATGTATTTTATATATATATATATATATATATATATATATATATATATTCAGTGAAATGAAAAAAACTAGGCCTAAATGTAGAAGTACTAGCTAACATAAAAACAACTCACTTTCTAGATGTCACGATAAATTTAAATAAAAATACTTACGAACCATACCTAAAAGATAGCGCCAATCTAATATACGTAAACCCAAAGTTTAATCACCCCCGCGTCAATTATAAAACATATTCCAAATTCTATCGAACGTAGGCTTATTAATAATTCGAGCAATGAAAATGTTTTTAAAAAATCAAGCAACATTTACAGTACAGCTCTAAAAAATAGTGGTTACGGTAATACCGAAATTAAATATAAGAAACAGGACACCAATAATTATAATAAAATTAAAAAGAAAAGAAAAAGAAATATAATCTAGTATACACCACCCTATAACCAGATGCTAAAAACTAAACTGGGTAAAAAATTCCTAAATCTGGTTGAAAAACACTTCCCCGTAACCAATCCCCTGCATTAAATATGCAATAAAAATAACCTAAAACTGTCCTACAGCTGCTGCGAAAACCTAGAAATGATAATTAAGGCATACAATAACAAAAATACTAAAAAAAACAGCAGAGAGTAAGAAAAAATAACAAATTACATAAAAAAGTAACAAATATAGCAAAAATAACACTAAGAAGAACAAAAATATAAACACTACAAGTAGAAATAAACAAAAACCTAATAGTATTGATTTACTCCTCTCCTCTCCAGGAGTTAGGCACAAGGCCAGTTTTTATCTTACTTTAAGTGGGGTTTAAAGATTGCCTGGGCAGCCCTGTCGGCATTACCCGGTAGGGGCGCCTCAGGCAGTAAGCAAAAAACAAACTCCTCCCCAAAGAGGGGAGGTGAAGCCTGGGAGGGTGGACCTCCTAGAACTGCACAGGACAGACCCATAGACCGGCGTAAATCAAGCCGCGAAGGCCAAGAAAATATCAGTCTATGGGGTGCAGTATCCATCGAAACAGATACTACACTTTGATCTTAGCCAAAGTAATCACCCGGATAGAAATAAAAAAGTTAGCAATGAAGAGAAAAAGATATAACTGCATAAATCGTACATTTTGTCCACTACAAAATAAATGCCTAACCAAAAGTATTGTTTACCAAGCCACAATATTTGCCAAGGAAAGACCGAATAACAAGAAGTATTACGTGGGTATGACCTCCCTAGATTTTAAAACCATATATTATGACTATAAAAACAGAGAACGTCGAATTAAAACAGCACTAGCAAACCACTATTGGGAGCTCAAGGTAAACGGACGCTCACCAATAATTGAATGGAAAATAATACGACAGGCTAGTACATGTAGAAATTTAGATGATCCGTGTAGATTATTTCTAAATGAGAAATTTGAAATCCTAAACTTTAAAGACCCCCAAAATCTATTAAACTGTAGAAGTGAGATAGCAAACAGCTGCCTGCAACAGAATAAAATTCATCTTAGGCAGACAATACATAAATAAATAAACAAACAAATAAGTAAAAAACTCAGCTAAACTAAAATTAACAATTTAAAAACTAAAACCTAAAATAGAAATACAACGACCCACGTGTTAAAATTAGTTAACCCATTATATTGACACAACAAAGAAACAGGATATAGGCTACTCGATAGAACACAGAACAATAGAACTGGAAGTAGAAAGTAAAACTAACCTTTGTTTGTGAGAAGCCCAACGATTGGCTAAAGAACAACAAAGAATCTGATTGGTTAACTAGCTAGCCGTGTATATAAAAACACCCAGCAAAACAAACTCCATGCATTTTAGCCTGAAGATCCCCCTGGGGATGAAACGCGAGAGCCTCTGTGTAGCTTAATTGCCATAAATATATTTACATAACTTACTACCTAGCTCTACTTACGTATCGAGCACTGTTGAAGTACATACTGAAAATTGATAAATAAAAAATGATATCTCCTTATAAAATTGTATGTGGATACGTGAAATAGTTAATTTCTTCGCTATCACGTGACAACCTCCCATAGTGTCTCTGTGAACCGGGTTCTCGCCCTGTGACCGTAAGATTGTCATTCCCTGCGATGATGAGAGCCGAAAGCTCGAAACGACGTCGTATGCAGGTAAAATATTAAACATATAATTGAATATTATATATATATGAAGTAAATTTCGCGTACAGCAAAATCGTAGGATAAATTTAAGAGGAAACATTTTTTTAATCAATGAAACGGGCGGATGGAAAAGAAAAAGAAAATTGCAAAAATTTTCCTTAAGGCCTTATCGTCTGGCCCTTTAAGAGGAAACGTCAGAAAATCGAATGAGATGTGAGGGGAAAATTGTGTGTATATATATATATATATATATATATATATATATATATATATATATATATATATATATATATACAATTGTGATATTGTACATATATATATACATATATATATATATATATATATATATATATATATATATATATATATATATATATATATATATATATACATATATATATATATATACATGCAATAATATTTTTGTAAATAAATATTAAATACCTAGAGACATCGATGTTTTATGCTAACGCAATCTTCAGTCTAGGAACTAATTCTCAACGGTCGGTGGGCGCGAACCCCGAACACAAATCGCCACTTATTCGCAGTCGAGGATCTTACTCATAGGTCATTGCCAACTAGTTAGTAAATAGAGAGGAACTTTAACTGTAAATAGCGGAATTCGGCGACTACTTACCAAGCAGCTAGAGTATATATATATATATATATATATATATATATATGAACAAAATTGTTAAACACAACAGAATTTGTTTGCTTGATGATACCTTCTTTATATTTTAGGATTTCGTAATAATCTTTTTGGTTTTAAAAGAAGGCAATGTTTTATTGTCCGGTTGTTTACGTGAATGAGGTAGTTTTAAAAGTCGCACATGGAAGCGCTGCTGAAATGGAAATAAGAAAGAGAATATTAAAAAAAATATTTTGAAAACCTGGACAACGCTAACTACCTTATTCACGTAACCGCGTGCTACACACAGCGGCATATCAACATTAATCGTCGATAGCATCAAGACGAATTCCAACTTGACTGCGATAAGTATGTCTCAATCAAGGAGGATTAAACAAAAAAAGATGAGAAAAAATATGTCTATACTCTTGTTTTATGTTTTTCCCCAGCATTTTAACCTGATTTCCGTTTGTCTACGACGGCATTTCATTTTCATGACTTATCGTACACCTTATCCCATATTATATATGTGTATGTTTTATATATGTATATGCATATATATCATATATTTATATATTATATATATCATATATATATATATCATATATATATATATCATATATATATGAAATTCCTCCTTAGCTAATTTGCGGTGGCCAACGGGGGAACGCTCTTGACTACGAATCAGTGGCGACTTGCGATCGGAGTTCGCGCCCGCAGACCGTCGGAAATTAACTTCCTGCACTGAAGATTGCGTTAGCATGAAACATCGATGTCTGTAGGTAATAAATAATTAATATTTATTTATAAATATTATATATATATATATATGCAAACGTTCATTCGCCATATAGAACTAAACAGTTATACTAAACAATTTTTAAATAGTATCATTATAAACCCCCCCCTAAATATATATATATATATTAAACGTTGTTATTTCTGTTTTTTATATTAATGTTAATTATTGAGATAAATTGACAAATATTGGCTTTTGGCGTGATATTTAATTTATATCTGTTGACATCATGACTGCTGATGGGTGTACTTTGATAGCGGAAATAAAGATTTCGAGATAGATTTAAAGACGTATATAGATTGACAGAGAGAGCGAGAGGGAGAGAGAGAAATAGAGAGAGAGAGAGAGAGAGAGAGAGAGAGAGAGAGTGAGGAGAGAGAGAGAGAAGGTAAGAGTTGGTGTAGGTATTGTTGCCGATTCGGGCAAAATGAATAGAGATTGAATCCGTCGGGGAGGAAGTCTAAGCAAAAGTTGCAGATGTATTTCCGACTGAAATGACTGCGGAATAAATTATTCAAGCAACTTAGACGTTTATCTCAGTTTGCTTCAGTTTTTTTTAATACAAATGTATCGTTAATTTTCGTCTTAATTCCAAGTAGTGATATAAGTACAAAACAATTCTATTATTTGAATTATTCGTTTTTGTTGTAATGTTCACAGCGGTTCGGCTGATGCAACCCTAACCATAATAAGGGGCATATTTCAGAACTTGGGATCCTTCTAATCAAACTTGAGAATTTTTATGTTAAACCCAGAAATCCGTACGAATATCGAACTGAATCTTTTATTTAATCAACTTCGGTGGATTGTTCTCATTCCGCCATACATGACTGGGTAGGAGTGTTACTTTCATGTTCTTCTTTGTTGTTATCGCCTGCTGTAACCTTTAAAGTCCGAGAAAAACTGCCGTTTAGAACTTATTGTTAACCAATGTCAAATCCCAAGGAAAACTTATCGTTAACCAATGTCAAATCCTAAGGAAAACTTATCGTTAACCAATGTCAAATCCCAAGGAAAACATATCGTTAACCAATGTCAAATCCCAAGGAAAACTTATCGTTAACCAATGTCAAATCCTAAGGAAAACTTATCGTTAACCAATGTCAAATCCTAAGGAAAACTTATCGTTAACTAATGTCAAATCCTAAGGAAAACTTATCGTTAACCAATGTCAAATCCTAAGGAAAACTTATCGTTAACTAATGTCAAATCCTAAGGAAAACTTATCGTTAACCAATGTCAAATCCTAAGGTAAACTTATCGTTAACCAATGTCAAATCCTAAGGAAAACTTATCGTTAACTAATGTCAAATCCTAAGGAAAACTTATCGTTAACCAATGTCAAATCCTAAGGTAAACTTATCGTTAACCAATGTCAAATCCTAAGGAAAACTTATCGTTAACTAATGTCAAATCCTAAGGAAAACTTATCGTTAACTAATGTCAAATCCTAAGGAAAACTTATCGTTAACCAATGTCAAATCCTAAGGAAAACTTATCGTTAACCAATGTCAAATCCTAAGGAAAACTTATCGTTAACTAATGTCAAATCCTAAGGAAAACTTATCGTTAACTAATGTCAAATCCTAAGGAAAACATATCGTTAACCAATGTCAAATCCTAAGGAAAACATATCGTTAACTAATGTCAAATCTTAAGGAAAACTTATCGTTAACTAATGTCAAATCCTAAGGAAAACTTATCGTTAACCAATGTCAAATTTCTTGAAAGCTGGACATATGCACCTATTGTAGTTGTATATTTCTCACTAAAACCACACAAATCCTGTCTCATGGTTGATCGAATTTTGAGATGGCCAGAGGTAATAGCATTATGAAGACGGACAAATAAAATCAGTCATAAAGTAAAAAATCGAAACTATTGGGGAAATTTCGAAGTCAGGCAACATTCACAAGTCTTTTTCTGAGGAATGTTGATGACGTAGATTGAAAACAAAGGCGGGAATGATAACGCAATTAAAATTTGAAACACAAATTTCAAATCTGTAGATATCCGAGAATTAATGATGACAGATAACGAAAAGATTGACAAATCTAATTCGAACTGTAGAATGTGTATGGCGTAAATTGATACGTAGAAAAAAGGTCCGATATTGTTAAATAGCATTGGAAAAAGAACAAAAAACGGGGTTTAGGAACAAGAGAGTATAAACAAGGTCTGAACACACACATGCTTTAAAGTTATAAAGCTAAGTAGCAGTTATTATACATGAAACAGTTTTTCATGGTAAACAACTGAGGATCCCTTAAAATAGTGTTAGAAACTAACTAATATAATAACTGTAAAAAATGAATTGACTTACATGAGTGATTTTCCACTGGAAGACTTGAGACTATAAGTTTTTTTATATATATATATATTTTTTTATTTTTATTTTTTTATATAGTTTTAATGGTTGAGAAACTTCCGAGACTATATATATATATATATATATATATATATATATATATATATATATATATATATATATATATATATATATATATAATAATGGTAATAATCCAGGTGAAAAATATCCACAGGGTGGTAATCCAGAGAATTTTAACCGGGTTTATAAAAAGTGCTCAATATCAAAATAGAGCTTTATATGATAATTTTATACATGTACATGTCTGTGTAAATAAAATTATCATATATATATATATATATATGATTAATTTTGAATCTTCCCCAAATTAAAAAAAAAACATATAGCGTACTGTTGGATGTTCAATCAAATGATGGTCGAACCCAATCGACAACATAGTGAGTCTCAAATTTCTGTATTTTATTGTTTTTCATTTTCGCGTAGTCCGATTTTAGACACAGACACACAAACACATGTATATATAACTACGTGGTAATTCCTGGTGGCCGTGGGGATAGAGCGACAGCTTGCAGAGTCTAGGCAGATTCTGTTAACTCGGTTCGCGCCTTGCGACCGTCTGAAATTATCACTTCATACACTCATCATAACAGTAAGCTTGAAACGCCGGCGTCTGTAGGTAATACTATTTTAGTATTTAATTATAAATATTAAAAGTTGAGCACTGTACAGGGATGTTAAAAATAGACGAAACGTTGATGAATACATAAAAAAACATCTTTTGGTTTTTCCTTTTTCATTTCCCATATATATATACATGTATATAATTATTTATTAATAATTTTTTCAAATTAAGCGATATACACATGTATTTCATGCCAAACCTGCAATCATCAGTATGGAGGGAGACAATCCCTGCCGGCAAAACGGTTCGAACACTAATACGAAAGTCATATTTAACTTAGTAGTCGGAGCGCGTTCCGATGTGCCCACCACGCATTGTCTTGAAATGAATTAACGCCTAAATGGCAAATTCGGCCGCCATCCAGCAAGTTGTCAACAGAACTCAATATGAGAGGTCTATAGCATCGCATTACGCTATAAATAATGGCTTGTTGTTAACTCACTTAAAGTGTTCAATCTAGCGAGAGCTTTGAATAATTATTTATAAATAATATTTTCTAATTAACCCATATACACACGTGTTTCATGCTAATCCAACAATCATCAGTATAGAAGGAGACAATATATATATATATATATAAATATATATATATATATATATATATATATATATATATATATATATATATATTCTAGAGATGAAAGATGATGAGAATAAAAATTGTAATATTTATTAGATCATCAGAAGTTCAAAGCAAGGAACATCATATCCTTAATCCATGGATTTTCAAAAATAAACTCTTTTCATCAGAGGATAGAAAAAAAACCGACAATGTAATTGTAAATATTATCGGCAACATTTAACTTTGAAAAATGTATACACAAAATAAAAATCCAAAAGATAAAGCGTTTTTTTAGATGAAAATACAGATTTAGGGTAGTCACCGTCAAAAAACATGTAAAAAATAAAACAGCTGTTATATTGGAAATAAATGTTGGAAAAACAATACTTTAAATATGACTTTCGTATTAGTGTTCGAACCGTTTTGCCGGCAGGGATTGTCTCCCCCCCATACTGATGATTGCAGGTTTGGCATGAAACACATATGTATATCGATTAATTTGAAAAGATTATTAATAAATAATTATATATATATATATATGGGAAATGAAAAAGGAAAAACCAAAAGATGTTTTTTTATGTATTCATCAACGTTTCGTCTTTATTTGTAAGACTTCATCAGGATGATAATTTTAAGAAAAATGTCATGCAAGTACATGACAATATTGGGTTGACATGATGGGCTAATGAGAAGAAGTAGTAGCCACTACTGGGAGCGCAGGACCTAGGTCCGGGCCGAGAGAAGTCAGTGGCAGGGAATGAGATTAATGTGGATGGCTGTGAGTGATAAATTGGAGGGGTGGGAGTGAATGAAATTAATGTGGATGGCTGTGAGTGAACAAGTGGAGGGTGGGGAAAGAAGAAGGGAGAGGGGAGGCTCTGTGTTTTTGCTGTGTAGGTAGTGTCATACTTTTAGAAAAGATTTGAAGAAATGAAGGTTATTTGAAAGTGGGAGAGGTGGGTGGGTAAGAGTGTGAAAGAAGTAGTCTAAAGTAGTCTTACAAATAAAGACGAAACGTTGATGAATACATAAAAGACATCTTTTGGTTTTTCCTTTTTTTATTTCCCATTACGTCGGATTACCCTCATCTTTCCTTTCTCATATATATATATATATATATATATATATATATATATATATATATATATATATATATATATATATATATATATATATATATATATATATATATTAGTCAAGCTTCCTGCTAAATAAAAGAACTGCTTCCTATATGGCAATGAGCCCCATCTTTATTTACATTCTTATATTTTAGTTTTCATGAACGATTTTATATTTGTAAACCTGTGAATGTTTCCAACATTTACACGTGATACGAATACAAACATCTTTCCCTCAAGAAAAGACCACCCTCTTGCAATTATAGACCACATCTGAAAATATTTTTTTTATTTCAGAAGAAAATATTCTAAAAGAAATATGAATTCGCCATTGTCGTCAGGGAAACTAACATGGCGAGTTTGATCAAGTTGTGTGGTGTTTTCCATGGATTTTCTATGTGACCGAACTATTTTTTTACAGTCATCGCATTCTATGCGAGCGATCAGCTCCCTTTCTTACCCTCTTGGTAATTTTAATCGGATGACGTGGTTAGATTAGCACCAGCAGCAACAGCAGCAGCCAAGGATATGATAAATAAAGTTTTGCGTAACTCTTACTGTCCTTTCCAAACCCCCGGGCCGCTAACGCTAACTGGCGTATATGTGGTCTGTCAGCAACGGACGACTAGATGCGCCGGTGTTTAATGCAACATTCGTATAGATAAACACTACCGCTCGGAACACTCTTTCTCGACTTGACAGAGTACAAAACCGACTTCGCAATCAAGTGAGGGTGATCGCTTCTCTTTCGTATTACCTCTTTTCTCACAGAAGAGACGTTGCTAGCCCCCTTCCATCTCTCTCTATTGTATCGGTATCTTCATGGTAGGTGCTCGACTGAGCTCCAATCCATGGTTCCACCCTGTAAAACAGTCACAACACAACTAGCTACAACCACAACAAAGAACTTTCTTTTTCTCCCTCTCTCTACAAAAAATAAAACCGAACTTCCATGAACAAAGTTTCTTTCGGAGAACATCTGATCTGTAGAACAAAATAAGATGAGTCGGCTTTCCAACCGACTATAACATGGTCGTCTTCAAGTTTAATGTTAAAAAAATACTTGTCGATCCGTCTTCTTTGATAATCAATTCCTCTTGAGTGATCGTCACCATCGCTTGAACAATCGTTACCAAAATTCTTCAAAATATCGGGCATGGTTTAACTGATAACTTTGCGATATTGAGGTGAAAACTTTATGGTTACAGAAAACGTGAAAGTCACGCTTTTGGCAACAATTTCGAGTTTCTTCACAGTAGAGACTCTCTACTTGGTCCATATTATAGCCAATGAAATCCCTATCTTATACGACCATGAAACTAGACGTTCAACATTGATTTTGAAACGTTCGAACATTTTGAAGGAATTACAATATCTGATTTCTCAAGATTTTATGTGTGGATTTGATGCTATTTGATAACAATAAAAAAACTGATCAGATAAATAGTTTTTGAGTTATCAACGGTTCCATAACTTCCGGAATACTTAATACACTATAGAGAAGTAAAGTCCAGATGAGACTTTGTCAGACAAATATATGAAGTTCTACGACTGACTTCTGTTCTTGTTTAAAGTATACTATATAAAGAAATAGTATCATGATATACAAAATAACTTTGTACTGATGAGCCAGAATAAACTGCCAAGAAGTGACCTTCTTTACAAGAAGGTATATGATTAGAATAATAAATACACGAATTAAGAAATTGCTTCTTCAACAATGTTAAATAAGTGTGATAAGTGTGACATGGCCATATTGTTGCCAATTTCAATTGACCTATTTTCACAGGTATGTGTTGATGGCTTAAGCTGTCAACTTGAGTGACGATAACGTGTACAAGAGACCAAGACCGACGTACGCCCGACTCGAATGAGCAAACTTGCGCCTAACCCTGAGAGAGAGAAGGATATATATATATATATATATATATATATATATATATATATATATAGCACTAGATAAAGTGAAAGAATAAAATAAGGTGCGACTCAAATTTTATAAGAATTCAATGTTCAAGCAAAGTACTTTAAAGTCCTTAATTCATGACTTTTCAAAGAAAATCTTCTCCTCAGTATACTGAGCTTCAGTTTTATCCGGATGTTCACTAATTAAAGATATTAGTTGCCTCTCATATCTTTTGTTGTATTAACCATATATATATATATATATATATATATATATATATATATATATAGAGAGAGAGAGAGAGAGAGAGAGAGAGAGAGAGAGGGGGGAGAGAGAGAAAGGCTGGATGATGGCGAGTGAGACCAATAAAACGACGCCATATGGCGAGAGGTTTTTCTGGCCGGGCAGCGCCAGGTGGTCCCGACTTGCTATATGAACGAGTACAAATCATGTTTTTGAGGACAATTGCAGAGAAATTTTGGACAAAGATTTGAAAGTCACATCAAATTGACTGTCTACGACCAGATAAACTGTTAACTATTAAAATCGCTCGAAATTTTTAAATTTTCACATTGGCAACAACGAATAAGATTGCTAGTTATTTGCAAGTAAGAGATTCTTTAAATGTTGTAAAACGTAGTCCAGGTGTCAGAAATATAACTTGTAAAATATATTAACTAGTCGCATTGTTATCACACACACACACACACACACACACACATATATATATATATATATTTAAATATTTGTTATTGTTTTTATCTATGTACGTATACGTTTCGTCCTTTTTTAATCTGGACTCATCAGCATAGAGATAGACTATTCACTACCGGTCATGCGATTCGAACCCCTGGATTACAAGTATTTTTCAACTTAAAGCCAACGTCGCTAACCGCACGGCCAATTCTAAATAGCTGATAAACAATGATAATTTTAACACTTTTTAAAGCGGCTTGACATCCAGGCATTCTACTTCTATTAGGGAAGGAATGATGCATTATAAAGCAAGTGACGTCATGCTGTGTTAGTACTACCATTACAGTGCTCTACTTTTTTACGAGGAGCGACAAATATAAATATTTGTTATCGTTTATTATCTATGTACGTATACGTTTCGTCCTTTTTTTAATCTGGACTCATCAGCATAGAGATATGACTATTCACTACCGGTCATGCGATTCGAAACCCTGGATTACAAGTATTTTTCAACTTAAATCCAATATATATATATATATATATATATATATATATATATATATATATATATATATATATATATATATATATATATAAGTAATTTGAGTAGGAAACAGGGTGCAGAGCTGATCTCTTTTAACTTCATCAATTGGGAGCTATTTAGATATATTTAGCCACCCATATCAAGTATTGCTAAGATTGTAATGCTCTGGTGTTTTTGTGGGTGATGGCTAGTATTTATTTATAAACCGTTTAAATTAATACTTAAATAAGATTAATTGCCCAGATTACTTCACTTAAGTAGTAAGTCTCCATGTGAATGCAAAACTAAGATTAGAGTTAATCCCTTTAAAACGTAAATATTCTGGAGCTATATAGACATGATCAAACCTCCGAAAGGATCTATTATAGGTTTATTTTTTCTATTAAATAATGCTGATTACCTCATTATAAAATATTAGGAGGATTCAAAGGTACGTTTAAGGAAATTTATACCTAAGGTATATTATGATTACATTTTATACTTAACGCGTGTTGTGAGGGAAACAACGCCAAGTACCAATCCCCATATTACCTCCCTACACTAATTGTATGTATATATCTATATTAGAGTTGGTTCATCTTATTTTTTATTTTTTATATTTTATTTATTTATTTTTTCCTATATTTAGCATTTATTTAGCATTGTATTTTGAATGTTAATTGTTTTCTTGGTTTATATATCCTCCCTAATTTATTTTAGTTTTGACATTACTTCACTAATTATTACAGTTGAAATCTAAAACGTTGTTCTCTGATCTTCTCATGATCTGCCTATCTTACAATTACCTTATGTTTAGGCTATTCCACTACGGTTATTTTTGTTGTATGTTATCTGCTCTATATTTAAATGTTTTATAAGGAGATATAACTGTTTCATTATCTACTATTAGGTTTTCAGTTTCTATTGACTACATAATCTTATAATATTCTTATATGTTAGATATTTTCATATGTGGTTCTATGTCGACAGTTCTGAACTAGTTCCTGTCTTTTATTTAATAAATTTTCCTTAAACATAACTATATTGTAGCATTCCAGAATACAGACGGTTACATCTATTAGATTTGTTAGGTTTGTATTTCCCTGCTCTACCTAATATAGACCATTTCAGGCTGTATTGGATATTCATACTATTTAGTTCTCTAACATGTTAAACTAAAGTCGTAGGTACCTACTTTGAATTTGTATTAAATTCTTTGAAAGAGTGTATATGGTTTCTAAACTTGTCCACGAAACTACACCCGTCGACCCAATGTATGTTCTAATTCTGTTTCCTTTCATGACGTTACATTTATACACTATATCTGAAGTTAAACATTTCCCCTCTAAATAGCACTAATGGATATTTTTACAGTTACATTGGGAGTTATTATTCTGGTTATGGACTGTACTAATATCTAAGTCCCTATTCTTGTTAATGTTGGTGTTATTTGGACTTACTATAGTTGATGTTAAATTTATCGATGTTGAAAAGGATAGCTTTACTGTATGTTTATTTATAATTTTACCTAGTCTGCTATCGCTAGGTAAATTATTCTTGATAATTTGGTAGAACTGTTTAGGTATACCATAAGGGGGATGGGACCAAAGTGAGTTTCTACGTCTATTTTTCTTCCTAGTGATATTTTTTTTTTACCGATGGCGGGTTTTTTTATCCCCTAGTGTTAAGTGTAGTATTAAATTCAGTATCTCGCGTATTACTAGTATTTATTCTATTTTTGTTTAATCTAGAATTTCCCATAGCCATGTTGTAAGATATTACGTGAGGTGTGTTCCTATTTGTATTCGATTCCCAATTATGATTTACCGAGCTTACTTTCATATTGTTTATTTTTCCAGATCTGGCTAACGCTCTATTGTAATATTCTTTATTGTTATTGAATAGTGGCTCGTTAGATTATAGATTTAATATTTTCTTATGAATACTAGGGATTATGGCTTTCTTAATAAGTCCCGGGTGATTTTAGTTAAAATCTATATAATGGAGAGTATGCTTGGGTTTATGATATGGTTTATATGTTCTATTGTTAAGGTCTCAGCTGATATCTAGGAAGTAAACAATCTTATGGTTTATGTATATTGTTACTTTAAGGTCTAAATTTCTAAAAATGTTATGTATATCCTTTTTGATCTTCTCTAAACTTTTATCGTCAGAGTTGACGAAGAAGAGTGCATTATCTCTGTATATATATAATATATATATATATATATATACAGACATACACACACACATATATATATAGTGCATCATCTATGTGTATATATATATGTATGTATATATATGATATGGTTTATATGTTCTATTGTTAAGGTCTAAGCTGATGTCTAGGAAGTTAACGGATGCTTACGGATTCTTACGGATGCTCCGGCAAAATGAACATGGCAGAAAATTACGTGAGGTATCTGCACCGGACATCGGCGGTTACTTTTGGTAATTGCGTCCCTGCACCTGCATATATAAGTGTCACAACAGGATAGAAGCGAGGACTCTCCCCTCTCACGATACTTCTTCGTTATGACAAGCACGACATACAACAAAACTAAATCTATTTGTAATATTGGAGCCAAACGTTATCATGAAGAATCCGTGGCATGCCGAAATTGTCATAGAAATGTCAGCATTCTATTACTATCACTACTACTACTAGTAGTACTGAAAATAATACATATTTGTGCATTTAAAATCTATTGCCCAAGATTGCATCAAAGTTGGGATGAAGAGAGCCTGGGATGCCGCATGTAATAACATTAATAATACTAATTACGATATGTAAATAAAGCCTGAAGAAACCCAACTGTTAACAGCCGTCATTCAGGTGGTTTTTTTTTCATTTCGCTAATAAGCTTACAAAGTATATCCTTAACAGCTTGACTCATAAAAATATTAACCATAATTATTGGTCCCCCGATTTATAAAAATCGGAGTCTTATGTTTTGAGGCATGTCCGTCCGTCCGTCCGTCCGTCCGGATTTTTCTCCGCAAGCATCAAATGAATTTCTCTGAAATTTTGCATGAAGTTGTAACTTTGGTCAGGTTAGAAAGTGACATTTTCAGATTTAAAAAAAAAAATCTGGTTAGCCCCCCAGAGGGTCAACAAGCTCCGAAATGGCAAAAATGACATTTTTTGCCCCATAACTTTTCATCCATCCATTCAATTTCTCTTAAACTTGGCCAAAATGTGGAGGCAATTGTTCCTAATAGAAAATAAGTATCGCTGACCTTGGAACAATCTGGTTCGCGCTCCCAGCGGGTCAAAAGCCCCCAAAATTGCAAAAAATGACGCTTTTACACAGAACGTTTGATCCATCCATTCAATGTTTCTGAAACTTGGTCAAAATGTAGAGGCAATTGTTCTGGATATATAATGAGCATCCTTGGCTTCAGAAAAATTCTGGTTCGCGCCCCCAGGGAGGCAAAGGGGGGGGGGGTCAACAATGCCCCAAATTGCCCAAATTTATTGCATTTTACACTCGCCACATCGAGTCACATACAGAGGGGGACCACGCACGCGCGGCTTGTTAAACATTGTTCGCACTTTCACAGATTCAAAGTGAAACTGGATATTATTTCTAGTGTATCTGTGTGATGTCGGATGGATGATACTTTTATTATGTCGTGAACTCATTTGAAATGTATTGTCTTATTGATACTATTTAGTGAATATTATGCAAGTCTACGTCTTGATTATATGTGTTCGGAATGGACCGATTTTCACTGGAGTCACATTTTATCGTCACACCTGTAGCAATTCGTGCACTACGAACAATCACAAACACGCGTGACACCAACTACGACATGGTGACTTTCAAAATATATCACTATTGATAACATTAAAGCAATTATAAAAAAAGCACAATAAAACGATGTAATTCTATCGTACGGGGAGCGAACATTCAACGTACAAGATAAATTAAACAGAGAATTGTTACTTCCTTTTTTTTAATAAATAAATACGTAGATATTTGCATACATTAATCAACTGTTACTTAAGGTAAGCCGCAGCTTTGGAGAAAGAATGATTGACGGTTTAGGGTTAAGGGTTGACCTCAACGAGTAAAGGGAATTGAGGGAATCACTCGAGTTCCACAGAAAGGGAATTCGATCACTTTGCCGGCAGATACACGAACGGGACTGTCTCGCAGAAAAAAAGTCACTTGTCTCCGGTGGAGGGGGGCGCACGATTTAAACTAAGTATACCGCGGCCTAAGCCGTCTCTTTCTCTCTTTATAGATATGTATATATGTATATATATTTTTATTATTATTTCATGTATCCATGAAATGTTATGAGGAGATATAATCTTTTATGTATCGATTTTCAATATTGACTTCCACAGTACTCAATACATGAGTAGAGCTAGGTAGTAAGTTATAGCTGACGATTCCCTACGAGGATAGACATGTGGAAGCATCAGTGTAGCTTAATTGCCATAAATATATTTTCATAACTTACTATATATATATATATATATATATATATATATATATATATATTCTTCAAATCAATTTTTTTTTTCAAATCAATCATCCTGGGGAAGTCTTTTAAATGAAGACGAACAGTCGATGAACATATAAATAATTTAGGTTTTCCTTTTTTATTTTTCATTGCGTCGGAATATTATTTCCATTTTTATCATAATATATATATATATATATATATATATATATATATATATATATATATATATATATATATATACAACATCACAGTAACCAACATCTAAAAGTATATATCTCCCTGTCTGATCACTGCAGTTGCCACTCTGTCTAACAAATAAATAACTTATTTGAAATAAGCCCGGGATTCGTGGGACGATGGCGATATTATGTTGCCGACCGGTGTGTATAACAATTTATACACGCCTCAAAGAACCGACATTGTAGCTTAGCATTTTGATTTTTTCTTTGCAGACAAAACATAACAGCTTCACGGAAGGTCATTCTTCACAACAGGAAGGTACAGTGCTCCAATGAGCGGAGAATTGTAAAGTTTAAAGTGTACAGGTTTTGTGCGCCGTGTGCTAATCTAGCTCTGAAGATACCTGTATCAAGTACTTTTGTATGACTATACCCTGCTTAACAACACGTGGGTGGAGTTTTGTATTATTCTTAGCAGCATGTGTTGAAGTTCTTCTTTCGTTTTCATTTTACAGTTCTCAGAAATAAAGGGAACCCTTACTTGTGTTAACACTTGACTTCTATATGAGATACATAGATATCGGAGTGTTCAATCAAGATTCCTCTCTATGTCTTGAGTTAAGTCACTAAATCAGTGTAGAACCCTAATTTTCCTTTCCTCAATAGTCCACTTAATCAAGGGATGCGCGATAGCGCTCTATCCTTTAATAGACTTCAAAACCGACTTATGCTGGAAATATCATTTCTTTGATCAATCATAACTCAAAAACCAATAAACCAAATTAGTTAAAACTTTGCACAACATTTTTTTTTGATAGGTTCTATAAGTGTGTAGAATTTCAGCATCATTAGTCAAGGCAACCCAGAGATCCAGAAAGGGCGGGCATGATTTCGTGTTATCCGTGCGTATGTATGTACGTACGTACGTATGTGCCACCCTGTATCTCATCAACTATCTGATGGATTCAGCTGATTTTTGTTAGAGATAGAGGTTCTAGGGTCTAGTTGATGGCATTTTAATTTCAGTTTACCATATACCTTAGTTTTCCAGAAAATTCCAAAAAAAACTTAAAAATGACCATTGTATTGAGGCATAGCCTTTACAAATGTAGTGATATTCCATGATAAATGCCAGTATACTGTAATCATATGCCCTTAATAGGGTTAAGATGAAAATTCATATACACTAAATGTACAAAAGCGAGGAAATTCCCAAATGTTTACACTTTTATTGTCATTGAGGGTATGCGAGCACAACAGGGCTACGTATTTTACTGGTAGGAATTTTGCTTCACCGCACCTCACACACATCATCCACTCATGCATATAGATTTATACTGTAGTGATGTGATAATGAAATGGTTTGGTTGATATGTAGTCATACCCTTAATGACAATAAAAGTGTAAACATTTGGGAATTTCCTTGCTTTTGTACATTTAGTGTATATGAATTTTCATCTTTACCCTATTAAGGGCATATGATTTCAGTATACTGGCATTTTTCATGGAATTATTGTATAGTTTATCTCTATTGTAGGCCTTTATGAATTTTGCTGGATTCCAGGACAATAATTCATCT
>OY744542.1:45960186-45970186 GCA_963556195.1 Sepiola atlantica
TATACCCGTCTCTTTTAATAAAACTTGTATTCTTTGAAAATGGCGCCAACCTTTGAAACTGTGTTCAAAGAAAACAGGTTCTATTAAGAACCTTTATTCTTTGAACACATTGCCAAACTTAAGGCATAACATTGCTGGATTACACAGATTGCTTACTAGTCTATTTTGGTTATATACTAGTCTATTTTGGTTATATATATATATATATATATATATATATATATATATATATATATATATATATATATATATATATATAGCAGGAGATAAAGTGAAAGAATAAAATACAGTGCGAATCAAATTTTATTACAATTCAAAGTTAAAGCAAAGTATTTGAAAGTCCTTAAATCATGAGTTTTCAAAGAAAATCTTCTCCTGAGAGGATCATTGTTCACTAATTAAAGATAATAATTTCCTCTTATATCTTTTGTTGTATTAATCTAATTTCAGACGGTCGGGAGGCATGAACCCGATTCACAGTGTCAGCCTGGAATCTGCATATACAAGCAGTCGCTATATCCACTCGGCCAACGGAAATTGTCACGTAATTAAGGGAAATTAAGATCTATATGTACCTAGAAGCGGGCACTGATAGAAGACTAGTCGAGAGTGTTCGACGAACGTATTCGGAACTTTGCATTAGAGGTTTTTGACAGTCTTTTTTTAATATCCCCGAGAGTGCTATATATATATATATATATATATATATATATATATATATATATATATATATATATATATATATATATATATATATATATATATATTGACGAGTCGCTACGGGGATGAAACGCAGACGCCCTTGTGTAGCTTCATTGCCATACATATATTTTTATAAGTTACTATATATTATAAAAAATATTATTTATCAAAACATAGTTCAGATACACATCTAGAACATGTTTCAGTCGCAACTTGTTTGTCTACACATTAAGAACATGTTTCAGTCGCAGTTAGTTTGTCTACACATTCAGAATATTTTCCAGTCAAAGCTAGTTTGTCTACACATTCAAAACATATTTTAGTAGCAGCTAGTTTGTCTACACATTCAGAACATGTTTCAGTCGAAGCTAGTTTGTCTACACATTCAAAACCTATTTTAGTATCAGCTAGTTGGTCTACACATTCAGAACATGTTTCAGTCGAAGCTAGTTTGTCTACACATTCAAAACCTATTTTAGTAACAGCTAGTTTGTCTACACATTCAGAACATGTTTCAGTCGAAGCTAGTTTGTCTACACATTCAGAACATGTTTCAGTCGAAGCTAGTTTGTCTACACATTCAAAACCTATTTTAGTAGCAGCTAGTTTGTCTACACATTCAGAACATGTTTCAGTCGAAGCTAGTCTTTCTACACATTCAGAACATGTTTCAGTCGAAGCTAGTTGGTCTACACATTCAAAACCTATTTTAGTAGCAGCTAGTTTGTCTACACATTCAGAACATGTTTCAGTCGAAGCTAGTCTTTCTACACATTCAGAACATGTTTCAGTCGAAGCTAGTTTGTCTACACATTCTAAAACATATTTTAGTAGCAGCTAGTTTGTCTACACATTCAGAACATGTTTCAGTCGAAGCTAGTCTTTCTACGCATTCAGAACATGTCTCAGTTGCAGCTAGTTTGTCTACACATTCAGAACATGTTTCAGTCGAAGCTAGTTTTTCTACGCATTCAGAACATGTCTCAGTTGCAGCTAGTTTGTCCACACATGCAGAACATGTTTCAGTCGAAGCTAGTTTGTCTACACATTCAGAACATGTTTCAGTCGAAGCTAGTTTGTCTACACATTCAGAACACGTTTCAGTCGCAGCTAGTTTGTCTACACATTCAGAACATGTTCAGTCGCAGCTAGTTTGTCCACACATTCAGAACAGAGTTTAGTCGAAGCTTTAATAAACTTGACATCCTCAGTCACTCGTATGGTACATGCGTCCACGATGTCCACCCGTATAATGTATACCCCGATTTGTAGCTTATTTTAGATGCATTCTAAGTGACTTTGTACATTTGTATTTAGATATGTTATTTTTGTACGTCTATGCGTATATTGGTGTATGACTATAGGTATGAGTATATTTAGTTGTGCGTGTAATAGGTCTGCACTTTTTCATGTAGATTGGGTGCCTATGCATGCATGTGATTATATGAGTGTATTTGAATGGATAATAATATATTTAGCGATGTGTGTGTGTCTTATACTGCATACACACATGTCTAAGTCTATTGTGTGTATTTGATACAAGCTCAAACTTATACGAGTTAATAAAGGGTTGCTTACGATTGTCCACTTTTAGTTTAGCATATAACTATACTTCTACCTTTTAAAATGTTTTATTAATATGTTTCCAGATTCTGATACAATTACCGATTCCGATACTAAAATCGCATAAAAAAAGTAGAATTTTATTTTTCTTGGAGGGGGGGGGGTAGCACATAGTCTACGTCTACTTTTAAATGTAGATATAAGTTTATTTTTAATTTGACAAACATCTTATTGTTTCCTATTATTTTTTTATCCAAATTTTTGATAAACTCATTGTTAGATGTTTATTAATATTTATCTCTTGTGCCAGCAATAGAAATATCAGTTTTAAACCAAACAAAACCTAAGCAAAAGAATCGTTGTAATTATTCAGCTTAAAGCTTGTCATCTTATTCATATTTGTTTATTTATAAAATAAAAAAGTAATAATGAATAATAAAGTATATAAATAAACAAATATTAATAAGATGACAAGATTTAAGTCGAATAATTATACAATTAAATTATGATAGGGATAATTAATATTGTTATCCAATTAGCTTTTCTGAACTCATTTTCTGCGTATCTACCATCAATTCTCTGCGGTATTTCATCAACAGTTGTGTCCACCTCGCCTTTTTCAACCACTCGGTCATATTTTTGATCTTTTGATAATGAGGGGTTCCGCTCTCGAAAATTAAAGTTTACCTTTTCCGGAACTTTTTAAATTGCTTGACAGTAAACTTTTTTCTATTTACTGCTCTGGTATTTAAACTGTTTTAACGTGAAATATTAATAAATTGATTTGAAATTCCATTCACATTTTCTCTTCTCATTTATTTTTGTTCATCTGTTTTACCTTCCAGTACCTATATCATATTGCTCCTGCCTCGGATTACAAACTTACATTCATATTTACCAGCAATGCTTCAAGCAAAGTACAATTTCCTTATATATATATATATATATATATATATATATATATATATATATATATATATATATATATATATATATATATATAAGTGTCAATAGAAAGCCCTTACAATGCAAGGTAGATTTTTTTTTTACTGTTGTCTTATATATTTCGGAGAAACACTCCATTTTCAAAGATGTATTTTTTTTTAAATAAACAAACTTATAGTTTTGTTTATAGAAGAAACGTCTTGTTGGTCTGACGTATTTATCCGCTCTGTGATGGAATTCGCGGTAGTAGGTAGAAAGAACTGAAGCATCGGGCATGCTGGGAGTTATATTCAAATTATTTTCGTTCTTTTTTTTTTTAAGCATTGGTGATAGGTAATAAGTGTCAATAGAAAGCCCTTAAAATGCAAGGTAGATTTTTTTTTTACTGTTGTCTTATATATATATATATATATATATATATATATATATATATATATATATATATATATATATATATATATATATATATATCCTTTAAAAGTACATAATAAAATTGATATTCATATGCACGCTTGAACTTGAGTTGAGCACGGTTCTGAAGAAGCGAAGAGTTCCCGAAATATTATATCATACGGAGTTTCCACCAGACCATCTTGATACAGGTATTACATAACATTGTAACATTGTGTAGATAAACAGATATATGTGTGTTTGTGAAAAATAAGAATAAATAAATAAATATATATGTATGTGTATGCGTACATTGTATTAAGGGTGAAACTATTTAACTTGTTCTACCATTATATGTTCTGAGTGAAAATAAGTCTCCCCAGATTTTCAATACTCCCCACCTGTTTCAATCACCATTGCAAATGATTTTCCGTTATCACAACAGCCGCTCAGCACGGATTTATCTGGTCGTCCATGAAGTCATTTATTCTTTTTTCCTGTGTCTGAAAACTGGTATCCGGCATCACATTATTTTCTCTTCTTCTTCTTCTTCTTCTTCTTCTTCTTCTTCTTCTTCTTCTTCTTCTTCTTCTTCTTCTTCTTCTTCTTATTATTATTATTATTATTATTATTATTATTATTATTATTATTATTATTATGGGGTATTATTATTATTATTATGGGGTATTATTATTATTATTATGGGGTATTATTATTATTATTATTATTATTATTATGGAGTATTATTATTATTATTATTATTATTATTATTATTATTATTATTATTATTATTATTATTATTATCATTATTATTATTATCATTATTATTATTATTATTATTATGGGGTATTATTATTATTACATTTTATGTGTTTCTCATAATTTATTATTATTATAATTATTATTATTATTATTACTACTATTATTATTATTATTATTATTATTATTATTATTATTATTATTATTATTATTATTATTATTATAGGGTATTATGGGGTATTATTATTATTATTATTATTATTATTATTATTATTTTAGTATTCACATTATAATAAGGCACTACAAAATATCATACTTTTTAGTTTAACCTAACGAGAATAATATTATATTTTCCAACTGGTAAATTTTGTATTCATGTGTAAATGTGTTTTAGGAGAGTAGAAAGTGACTAACTTGGGTTTACTTCCGGCAGCTTCGTAACTCTCGCTTCCCTTATTTTGTCCTTTAGTCCTCACATTCCATGACCGATGTTTCTGACAAAGGGGGAAGAATTGCTGTTTTCTGGGTCGGAATCTATCCATCTAACACTTATTGTTGGCTAGTTTTGTACCTTGAAGTGGTATTTATTTTTTTAGCTCCTTACATCAAGTGGCTTCCTGCCTTAGCTGGAGCGATTTGCATAAAAAAAATGCTATCTGTAAGCGTAATTACCATGTCAAAAAATGATTGTTAGACTTCATCAGACAATGATATGATTCTGTCCCCCCACACCAGACAGTGAAAGATTTCTATTAGCTGACGTAATCCCGATTTGAAGACGTTTTAAATTTAAATATGTGAAAGTTTAGCGGTAAGTATGTTCAAAGAATATTTCAAATTTAGTCACGTGACCTTTACGGATAGTAATTTGCTTCATTCTACAAAATGAAATCATAAAAAATTGACTTTTTGGCCAACTAAAATGGTCGTGAAGCGTAAAAGATGATATTCATAGCGAGGAAGGAGAGCACCGTCCAGACCTCCACTGGATGGACACAGAAGGCAATGGAAGCATCTGGAGGCTTATTGTCACGCAAATTTCGGAGAAAGCCAACGGTCGTTATCAGCGAGAACTCAATGGTAAACGGCTCTTGCGATAACGCAAAGTGACTTGAAACGGTTTAGAGCAGAGCATAATTAATTGCAACGCATAAAAGTGTGTAAACTCTTATTAAGTAGTAGTAGTAGTTGTAGTAGTAGTGGTACTAGTAATAATAATAATAATAATAATAATAATAATAATAATAATAGTAATAATAATAATAATAATAATAATAATAATAATAATAATAATAATAATAATAATAATAATAATAATATACAGGGTGGCCAAGAATTCACTGAGGAATCATTAAGGGATTTTTAACTTGAATAGATTCCTTTTTGTTCTTCTTTGCTAACAAATCTCTATTGTGTTCGTCATATGTTAAAATTCCATTGAGGTACCATCAGAAATAAAGAATCTATTCAAGTTTTAAAAAAACCCTCAGTAACTTCTTGGCTCCCCTGTACAACATTCAACACATGGCACTGATCAAAGTAGCTGAAGTTTTAAGAAGAAAACAAAACATGGAATGCTGAAATCAGCCCGGCATTACAAGCGAACAGCGACCACGTAAGAAGAAAGAGATATATAACAACAAAATATAGAAAGAACATTACATAAATCCAAAGGAACTGAAACTGCCAGAACCCTCATAATTTAAGATCCCCCTCCCCTCAGAAACATACATGCACACGCACTCATATGTATTGGCGCCAACCTAAACTAGAACCACACAAGGTTGTCGCTAAGAATTAAGCAATGGTAAACGGCTGTATCGGCAACGAAAACATTTTTAAAAGATTATTGAAAAAGCTGGAGAGTGATGAAAATCTAGGGAGACTTGTTGTCACTCATATTCAAGGGAACATCATCTGTTATTTACAGTTAGGAATCACTGATAATGACGTGTGCATACTCCTATTGAGTAAATAATAATAATAATAATAATAATAATAATAATAATAATAATAATAATAATAATAATAATAATAATAAATAAATAGCGGGACCCGTATAAATTACACGAAATGATGTTTTCAATACTAATTATCTTGTTCCTAACCTATACATGTTTGAATAAAATATGATAAGATTTGACTTGTATATTTATTTAAAAAAATGAACAATACATGAAACAATTTACAAAACTTCTTTATATACAATATTCTAGTGAAGGTAATATTTCGATGACTACACCTTACTTTGTAAATGCTTTAGATTAAATTAAATTTGGCTCCAATTTATAAGTAGCATACAAAGGTTCGGAAGGTTTTTGCTTTTGATGTAAGCGTGACACACAAAATAACACACACGCTATCGTATTAATATGTGTCTTCCCGGTCGTCCCTTCCCTACCATTTCCTTTCGATGTAGTAAAAAAAAAATCTTAGCGATCGGGCCGACGTAAAAAAAACGACGTCAGAATCCTACGTCAGTAACCGTTGCTTCAAAGGGAAATACTTGAAAATTATTACGAAAATTAGGTGACTTTTCGAAATCTAGGTGCGGTACGCATGCGCAGAGCTTTTGATGTAAGCCTGACACACGAACACACACGCTATGGTATAATAATAATAATAATAATAATAATAATAATAATAATAATAATAATAATAATAATAATAATAATAATAATAATAATAATAATAATAATAATAATAATAATAATAATAATAATAATAAATAAAAAAAATAGAAAAATAATAATAATAATAATAATAATTAAATATAATAAAAAATAATTTTAAAAAAATAAAAAATAAAATAATAATAATAATAATAATAATAATAATAATAATAATAATAATAATAATAATAATAATAATAATAATAACGACGACGACGACAACAACAACAAGACACGGCACACATTTTTGCTACCGTATTATTACCGTCTATAATATAGCCAATTATCGTTCAGTCCGAACATCTGGGTCAATAAGCAATTGATAATATTCCCATTATTACATCTCGTTATTGTTAATTATTCTATTGGTATTATTTTTCAGTTTTCTGCTTTCCATTTAGGTCAATGGGAAATGAAGTAGAAGCCGTTGGAAAGATTTGAACGCCGTCCCACTTGTTCGTTTTAATGAGCATCTCCATAACTACTTCAATCTGGAAAAATCCGTGGCGGAAGTAAAATCCGAAGCCGTGTCAGATAAGCTGCTGTTTATTCTGCAGATCTGATAATTCCAGTTAGATTAACAGGAAACGAATAATGGTTATTGGACCGGTTTTATTTTGGTGCTCCCATTGCAGGAAACGTTGCATTCTTATATAAGACAGGAAAAGGACAGGTTTCGAAAGTTTTGAGATGAGGATAGATAATTTGCCTAATTTGGATTATTCGGACTACTGTTCTCATCTTGAGTGTTATTCTCACAACGTTCTGGCTGATGTAACCTCCGACCTTCTTCAGGTGTATCTTGTCGAACTCGGGAATCTTTCTGTCGAACTCGGGAATCTGCACGGAATTTCGAACGGAAGCCTTTATTTGATCCACGTGGGTGACATGCTCTCGTTCCGTAAGCCATGACCGGATAGAAGTCTTCAATAATTCACAATTCCTAGTATCGCCCGCGCTGAGGATTGAACCTCCCACCTTCAGAAGACTGCACCTAGAACTGAATTTTACTTAGTACTTTATCCGTTACGCCACGGGCCCCTGCAGATTCCCGAGTTCGACAGAATGATTCCCGAGTTTGACAGAAAGATTCTCGAGTTCGACATATACACCTGCAGAAGGTCGGAGGTTACATCGACCGAAACATTGTGAGAATAACACTAAAGATAAGAACAGTTGTCCAAATAATCCAAATAATCCAAATAATCCAAATTATACAAAAAAGAACATGTGATTCAGATCACTTTATATGTTTTTAAGTTCATGATATTTTTCTTGTTTTCAAAAACAAAAATGACCTCTGCCAACTTTTATAAAACTCCAAATGTCTATATTGATAAGATTGTTACCACTTAATTTAATAATAAAATTAAATCCACAATAATGCATTTCGGCATCTTCATAGACAACTCAGTGATTCATATATATATATATATATATATATATATATATATATATATATATACATATATATATACAGGGTGGGCCAAAATAAGGGTCCTATCTTTAAATTTGAATAACTTGAATTTGAATAACTTCCACAAAATAAAAGTTAAACTCACCAAACTTTATGTGTGTGTAGACTGACCCTTCCGAGATTTTTTGAAATAAACAAAACAAATTTTAGCCGAAAAACACTTCTTAAAACTTACAAAAACTAAAGTATTGTTTTTTACACTGTTTTGAGTTTTTTAAGCAAAAATAATGTTTTCTAAATGAGGGTACGTTCCTTAGGGCTAATACGGCTCATGCTTGCTTCGGAAGGGGTCCTTTACTTATTCTAAAAAAAAAAAAAAAAAAATCAATAAATAAAAAAGTTATGAATTTTTAAAAATAGGACCCATATTTTTGCCCACCATATATATATATATATATATATATATATATATATATATATATATATATATTTTGTACTAGTTGAATAATAAAATAATAAATTACGTTGTGACCCTTTGATGTTTATTTCCTGGACCAGTCGGAGGCGGGCATCTTTTTAAGTTCGACAGAAAGAACAAAATGGCGGATGTTTTAAAATGAGGGTTCGTTGTTTACGCAGTATCAAACGTTAGAGAAGGAACTATGATATTTAATACAATAAATGAAAAAACCAAACAACTTTCGGTACCGTCAACCGAGGCTACTTTCACAATGGCTATTATAATCTTATGTCAATGTTTATTTTTCACTTGTAATTAATCCACCATTACTTGTTTGACTCCTTAAAATTGACTGTAACATATATATGGTACAACTGTAACATCTTTTATGTTTCCCGCCCATTGTAAGCAAGTGCAACAAGTTCTTGGAAATGCGTTTGCCACTAAGGACAGTTAATTCGCGCCCATCTACGTCTGGTGTGAAACAAACACAAAAGTGCCACTGATTAATGCATTTTTTTATGTTCCAAAGTTTAAAGTTTATGTGCCTTGTTTAAAAGCGGAATTATAATGATGTTGTATGGTGGGTCTACTATTAGGGGTGGGACGTAATGGATGAAACTTTCAGATTCATGCGAGTAGTATTTTTTTGCGTTCATTTATACATAAATAACACTAAACAATCACACATTTTGAAAATTTTGCAAAATTTAGAAGGTGCAGGCCAAAAATAGACGTTAGGGCTCCACGGGACTCAAAATCCATCATTTTTCGGTGAAAAAGTGGTTTCATGCGACATTGCGGGTCCTAAAACATCCTCAAAAGCTATGAATGGATATAGATGGTTAAATCTGATATAGTACTGTAATTTAGGATCATTTTCAGGCTGTGAAAGGGTTTTCATGAACGTAAAATAGCCAAAAACTATTGGCCTGCACCTTCTGAATTTTGAACATTTTTCAAAATGTTTGATTGTTTAGTGTTATTTATGTATAAATGAACACAAAAAAATACTACTCACATGAATCTGAAATGTTCACCCATTACGTCCCACCCCTACTACTATGATAAAATGCATTATAATAGTTACCA
>OY744542.1:45975186-46002686 GCA_963556195.1 Sepiola atlantica
ATTTCTCAAAAATAATTTTATTTATATATATAATTATATCTCAAAAATTTTTTTAAATATATATATAATAATTTTTGAGAAATAATTTTATATATATATATATATATAATTATTTTTAAGAAATAATTTTATATATATATATATATATATATATATACATATATGTATATATACTTAAAACTCTGTGTATCTGCTTATCTTGCTTTCTTTAATGTCATCTTAAGCAGTGAATGATGCTGCAAAATGATGACGTCAGAAAAAGCGTGGCGCACACTGGGTGACATAAAAACGGCGAATGAGGCAAATAAAGGTCGAATAATAGGATATGTTTCCGATTAAATTGATGGGTAATAGTAATTAATCTTTTACCTAAATTGACTCTAAAGTCCCAAGTAGTAGTGTCGTGTTGTGTCGTGTTGTGATGCAGAAAAAGGTAGAATTAAGCTGATAATACTGTTATTTTTAATAATGTTTGCTTAAATAAAAAAATATTGGCTAAATATCCACACAATCTCTATATATATATATACATATATATATATATATATATATATATATATATATATATATATATATATATATATATAGAGAGAGAGAGAGAGAGAGAGAGAGAGAGAGATAGAAGAAAAAAGAGTGATAAATATGCGACGATTGTCCAAATTTATTTCAAATTTCAATTGTTCAATGCAAGGTTGT
Source organism: Sepiola atlantica (assembly GCA_963556195.1). Classification (NCBI taxonomy): domain Eukaryota; kingdom Metazoa; phylum Mollusca; class Cephalopoda; order Sepiida; family Sepiolidae; genus Sepiola; species Sepiola atlantica. Next base: position 45,975,883 of record OY744542.1, read on the forward strand.
CAGTAATAAACTAGTGTTTATTTTTCTTTCCTTAAGCCAAGGCTTTTCAATTTGCATATCTTTTTCACGGAATTTTTCTTTTCATTCAATACGTTTTTTTGACAAAAATTATTTTAATAATTTTTAATAATAATTCTCATATTTTTCAAATATTTGAACTTTGGTTTTTTCGAAAGCCAACTTATCCATCTGTATTTCTCCTCTGATGATAAGATTTCGATCTTTGAAAAGCCTTGGCTTAAGGAAAGAAAAATAAACACTAGTTTATTACTGACAACCTTGCATTGAACAATTGAAATTTTAAATAAATTTGGACAATCGTCGCATATTTATCACTTTTTTTTCTTCTATCTCTACTATTGCCCTATCTCGTATATTGAGCTAATCCTTTTCACAATAGGTTCCATCTACTAAAAGTTTTCACTTTGGTTTATTTTGATCCTATATATATATATATATATATATATATATATATATATATATATATATATATATATATATATATAGTCTCGGAAGTTTCTCAACCATTAAAACTATATATAAAAAAAATATATATATATAAAAAAAAAAAAAACTTATAGTCTCAAGTCTTCCAGTGGAAAATCACTCATGTAAGTCAATTTATTTTTTACAGTTATTATATTAGTTAGTTTCTAACACTATTTTAAGGGATCATCAGTTGTTTACCATGAAAAACTGTTTCGGGAATTTAATATATATATATAGTGTGTGTCAGATTATATTGCAAAGAAACCAATCAAATGCCCGTCGCAGAGGAGTGAGAGCTAATATAATTTATTTGAAAATTATATGTCACATATTTCACAAATATACGGCGATTTCCTCCAGATGGACTGACTTTTTACATTAAAAAAAATCTCTATGCCCAGTGGAATCGTCGGCGTTCTAAATGAGGTGAAACAACGATGAGAAATGGCGTTATATTGATAAAAAGCGGTGCATTCCCGGAAAGTCTCTCTGGAAAAAAATATATTGGTTTTGAATTAATTAAGTTTTATTTTATTTATAATTTATAGTTTTTATTTTATTTTACTAAGTCTTTTATTTATTTATTCTCTTGAAGATTTGTATTTTTATTTTTATTTAAGTGTTGTTGGTAGATCGTAGCAGATAACGGTGTTTTGGAAATTGAAAATACAAAGGCGGTGGTTGAATACGTTGTTTAAAGGTGTTAAACTGAAGTCTCTTTTTGATGGTGATACCGGGTTTAAATTTACGTATCGGATTTATTATTTGTTTTATTTATAGCTGAAGTCCTAAGAAGTTTTGTGTTTCAGGGCGAGTACAGTTAAACAAAAATAAAAAGGTATTCTTTAATTTGAACAAACAGTGTTTAATAAAACAGAATTCTTCAGCTTTATTATACCTTTATCAATTAAAAAAAAATTCTAATAATCTTTTTGTGTCAAAATCAAAAAAGTATTAATAAATGTTCCATAAGTATCATTCGCACTTTCTATTCTTCGTCGAATCATCTTCAGAATCATTTAAAAGAATCGAAAGTGCTCGTGATACTCATACAGCATTTATTAACTTTTTTTTTTCATTTTGACACAAAAAAAGATTATTAGAAAAGTTGAAAAATAAAAAAGTTATGATTAAGCGTGAAAATTATGTTATGCTAAACAATGTTTGCTTAGATTAAAGAATGCTGCCTAAATACACACAATATGTTGCTACATATGTACCTATAGATATTAAATTTTTTTTCAAAAATAAGTTTATATATATATAATTATTTCTCAAAAATAATTATATGTATATATAAAATTATTTCTCAAAAATAAATATATATATATACATATATATATATATATATATATATATATATATATATATATACATATATATATATATATATAAAATTATTTCTCAAAATTAAATATATATATATATACATGTATATATATATATAAAATTATTTTTCAAAAACATTTCATATATAAATAAATTATTTCTCAATAATAATTTATATATATATATATATATATATATATATATAATATATAATTATTTCTCAAAAGTATTTTTTTATACATATATATATATTATATATGTATATATAAATATTTTTGAGAAATAATTTCATATATATATATATATATATAATAGTTTTGAGAAATTATTTTATATATATAAAATTATTTTTGGGAAATAATTATATATATATAATTATTTTTGAGAAATAATGTTATATATATATATATATATACATATGTAAAATATTTTTTGAGAAATAATGTTATATATATATACATATGTAAAATATTTTTTGAGAAATAATTTTATATATATATAAAATATTTTTTTAGAAATAGTTTTATATATATATAAAAAATATTTTTGAGAAATATATATATATATATATATATATATATATATATATACATATATATATATATACTTAAAACCCTGTGTATGTGGTTATCTTCATTTCTTTAATGTCATCTTAAGCAGTGAATGATGCTGCAAAATGATGACGTCAGAAAAGGCGTGGCACACACTGGGTGACATAAAAAGACGGCGAATGAGGTAAATAAAGGTCGAATAATATGAAGAAGCGAATGACGCAAATAATTTTAAGAGAGAAGAGAGAGCAGAGAGGGGAAGAGTAGAAGAGAAAGAGAAAGAGAGAGGGAGAGGGAGAAGAGAACGGGACAAGAGAGAGAGAGAGAAGAGAACGGGATAAGAAAGAGAACGGGACAAGAGAGAGAGAGAGAGAGAGAGAGAGAGAGAGAAAGAGAGAGAGACACACACGGAAGAATGTAACAAATACTGATCCAAAGGGTCACGTGTCTTATAGTATCATATATTTTCTTTATTTCATAATAAACCTATAAAATATAACCTACTAACATTATATTGCTGTACACTCAACGACGTGAGCCAATGTTCAAAGTTATATCGAACTTTGGACTGTCTGTACGATCTCGTAGCCGTCTTTGTTTTCATTAAATAAATGCACCTTTGTCCTTCTCCAAAATAGTAGACACCACGATTTACATTTGAGTGAGACAAGAATAGATTTATTTAATGAAAGAAACTGTTACTAAATTGTCTAGCTCTTTCAGAATTTGATATAAAAATAAATCAAGACGGATGTAGTGTTGTGCTAAACACCTATAATAATGGCCGACGGGGTCTCTACGCGCATACAGTTCTATTCCATGAAAAATACCAGTATACTGAAATCATATGCCCTTAATCCAGAAAGTTCAATCATGAAATCATGTTATCTGTGTGTACGTACGTATGTACGTACGTATGTGCCATCCTGTATCTCATCAACTATTTGATGGATTCAGCTGATTTTTTGGCAGAGATAGAGGTTCTAGGGTCTAGTTGATGGCATTTTAATTTCAGTTTACCATATACCTTAGTTTTCCAGAAAATTCCAAAACACCTTTAAAATGGCCCATGTAATGAGGAATAGCCTTTACAAAAGTAGTGACATTCCATATAAATGCCAGTATACTGAAATCATATGCCCTTAATAGGGTTAAGATGAAAATTCATATACACTAAATGTACAAAAGCAAGGAAATTCCCAAATGTTTAAACTTTTATTATCATTAAAGGTATGCGAGCACAACATGGCTATGTATTTTACTGGTAGGAATTTTTCTTCAGCACACCTCACACACTTCATCCACTCATGCATAGAGATTTATACTGTAGTGATGTGATAATGAAATGGTTTGGTTGTCATACCCTTAATGATAATAAAAGTGTAAAAATTTGGGAATTTCCTTGCTTTTGTACATTTAGTGTATATGAATTTTCATCTTAACCCTATTAAGGGCATATGATTTCAGTATACTGGCATTTATCATCGAATGTCACTACTTTTGTAAAGGCTATGCCTCAATACAATGCCTTCTCATAAGGTTTTTTTGGAATTTTCTGGAAAACTAAGGTATATGGTAAACTGAAATTAAAATGCCATCAACTAGACCCTAGAACTTTTATCCCAGTCAAAAATCAGCTGAATCCATCAAATAGTTGATGAGATACAGGGTGGCACATACATACGTACGTACGTACACACAGATAACATGATTTCAGGATTGAACTTTCTGGATCTCTGGGTTGCCTTCACTAATGATGCTGACATTCTACACACTTATAGAACCTATCAAATAAAAATTTTGTGCAGAGTTTTAACTAATTTGGTTTATTGGTGTTTGAGTTATAATTGATAAAAAAAATGAGATTTTCAGCATAGACCATTCTTGAAGTCTATTAAGGGAGAGAGCGCTCTCGCGCCTCCCTTGATTCATTTTCATGCGACACATTCTTTACTTTGAAAGTAAACTGAACAAAAAATGTATGCTTTTTTTCCTTTTTTCATTTACTATCAAAAATAAAAATAAATGTTCTTTAAAAACCCTTACACTAACCCTAAAGTTGAGGTGGCAAAAAAAATAAAAACAACATTTTTTTACTCTGTTCTATAGTTTTCTTTTTTTATCTTTTTCATGCCTCCTGTCTCCGCGCCATTTCATTTTATGATTTTATCCTCATATGTATATATACATAGTGTGTGTGTATTTAGGCAGCATATTTTAATTAAGACAAACGTTATTGACCAACACTAAATGATTCTGCTTAATAAGTCTATTTTTTTATTATTGCGATTTTTCGGATGGTCCATCGAGTATTCTTGTCAAATTGTCGTAAGCGTTAATACGACACTTAGTTAATGCTAAACTTCTTTCTGACCGCCATTATGGATTTAGACAAGCACGATCTACTGCAGACATCCTAACGGTCATCTCTGAACACATGTATCATACACTCGACAAGGCAGGAGAAGCTAGGGAAGTAGCGCTTGATATATTCAAGGCCTTTGACAAGGTATGGCATAAAGGGCTTCTCCTGAAAATACGCTCATACTTTATTACTGGCCAATTACTTTATATAATTAGATCCTTCCTAGACAAAAGAAAAATCCAGGTTGTCCTCGATGGCCGTTCATCTAAGCAACATGACATAAATGCTGGTGAACCCCAGGGATCTATCCTTGGACCCTTGTTGTTCCTGATCTATATAAACGATCTTCCTGATGGCATAGAGTCTCGTTTATTTGCTGATGACACCACCCTTTACTCTCGCCATGTTAGCAAAACCGGCGCAATCATATCCGAGGCAATGGCTGAATCTTTAGAAAATGACCTCCAGGCTGTAGTGGATTGGGGTCATAAATGGTTGGTAACTTTTAATGCCGCGAAGACAAAGCTCCTTTCCTTCAATAACTACAAGGAACCTTTTCAACCACCGATTGTCATGGCAAATAACACCCTACCTGAGAGTTCATCATTCAAACTCCTCGGCCTAACCTTCACAGGTAACATAAATGGGAACAAATACATTGAAGACATTGCCAAGGCTGCCGCAAAGAATGTTGGCTCCCTCTACCGTGCTAGTAAACTCCTCACAACTGACATTATCCTGTATCTCTACAAAGCCACCATCCGCCCATGCATGGAGTATTGTTGTCACATCTGGGCTGGTGCATCATCTACTACTCTCTCCCTCCTCGACAAGGTCCAAAAAAGAATCGCCAACCTAATAGGTCCCTCACTGTCAACCAAGCTCTAGCCTCTGCCCCATCGCCGCAATGTAGCATCCTTGTGCTTGTTTTACAAATACTTCAATGGATTATGCTCCGATGAATTGGCTACTCTGGTGCCCCCTCGACGTAAATTCACTAGACTAACTCGACACTCAGCTAAATCTCATTCATTCACTGTGGAGGTCCCAGATGTCGGAGAGCCTTCTACTCAAATAACTTCTTTCCTCGTACTGCTGGCCTCTGGAACTCCCTCCCTGCCCCCTGTTTCCCCAACAGTACATGTAGAAATTTAAAACTAATATAAACAGACATCTCGCAGCGCAGATCCCAGTCTAGGTTGACCGCCCCGTACCTTCTCCCCTTTTCTTTTTCTCAGTAGCCCCGTACGTCTACAGTGGCGGCCTGCCTTGTTTGGGGTGAGGATCCATAAGTTTTATGTTCCATTCTTCGCGAGTACTTTCGATTGTTTCATTCAATCGTCTTCAGACAAGATCTTAGTTTGGCTTGTTCATGTATGCGGAGTTTGTACACATCGATGATAAGATACCGTATACGGGACATGATCAGATCACGTGCAAAGTGTGTGACCAATCAAAAATTACGAAATTTAAAAGGTTAACAGTTAAATTACTAAGCTAGGCACTTAAACATATTGTGTCATGACTCGTAATTGATATTGTTGATTGCATGATGTCGAGTCTTTGTATAGTGCTTCAAGAATTTCTAGTCTTTTTTACATTGGGGCTGTAATGTACAATTTTGTTGTTGTTGAGGTGTTAACAATGTAAATGGAGGCAGTTATGTTCTTTTCATTGTAACCTAATTGACGCCAGTTCAGAAAAGACTCGCAAAAGATGGAACATAAAATCTACGGATCCTATATACGACAATGTATCCAGGGGCTCATACTGAGAAAACAGACCACTTGAAATCATGCAGTATTAATCTCCACTCCAGATAAAACACTTCCTCGTTAGTTGGTTTTTATGTCCATAGATTAAACAGCCGATAATTTCAAGTGAGTTTGCAGTGTGATCTACCCTAAGATCAAAGTGTAGTATCTGTTCCGATGGATACTGCACCCCATAGACTGGTATTGTCTTGCCCTTCGGAGCTTGATTTATGCCGGTCTATGGGTCTGTCCTGTGCAGTTCTAGGAGGTCTACCCTCCCAGGCTTCGCCTCCCCTCTTTGGGGAGGAGTAAGTTTATTGCTTACTGCCTGAGGTGCCCCTACCGGGGAATGCCGACGGAGCTGCCCAGGCAATTTTTAAACCCCACTTTCCCGACCCGACCTTGGGTCACATCTTACTTGTGGGAGTAAGATAAAAACTGGCCTTGTGCCTAACTCCTCGAGAGGAGTAAATCAATACCCTAAATGACAGTAATGTCTATACATTCTGAGCAACAGAGAGAAGATGGGATTTGGTGTTTGAGCCAGCTAGTTAGTAACCTAATTGACGCCAGTTCAGAAAAGACTCGCAAAAGATCGAACATAAAATCTACGGATCCTATATACGACAATGCAACCAGCTTTGGACATTTCCAACTATGAGATGGGTATATTTGTTGACGACACCACGTTCTACTCTCGTCATGTGGGTAAAACGGACGCACACATATCCGAGGCAATGCTTGAATCGTTAGAATGTGACCTTTAGTTTGTAGTGGAATCGGGTCATAAATGGATAGTAATGCTTAATGTTGCTAAGACAAAGTTTCTTTACTTTAACAATTAAAAGAAACCTTTCAACCACCGATTGCCATGGCAAATAACACCCGACCTGACAGTCCAACGTTCAAACTCATCGGCCTAACATTCACAGGTAACATGAATTGGAAAGAATACATAGAAGACATAGCCAAAACTGCTGCAAAGAAAATGGGCTTCCTCTAGATTGCTAGTAAACTTATCACATATGATAGTATCCTATATTTCTGCAAAGCAATCATCCGCCCATGCATGGAGTATTCTTGTCTCATCTCGGCTGGTGCACCATCCACTAGTCTCTTCCTCTTAGACAAGGTACCAAAAAAGAGTCGCTAATCTAATATGGCTCTCACTATCCACCAAGCTCCAGCCCCTGTCCTATTGCTGCAATGCTGCATCCTTGTGCTTGTTTTATAAGTATTTCAATGGAATGTGCTCCGATGAACTTGCTGCTCTAGTGCCCCTTGGAAGTAAATACACTCGACCAACCCGACACTCAACTAAATTGTATTCATTAAATGTGGAGGTCCCCAGATGCTGAAGAGCCTTTTATTCCGATAGCTTCTTTTCTAGGCCTGCCTGCCTCCGGAACTCCCTCCCTGCTCCCTGTTTCCTTACCCATACCGACATTCAGAAATTTAAAACGAATGTGAACAAGCATCTCCCTGCACAGCCTTCAATTTAGGATAACCACCAAAACTTTGACCCTAATTATCAGTAGCCCCTTACGTCTACGGTGGCAACTGTCCTTGTTTGGGGTGAACTAAGTTTAAATAAAAAAACAAAACTGATATCCCTCTTCGACAAGGTCTAAAAAGAGTCGCTAATCTTATAGGTCCCTTACTATCCACCAAGCTCCAGCGCCTGTTCCATTGCCGCAATGCTGCGTAAGTAGAATCCATAGGTTTTATGTTCCATTCTTCGCGAGTACTTTCGATGGTTTCATTCAATCGTCTTCAGTCAAGATCTTAGTCTGGCTTGTTACTATCTGCTGAGTTTTTACACAAAAATGGAATTCATCACTGGATAGTTCTGAAATCATCAGCTTAAATGCTATTCAAAACCAACATACAAACATCCCGCCAACATTACTTTATATATTTAACTAAAACTGCCATCTTTTAAATCAAGCGTTTTCTCTGACGGTAATCGTGTCTGAGCGTTTCTTCCAATTGGATTCGAACAAAGTGTGTTTGAGGTTAGACATCTTTCAATCTCTATTGGAAAATTTATCTGAAATTACTTGCAAATTGTTTCCTAAAATAGCTCGGTACACAATGATGAAGAAACCACCCAAAACAACGTTGATACGAAAGTAAGGTTTTCAATCAGACTTGGAATTCTTATCGTTTCTGTGGTTTGAATATTTATAACTGACGGGGTCAAATCTCTATTTAACCTCAACGTTCATCATGGCTGAAATAAATTGCGCGTTTCGATACATGTATCTCAAAATGCTCCTGGCTCAAATCCGCAAGCGAAACGTGTCAATGTTTATCGAGATGAATCGTTTTGATTTGTGGACCAATTCCTCGTGTATAAATTGTGTTTACTTACGGGGATCAAAGTAATAACAAAAATATAAAATAAAAATTATTGATGCTAAAGTTATAACTAATAATAGCTCTGAAGATGACGACGATAGATGTCTTTGTTACGAAAGTGGGTTACGCAAATAGTTATTACACAGATATTGGAAAGGAAATCCGAGACGCATTTGGAATTCATCACTGGATAGATTTGAAAGATTGTGATTTATAAAAATCGGTAGATATTTAAAAATACAGCTTGCTCATATCTGCAAGATAAACCTATCAAAGTTTGAGGAATCAATGGCTTTTATTTGAGGCAAAATTCTTTGTGTAAGCGAGATTACTCGCGGGGAGGTAGATATTGGGATAATAATAATAATAAAAATAATAATAATAATAATAATAATGAAAATAATAATAATAATAATAATAATAATAATAATAATAATAATAATAATGAAAATAATAATAATAATAATAATAATAATAATAATAATAATAATAATGAAAATAATAATAATAATAATGAAAATAATAATAATAATAATAATAATAATGAAAATAATAATAATAATAATGATAATAATAATAATAATAATAATAATAATAATAATAATAATGAAAATAATAATAATAATAATAATAATGAAAATAATAATAATAATAATAATAATAATAATGAAAATAATAATAATAATAATGAAAATAATAATAATAATAATAATGAAAATAATAATAATAATAATGAAAATAATAATAATAATAATAATGATAATAATAATAATAATAATAATGAAAATAATAATAATAATAATAATAATAATAAAAATAATGATAATAATAATAATAATAATAATAATAATGAAAATAATAATAATAATAATGAAAATAATAATAATAATAATAATAATAATAATAATGAAAATAATAATAATAATAATAATAATGAAAATAATAATAATAATGAAAATAATAATAATAATGATAATAATAATAATAATGAAAATAATAATAATAATGAAAATAATAATAATAATAATAATAATGATAATAATAATAATAATGAAAATAATAATAATAATAATAATAATGAAAATAATAATAATAATAATAATGAAAATAATAATAATAATAATGAAAATAATGAAAATAATAATAATAATAATGAAAATAATAATAATAATAATAATAATGAAAATAATAATAATAATAATGAAAATAATAATAATAATAATAATAATAAAAATAATAATAATAATAATAATAATGATAATAATAATAATAATAATAATAATAATAATAATAATAATAATAATTATAATAATAATAATAATAATAATAATAATAATAATAATTTATTTTTTAATTTTTTAATTTATTTATTTTTTAAACTGGTGACGGCCTAGGCTGACACCAGACAAAATATTTGTAAAGGATCGAGGAGGATGAGAAGACCGAGGAGGGACAGCACAAACCAGACCTCCACTGGAAAAGTGCAGAGAATGCTGGGACCTTGGGGAGGCTTATTGCCACCCAAATCCCAGTGAAGACCAATTGTCCTTACGAGCGAGAAGTCAATGGTAAGAGGCTGTTGCGATACCGCATCGTTATTGAAAAGAGGTGAAGAATACTAGAAATCTGGGGAGACTTGTTGTCACTCAGACTCCAGGAAATACCACTGGTTGTTGTCGGTGAGCAATCACTGACGATGATCTGTGTGAGAACTCCTAGTGAGTACAAATAATAATTATGATCATTATAATAATATTAATAGTAATGATAATAATAATGATAATAATAATCATAGTAATAATCATAATGATCATAATGATAATAATAATAATCATAATAAAAATAATAATATGATAACTATCTATAACTATAACGATGACGACCATAGTATCCATTGTTACAAAAGCAGGCTATAAAAATAGAAGTTAGGGATTGAAATACAACTCTTGGTGACTTCGAAATTAAATTCGGAGCTTATTTTGATAGGTTGTGATTTATGAAAATTGGTAGTTAAATATGTATTTCTAAAGGCATTTTTCTTAAAACTGCAACGGAGATGCCTCAATTTTTGTTAATCTGAATGGCCTTTTTGCAGCTAAATTCATCGTGTAACGAGATTAGTCGGGGCGAGGTAAAGAATGTACTACTACTACTACTACTACTGATAATAATAATAAAGCGATTCATAATAATAGCTACGACGATGACAAATATAGATGCCTTTGTTATGAAAGTTGATTATACAGAGGATAGAGATTAGAATGTAAATTTTAGTTGCATTTGGAATTCTAGGCTAGGTTTAATTTGACAGTTCTTGATTTATGAGAATCGGTAAATAAATATGTATTTTAAAATGCTGTTTGGTAAAATCTTAAAAAGAACCCTGTCAATGTTTGTGTATATGAATGGTTTATATTTACCCCCCCCCCCAAATACTTTAGGTAATGAGATTCTGCATGACAGGTAAGAAAGCAATAATGATGATGATGATGATGATGATGATGATGATGATGATGATGATGATGATGATGCCGCCATAACTAGTTACATTTATGACGATGCCGACAAAAGATTCTATTGTTACGAAGGTGGGCTGTACATATATAGGCGAGAGATTTGAATGCAAATCTGAGTTTCATTCGGAATTCAAGGCTAATTTTATTTTGCTAGTTTGTGATTTATGAAAATCGGTAAATATGTATTTCAAAGTTCTGTTTGCTCAAATCTTAAACAGAAATCTGACAATGTTTGTTGATATGAATGGCTTTTATTTGTGACCCAATTTTTCATGTAACGAAATGACTTGTGAAGAGGTAGGGAAAATAATAATAATAATAATAATAATAATAATAATAATAATAATAATAATAATAATAATAATAATAATAAGAAGAAGAAGAAGAAGAAGAAGACCAAAGAGGGACAGCACAAACCAGACCTCCACTTATTGCCACCCAAATCCCAGAGAAGACCAATGGTCCTTACCAGCAAGAAATCCATGGTAAACGGCTGTTGTGATACTGCACGTTTATTAGCGCTGGCTATCGAAAAGAGGTAGAGAATACTGGAAATCTGGGGAGACTTGTTGTCACTCATACTCAAGGAAATACCACCGCTTGTCGGTGAACAATCACTGATGACCTGTGTAGGAACTCCTAGTGAGTAAATAATAATAATAATAATAATAATAATAATAATAATAATAATAATAATAATAATAATAATAATAATAACTAGCAGGGCCCGTGTAAATTACACGAAATGATGTTTTTAATACTAATTATCTTGTTCCTAACCTATACATGTTTGAATAAAATATGATAAGATTTGACTTGTATATTTATTTAAACAAATGAACAATACATGAAACAATTTACCAAACTTCTTTATATACAATATTTCTAGTGAAGGTAATATTTCGACGACTAAACCTTACTTTGTAAATGTGTTAGATTAAATTAAATTTGGCTCCAATTCATGAGTAGCATACAAAGATTCGAAAGGTCGTTGCTTTTGATGTAAGCGTGACACACAAAATAACACACACGCTATCGTATTAATATGTGTCTTCCTGGTCGTCCCCTCCCTACCATTTCCTTTCGATGTAGTAAAAATCAAATCTTAGCGATTGGTTGAGATCGAACTATAAATCAGTCGGGCCGACGCCAGCATCCTATGTCAGTAACCGTTGCGCCAAAGGGAAATACTTTAAATATTACGAAAATTGGGTGACTTGAATACTTTTCGAAACTTAGGTACGGCACGCATGCGCAGAATTTTTTATGTAAGCGTGATACACGAACACACACGCTATCATATTAATATATAGAATAATAATAATAACAATAATAATAATAACAATAATAATAATAATAATAATAATAATAATAATAATGTGATAATTAGTGATACCTATGACGATGATTGATAGACGCCTATGTTACGAGCGTGGGCTATACAAATGGAGTTTGATTTTTATTTGTGGCTCATTTTCTTCAAATATCGAGATGTACGAGCCTATCTTGACAAATATCAACCCAACACATGAAGTGTTTCTATTAAATACCACTTGTTTCATTCAGGCAACTCCAGACATTTTGATAAGTGCGTCATAAAAAGAAAGAAATATAAACCCCCGGATCGACATAAATAAGTGCATTTCATTTTAGAGGGAGAAATAAATAAATAAACAGGACACACAAATACCTAATAACGTTACTTTTTTCTATGAGTCTGACTTATTAAATATTATTTGACAAAAATGGATTTATATATATTCCCATATATCGGATTACTTTGAATGAATCGTTCAGAGATCCTATTTACGTGTCTGTCGTTCGCATATATCGCCGTCATCGTCAAAAATAAAACTAGCTATCACATTATTATTATTATTATTATTATTATTATTATTATTATTATTATTATTAGGCACTTGTACAGAAGAGGAACATGAGCTGAAATTTATTTTAGAAGAGTTCCAATTGCATTCATTGGGCCAGTAAAAAGTCCTGTAAGGCCTTTAATCACACTTTTTACTGATATATATATATATATATATATATATATATATATATATATATATAACACATTGGTCTCGTCCGGGATTACTCGTTTTACTCTTTATGAAGAGTACACCCGAAACATGTATGCACATATGTAACCAATAATGTTTGTATCAATAAAAAGTTATACTAAAGAACAGCTCTACTTGTTATTTAGCACTTTTTATAAACACTGGACTTTCAATAGATAAACATCTACAGAAACTGATATAATACATGTACCATATATATATAGATTATAACAATGACACTGCACTCAAGTTTTTGATTGAACCAACCCAATTCCACCCCCTATTACTTGTAAACAAATTGTTTCAAACAATCTATCCTTATTCCTTACACTACTCCCCTCTCCTAAATTTCAATTTAACCGAGTAGAACAGACTTGATATTTAATTTCACTAACTCTCTTCCCATCAATTTATTTCCCCCTCTTGTCTCCTTGGTCATTTAATGTCCCTCCTAATTATTCATCTAACCCGTAATTTGTTTTTTTTAATTAACTATTCCCTAGCTCCTTTTAAATTTAATTTTAATTTTTTAATTTTAATCATTCACTCTCTCACATTCCTCTATTTATTTTACCATGCTTTTAATAAATTCTACTTTAACCCTTTTTAAACCCCCAGTAACCAAAACTGGCAATTACAATTTAATTTGCTCTTAGCTGCCTAAAATGTTAGAAGCTCACTCATTTGATTTCTATTTTTAGAATCAACAATTTCTATACCCACTTCCCACTTCAGATTAATCCCACTCCCTAAACCTACATCCTACCGACCGCCCACCCACACCCTTAACCTACCTATCACTTTAACTGCATCCCCATACCAACCCTTCCTCCTTTTCCTTTCCCTTCTTTTTTATTTCCCCCAAATTCACAAAGCGGCTTTTTAAACAATCCCGTACCTCATAACCCCCCCCCCCCCAACCACAAATCTTTAACAATTTTGCCTTTTTGTCTCATTCGGATTTAAACCTTGAATGAGATTCATCTGTTTTTATTTGGCCCTGGAAGTACATCAAAATAATGGCCTGTTTTCCTCTTCTCAACCCCTTTTAAGTGCGTCTGGACTTACCTATATTTTGAGCACTTTCTCCAATCTGCTCCCTCGCAAAGAGTTTTTCTTCACACTCTACAATTCACCGGACTTCTTTTCAACGAAATTTACCACCCGGACAATTTGCATATCTTTTTCACGGAATTTTTTCTTTTCATTCAATACGTTTTTTTAACAAAAAATATTTTAATAATTTTTAATAATAATTTTCATATTTTTCAAATATTTGAACTTTGGTTTTTTCGAAAGCCAACTTATCCATCTGTATTTCTCCTCTGATGATAAGATTTTGATCTTTGAAAAGCCTTGGCTTAAGGAAAGAATAATAAACACTAGTTTATTACTGAATACACCTTGCATTGAACAATTGAAATTTGAAATAAATCTGGACAATCGTCTCATGTTTATCACTCTTTTTTCTTCTCTCTCTCTCTCTCTCTCTCTCTCTCTCTCTATATATATATATATATATATATATATATATATATGAAAGAAGAGGGATGAACATGTACGGATAACAAATTTATTTCAACTTCGATTGTTCAATACAAGGTGTACTCGGTAAAAATATGTTTATTACTTTTACCTTAAGCCAAGACTTTTCAAAGATTAACATCTTATAATCAGAGGAATTACATAGATAGATAAGTTGGCAGTTGAAAAGCAAAAATCCTAAATTTGAAATATATATATATATATATATATATATATATATATATATATATATATTTACATATATATATATATATATATGGAAATGTTTAAGAAAGAAAAATAAAAACAATCAACGTTTTGTCTTTATTTCGAGACTTCCTCAGGGTGATTTTTTATATGTATGGTTGCTTATATATATGTAGGTATTAAATGTTGGACACGTCACCTTCCCCACGCTACAGTTTGTTCTCATCCTAATCCCCCTCCCCCGTGCCCACCATTCGTCCTACACAGTCCTATTATGCGACCCTGATTTTTAACCCTTTCGCATTTTGGCCTTAAGGCTAAATGAAAAAAGGTTCAATAAACATGTCTCATACCACATTCTCCTTTGTTTGGTTTAAATTAACTCTGACCGCCACCTTATACTACGTTTTTCGAGCCAGGATCAAAACGTAGCATCTGTTTTGTTCTAGCTTAGAAGTCTATCCACCCAAGCATTATCTCTTAAATTAAGAAGTGGATTAGTTTATGGACGATCACCTTAGGCGTCCTTACGAAGGATACCGACCCGGTTGATGATAGTAATTTTTTTAACTCGTCTGAAACGTCCCTTTTGGGTGGTGGTAGTGGCTGGATTTACAGTATATAATGACCTTGTGTCCTACTTTTCCACTAGGCCTATGATGGTAACATCAACGTCAGTGGTAACTATCATATGATCGACGTCAATTACTTCCACTGTAGCCGTGCATGTATCATGAAAAGACGATAATGGTGCCAGACAAGTGATTTGATTATTGTGTATCCACTCACACCAAAATGTGTTGATCTGCAATTATTCTCTCTGATTTTATTTCACTTTTCGCTTTGATACCCCTCGTTTACAAATGGATTCGTCTTAGGTGGATGTGTGAATAGATTCATTTCTCTACTAATGTGCTACATTCAGATATTCAAACGGTGTTATTCTTTCACCTCTATTTCTGTCTTTCTTTCACCTATCCTGTTCTTACTATAATAAATATCTGTTAATAATGGAGATTTGGTATTTGTCTGTCTGAAACCGAAACAATACTATTACTTCTATTAAATTGTACTTCTATTACTAATGGAGATTTTGTATCTGTCTGTCTGAAGCCGAAACAATACTATTACTTCTATTAAATTGTACTATTGTACTAACTTTTACTAATGGAGATTTGGTACCTGTCCGTCTGAAGCCGAAACTATACTATCACTTCTATTAAATTGTACTATTGTACTTCTATTACTAATGGAGATTTGGTACCTGTCTGTCTGAAGCCGAAACTATACTATCACTTCTATTAAATTGTACTATAGCACTTTCTTTCACTGCTTAATTCCGTTTACTATACTATTTCAGACTAATGTACTATCTTTCGATGCTCAATTTCAGAAGTGAAAGGGGGTAGTGTAGTATATGTTCGTTCATCATCGTCTTTTGGCGCCATAAATGCTGTATGCAGCTTTGCTAATTTTCCGGTTTGCTTCATCAGTTGAAATAAATCCATTTTTAGCTTCATCTTATCTCAAGTCGAACCGAGCCAACTGTTTTATTTTTTTCTTCGTTTTTCTTCGGCAAAAGCCGGTTCCATTTGATTGAAACCAGTCATCTGCTCAGAAACTGGAAAGAAACAATGGCTGAAGTTAAATATAATATTGCTAAATACACACATTCACGCGCATACATTGAAGAGAACTTGGATGTCTACTAGAACCCCGTTAACAAAGTCACCCTTAACTTTGCGGTCTGGTATTCCACCCCTAGACCAGAATAAATTAGAACGGGAAAGGAAGAAAATGAAATTATATATATATATATATATATATATATATATATATATTGAATATAACAGACTACTTATGTCTGGATATCCTTTGGTAGATCCTTTCAATAGTCCGAATTAGAATCTTAGTTTTGGAGGGGAATTGGCCGATGAATTTGCCATAGTTTTGATTTGTGTCCCAAGTACTTTCAGACCCATCCAGGTCAATCTTCAGGGAAATGAGGATAATCAGATATAGACCATGTGTTAGTATTATAGATTGTTTTGGCGGGAATTATGTAATAAGTACGAAACTATAGTTAGAATTATAGACATTTTAGTATGTTATTACTGGTATTAAAGTTAATTCGGTTTATTATTTTTTTTGTTTATATATATAAGGCTTCTAATCTATGGAGTTTTTGCTTTTTAGTAGTATATTCTAAGATTTTGAATTTGAACAAATACATTAAAGACATTGCCAAGGCTGCTGCAAGAAATGTGACATAATTCTGTATCTCTACAAAGCCACCATCCGCCCATGCATGGAGTATTGTTGTCACATCTGTGCCGGTGCACATCCACTAGTCTATCCCCCTTAGACAAGGTCCAAAAAAGAGTCCCCAACTTAATAGGGCTACCAAGTTCCAGCCCCTGACCTATCGCCGCAATGTTGCATCCTTATGCCCGTTTTACAAGTACTTCAATGGATTGTAGTCAGATAAACTTGCTGCTCTGGTTCCCCCTCGACGTAAATACACTAGAGCAACTCGACAATCAGCTAAGTCCCACCCATTTATTGTGGAGGTTCCCAGATGCCAGAGAACCTTCTAATCCAATAGCTTCTTTCCTCGTCCTGCCGGCCTCTGGAACTCTCTCCCTGTTCTCTGTTTCCCCGACTATATTGTCATGCAGTGGTTTAAAACTAATGTAAGCAGACATCTCGCTGCACTACTTACAACTTCGGATGACCTCCTAAACTTACACCCTAAATCTCAGTAGCCCCTTACGTCTACAATGGTGTCTTGTCTTGCTTATGGTGACCTATTAAAAAAAACCCTGCCGAAACACACCCGTCGGCACGATCGTCAACGTAACCTTCCATCGGAAATAGACATCCAGACACGCTGTTAGAAACACGAGTTGTGTAATGAATACCAACTACAACTAAACAACCAAATGAATACAAATTGCTTTTTTGTGATTATCGAAGAGGAAAAAGAAAAGAAGACAAGAAATAAAATTAGGAGTAACATAAATCTGTGGGTGTGACTTCCACCAATTCCTGGATATAAATAAAGGCACCGCGAAGATTCCGGCGACCGTTTTCCTGCCTTTCCTGTACCTGGTGAAATCCAACTGTCGTTTCAGATCCCAGCGACATCTACTTTGCCGATCAACACAGCAGCGAGTCTCTCCTGTAAAAACAGGTACCGCGATTTCATCAGTTTTTTAAAAAAAATCAACAATAGCATAAATATGTTAGCGTGGCTTACGCCAACGCTTGAACTTGTTTGGAGCAGGGGATGCAAATAAAAAGCACCGCGACAAGGTCCCACTTCCCGTATAATTGATCATATTAGCTTAAAATAGACATAGGTATTTTAATTTCTCAGGGAAAGTGAACTCCTAGCTTAGGAGATATGTCAATAAATTGGCTGATTGTATTAGATCCGACTTGAATAAATGTGCTAAAATATAGTTTTTTGTTTAATTCATTTTTTTAATACTTAGTTTTCTTCTTTTTTCGTGTGAATCAGATGATTCTGGTGTTGGTATTAGTTTACTCCGACGTTTTTCTAGTTAGAAATCTTTCTGGAAAGACATCGGGTACTTACGGGAAGGACCACGAGAAGGTTGCCAACATCCCTAAGTGAAAGTGGTACTGTGGAACCAACTGGATTCGAACTTGGAACTCCCAGGTCTTCAGTCCGTGTCGTTATCCACTTAACCACCGTCACTTTCCACTTAGTCTTTAATTAAGCTTAAGCGATTGTTTTGGATTCAACTGAACTCAAACTAAAAGAGTTACATTATTTTAATTCATTTAAAAGATTAATTCTAAAAAAGTTTGGGAAACTCGCGACCAAACTGATAAAAATATCCACGGGTTTGTCAAGTGAACCATTAAGTTGGAAATGCTTGAGAGGAATTTAAAGAATATCCTTATTAATTGAGCAGCCCATGACACGGAATGTTGATGTGTTTCTGAGAGCAAAACTCCCCCTCCCCGCCAGTGCAAGAATCACCGAACCTTTGCTGTCTTTTGGCGCCATAAATGCTGTATGCAGCTTTGCTAATTTTCCGGTTTGCTTCATCAGTTGAAATAAATCCATTTTTAGCTTCATCTTATCTCAAGTCGAACCGAGCCAACTGTTTTATTTTTTTTCTTCGTTTTTCTTCGGCAAAAGCCGGTTCCATTTGATTGAAACCAGTCATCTGCTCAGAAACTGGAAAGAAACAATGGCTGAAGTTAAATATAATATTGCTAAATACACACATTCACGCACATACATTGAAGAGAACTTAGATGTCTACTAGACACTGTTCTCGAGTGTCTAAGGTCCTTCTGTACAGTGGTTTGTTAGAACAACCTGACATGAGGATACTTCCCCTATCAGTAAACTGTGAACAAATATTCAAAATAACATAGTATTTGAAGCCCAAATAAGATCCGCTTAGCATGGCTACCCCATACTGGCTTATACGAGGAATGATTCACATTCTCCAAGTGATGTTGCCTTTAGTAAAAGCACTAAGCCGGATACTCCACCAGACTAGATTAATTCTTGTTCTGGAATCCGGTAAGACCAAGCGACCACAAGAAAGATATACTATAACATAGTTAACTGGTCAAATTAGGAGAGAAAAATTAATGTTCTTAACTTCTTTACTAACTCAAGGTTTGAGAGATAAATGAGAACTTTAATGGAATATTTAAATATCGATATTTCTTTATATAGATATCAAGTTTAGAAGAGTATAAAATGGATCTTGGCGTTATTTTAGCCAGCCTCGTAACTCTCGCTTCCCTTATTTTCTCTTTTAGTCCTCACATTTAATGAGCGATGTTTCTGACAAAGGGGGAAGAATTGCTGTTTTCTGGGTCGGAATCTATCACACACTTATCGTTAGCTAGTTTTTGAAATAGTATTTTTTTTAGCTCTTACATCAAATGGCTTCGTGCCTTGTCTGGAGCGATTTCCATTAAAAAAAAAGTGTTAGCCGTAAGAAGGGACCCTTTAATTTATGAGAACTTTGACTAAAGTAAAATGAAACAAAAAGATAAGACAAGAATGGTGTAATCTAATATGAACAAATACTTGTCGTAAACCTCCTTCATAATGAAACTTAGTTCATTAGGATCATCATTTTCTGTCCTCTGATAATATTCTTCATCTTCCAACTAACAATCATTCCATCTCATTATCCCTTATCCTCAAGTGGCTTTTAGTCTTAATACGGTGAAATAGACAAAGTCAAAAACAGAAGTAACTACATAGACATGCATATAAAAAACAAACACACACATGTGCTATTATTTTTTGTTTGTTTATGCTAATGTATTTGCGGGCAATATCACTGAACAAAAATAATTATTTAAATACGAACCTGTGCCCAAGAGCAGGAGTGCTTAACGCGGGCGTTGTCTTAGACCGCGTAATACAGGGGTGGGCAAACTTTTCAGAGCAAGGGCCACATTTAAAATAAAACTTTTACTGGGCCGCATAGTATATTTTCCAATATAAATGATATCTGAAATAACCGAAATATATGAATTGCAAAGCGACAATGCAATAATTTTTCATTTACTAGCATTTTGAAGGGCTGCATGAATTACATTGCCGGGCCGCATGCAGCCCGCGGGCCGTAGTTTGCCCACCCCTGGCGTAATACATAATATACTGTGGGAAATAATTTCAAATATTAAGTAAAACACACCCACATACTGTCATCCAGCGTTCACAGTAGCCACGGCTACTACTTTCCTTTATCTCTCCATCATGTCAACCCAAAATTTCGATGCACTTGCATGACATTTTTTTTCAAATTAACATCCTGAGGAAGTCTTATAATAAAGACGAAACGTTGATGAATATATTAAAAAATATCTCTTGGTGTTTTCCTTTTTCATTTTCCATTACGTCGGATTACTATCATCCTTCCTTTCTCATATATATATATATATATATATATATATATATATATATATATATATATATATATATATAAATTGTGTATATTTCAATATTGCGTTGAGAATCCGAATAAAAGAGCTCAATGTACCTTTAAACAGAGCAAAACAGAATTATTAAAAGGAAAAAACTATACATACATTAAGGTTGTATACATCATAAATTATTTCGACCCTTTAATTAGGTCTCCTCAGACGTATAAACAACCATGTCAGAAAAACAAATACATTATTAAAGATTATTTGTTTTTTTGACGTGGTTGTTTATACGTCTGAAGAGACCTAATTAAAGGGTCGAAATAATTTATAATTTATACAACCTCAATGTGTGTATAGTTTTTTTTTACCTTTTAATAATTCTATATATATATAAATGAATAAATGCGAAAAACGTTATTCATCACTCCTATCTAATAATAACAACGAGTTACTGTTATTTCAATCAAGACTACAATATAAAGACTTGATATTCTGTATATATATTGCAGATAAACGATTAAGAAATAACTTTTTGACTGCTTACTTATTAGCGTAACTACTTTTTAAACCGTTCATAATTAATTAATATTTAATATCATTAAATTTTACTCAGAGAATTCCAAAATTTTAACAACAAACTTTAGTAAATGTGTAGATTAACACACTCAGCTAAATTACACCCTCCCTAAAAATGAGATTCTTCTTTTTACGGTTATTCTAAATTATTAGGGCAGTTAACTAATATATTTTTAACACTAATCCTAAGTTCAACTGGTAAGGTCGTAAAACCAATCGCAATCGCCTCAAAACAATAATGTACAGAATTCATCTCCAATGGCCAAAAATGATTAACTGCCATAAAACCCTAGAATAGCTCGAAAATGAAGGATCATTTTACGTTAAATTTATTTGCGCAACTAATCCCCCAGTCTAAATTCTAAAATATTTTTGTTGTTTCTCTTTCCGCCAGTTTTTTTAGGGTATTCACAAAAAAGTAGAATCTCATTTTATCGGGAGATAAGTGTTCATCTACAATAATATCCAAACTTTTAATATTTTTTTTATTTATACCATAAAAATAAGGTATTTAATGAGTTAGATAATTTAAAAGTTTTTTTAATTCAATTTTCACGGGAAGAGTAAACACAGAGAAGAGTATATATACTAAGAGAATACCCGTTGCTAGAGAGGTAAAATTAATTCCCCGAACAGAAGAGCTTCGCACTAATTTTATGTCTACTTCCCTGGAGTCTGAGTGACAACAAGTCTCCTCGGGCCTCCAGTATGCTCCACCTCTTTTCGTTCATCACCGCTGATGACCTTGCGGTAATTGCAACAGCCACCTACCAATTAAAATCAAGATAGAATATCACTAAACCTTATGTCTAGAATTCTTATTCAAATTTTGATCAAAATCCATTACATAATTTTGATTCTAGAAAATGTCTAAAATTTCATGCTTAAGCCTAAGGGATCTTAATAAAAGTTGGAATTCAGGGAATCTTGTTTAATTTGCGTCTAATGACTATGGATTAAGTTTAATGCAAATCTGTAAGATCTATATTGTGCCTATATCATGCCGCTTAAGCCGCATTTAAGATAATCCAAAGAAACTGCAGTATGGAGAATATTTATTAATTAGTGTATAACACTTATTGGGAAAATTTTACGAAAATCGCAGGTATCTGAATTTTCACAGAGGGCTTCTGTCCCTCTACCACATTTGCATGAAACTAAATTAAAGTAAATATAGTCCACATTGCC
This sequence comes from Sepiola atlantica, assembly GCA_963556195.1. Taxonomy (NCBI): domain Eukaryota; kingdom Metazoa; phylum Mollusca; class Cephalopoda; order Sepiida; family Sepiolidae; genus Sepiola; species Sepiola atlantica. The sequence continues at coordinate 45,998,740 of OY744542.1, forward strand.
CACTTAACGCTTAGTAGCTGTGTTCTAAAATTTATAATGATCAGCTAATTATTTTAGGAGTGAATTCTATACCTAGAAATATATATATATATATATATATATATATATATATACATACACTAATCTTTGGGCAAACATTATTAAATAACACGGAGTGCTTTTGCTTAATAAGACTTTTCTAAATTTTTTCAATTTTCCGAATAGTCTATGTAGTGTTTAGGTCCAATTGCTGTATGTAAGTTCTATGTGTTTCTTGTTCCATTTTCTTTCCTTTTTTTGCGAGTACTTTCGATTTGATTCGTCAAATCATCTTCAGGCGGTGTTACTCTTGGTTCTTTAAAAATAATTCTTTAGTGTTGAGTATTTTTTAAAATTATTATAACGTCCAGTAATTTACAACTCAAAAAATAGCGTCTATAATATTTAGATGTTACATGAGAGCGTGATTACGTTCTAAGAGCGTGAAAACTCAACGGTAAATACACGTTTTTTAAGAAACCAAAATTAAAACCGACTGAAGATGATTAGACGAATCAAATCGAAAGTACTCGTAAAATAGGAAAGAAAATGAAACAAGAAACCCATGGAACTTACACACAGCAATTTGACCGAACTACTAAATAACCATTCAGAAAATTGGAAAAAAAAGTCTTATCAAACAAAAACACTCCGTGTTATTTAACAATGTTTGTCTATATATATATATAGTAATTAGTAATCCAGGTAGGGTAAACATCCACAGGGTAGAAATCCAAAGGGAATCAAACCGGGCTTATAAAAGAGTGCTCAATAAAAATATAGAGCTGTATTGTGAATGTTTTTATTCAAACATGTACAAGGTCTGCATTTGAATAAAAGCATTCACTATATATATATATATATATATATATATATACATATATATATATATATATATATATATATATATATTTATTTATATATAAAGTTAGGGATGTGTATATGTTATATATTTCTAGGTATAATAATATTTGTTCAAATGAAAATATGCTGCCTAAATACACACATTACACACACACACACACACACACACACACACACACACACACACACACACACATATATATATATATATATATATATATATATATATATATATATCAACTTTGCGTACGCTCTGTGATAAGCATCTCACCCCTGATAGCCTGTGTCATTGCCTGCTTCTCAGGTCGTCACACCTTTTTCGTTACAAAACCAGAAATTATTGAATAGACAGGTGACTTTCACTTCGTTGAACGTATCCATGAGTCTACCTTAAAATGAGTCGTTGTTTCATAGTCGTTTACAATAGAAGGCTTTGACATTGCATAACCTCACAAAGTAATAATATGCAGAGAAAGTCGACTAATAAAATACATACTAGTGCAGATTTTATATGCGTAAACTAGAGTATTTAAACAGTCATTAAAACAAGATTTTTTGATTAAAAGCAAACTCACTATGATGCAAAATATGTGTCAATGTTAAAACAGTCACCATTCTAAAATGAGTTTACAATTATAACATTAATCATTAACATTTCTTACTTTTATTTATATTATTATTATTATTATTATTATTATTATTATTATTATTATTCTATGGTCGTATAAACTTTGTAGTTTTCTTGTCTTGAACATCAAGTCAATTCCCTTGACCGTAGACATTCAAGCTATACTCTAACACTTTCGCTGTTCCTAACAGGCAACCATTTTACAGACTTGGAAAAGAAATTGTCTCATCAATCTTTTTAAGACAAAATGTCTTTAAAAGATTGACGAGACAATTTCTTTAAAAATCTTTTTTATTATTATTATTATTTACTCACTAGGAGTTATCACACTGGTCATCGTCAGTGGTCACCCACTGCCGACAACCTGTGGTATTCCCTGGAGTCTGAGTGACAACAAGTTTCCTCAGGCCTCCAGTATGCTCCACCTCTTTTCGTTCATCACCGCTGATGACCTTGCGGTAATCGCAACAGCCACCTACCAACGATTTCCCGCTGATAAGGGCCATTGGTCCCCTCTGGGGCCCGAGTGGCAACAAGCCTTCCCAAGGTCCCAGAGCTGTCCGCGCTCTTCCAGTGGAGGTCTGGTTTTGCGCTTTCCCTCCTCGACCCTCTGTCCATAATTTTCGTGGCGTCAGCCTATGCTTGCGCCTCTCTCGTGCGGTTGTATTTTCCCCGGTTCTGTTGTTTTGTGCTTCCATGTGTTTGTTCTCTATTCGTTGCTTATGTGGGTTGGTTTCCGCATTCGAGGACATTTCTCAGGATTGTAGCTGTTTTGATCATTACTGTCCTTTGTATGGTCTCAGTTATCCCTTTGATTCCTATTTCTCCTAGTCTTTTCTCCATGTTTTTGGGGACTGTTCCTAGTGCTCCTATGATTATTGGTGTTATACTGACTTTCTTCATGTTCCATATTCCTTTCAATTCTCTGGCAAGTTCAGTATATTTGCTTCTCTTTTCCGTCTCTTTGATCTTCACTCTGTGGTCTGCTGGAACGGCAAAGTCCACGATTTTGCAGGATTTTTCTTTCTTGTTGATTATTATCATATCCGGTCTCCTTGCTGTTATGGGTTTGTCTGTTTGTACATTCATATCCCATATGATTTTGTGTTTTTCGTTTTCTAGTACAGTTTCTGGTTTGTGTTTGTACCGTTTTCTTGCATATTCGAAATTCAGTTGTTTGCACATTTCCCGGTGTACTTCTTTCCCCATGCTGTCATGTCTGTTCTTGTATTATTCCCTTTGTGCTAGCTTGCTGCATTCACTTATTATATGATTTATCGTTTCGTCTCTTTGTCCACACAATCTGCATTTGCTGTTTTCCTGGGTTTTATCTATCTTTGCTTTAATAAAGTTTGTCCTAATCGCATTGTTCTGTGCGGCCGTCAGCAGAGATTCCGTTTCTCTGTTCAGGTTTCCTTTTCTTAGCCATGCCCAGCTGTTTTCATTGGCTTCATCGCTTGTGAGTCTTATAAAGCGTCCATGTAGTTGTTTTTCTTCCCACTTTTCCTTTCTTGTCTTTTTGTTTCTGGGTTCAGTGCTTCCGGGGTTGTTTGTTGGGCTGGTGTTTCTTGCTGTGGTGATCAGTCTTTCCGTGTTCTGGGTTACATATTTCTCCAGCTCTTTTTTGGTGTCTTCCACGCAGTCTTTTATACTTACCAGTCCTCTACCTCCTTCATTTCTTTTCACGTAGAGTCTGTCCGTGTCGTCTTTTGGGTGCAGTGCATTGTGCATAGTCATTAGTTTTCTAGTTCTTTGGTCAAGGTGCCTGAGTTCTTCTTTGGTCCAGCCTATGAATGGTCCAGAGTATCTTATTAGTGATACAGCCCATGTGTTTATCCCTTTTACTAGGTTTCTGCTATATAGTTTAGTTTCTAAGAGTTTCCTTGTTCTTCGTAGATATTCTTTTCCAATCTTCTCTTTCATTTCTGTATATTTGATTGTGTCTGCTTCCAGAACTCCCAGGTATTTGTAACCAACTTGTTCTCCTAGCGCCCTCATCTCCTCTTGGTTGGGGAGTTCTATACCTTCTGTCTTTTCCAGTTTTCCTCTTTTGATCTCTAGCAGTGCACATTTTTCTATTCCAAACTCCATTTGGATATCCTGGCTGAATATCCTTGTTGTGTTTATCAGCTTTTCCAGTTCTGTTTTGTTTTTTGCAAACAGTTTAAGGTCATCCATGTACATCAGGTGGTTTATTCTTTGTTCTGTATCCGTAAACCTGTATCCGGAATCACACTTTCTGAGTATGTAGTTGAGTGGCATCATGGCTATTATAAACAGTAGTGGTGATAGAGAGTCTCCTTGAAAAATGCCTCTCTGTATTTTTATCTCAGACAGGTATTGTCCTCCGGCTGTCAGTTTTAGTCTCCATGTTTCCATTGCTTTCTGGATGAGATTAATAATCCTGTCTGGTATCTTGTATATTTTTAAGCATTCA
>OY744542.1:46007686-46055186 GCA_963556195.1 Sepiola atlantica
CACTTTTCCTTTCTTGTCTTTTTGTTTCTGGGTTCAGTGCTTCCGGGGTTGTTTGTTGGGCTGGTGTCTCTTGCTGTGGTGATCAGTCTTTCCGTGTTCTGGGTTACATATTTCTCCAGCTCTTTTTTGGTGTCTTCCACACAGTCTTCTATACTTACCAGTCCTCTACCTCCTTCATTTCTTTTCACGTAGAGTCTGTCCGTGTCGTCTTTTGGGTGCAGTGCATTGTGCATAGTCATTAGTTTTCTAGTTCTTTGGTCAAGGTGCCTGAGTTCTTCTTTGGTCCAGCCTATGAATGGTCCAGAGTATCTTATTAGTGATACAGCCCATGTGTTTATCCCTTTTACTAGGTTTCTGCTATATAGTTTAGTTTCTAAGAGTTTCCTTGTTCTTCGTAGATATTCTTTTCCAATCTTCTCTTTCATTTCTGTATATTTGATTGTGTCTGCTTCCAGAACTCCCAGGTATTTGTAACCAACTTGTTCTCCTAGCGCCCTCATCTCCTTTTGGTTGGGGAGTTCTATACCTTCTGTCTTTTCCAGTTTTCCTCTTTTGATCTCTAGCAGTGCACATTTTTCTATTCCAAACTCCATTTGGATATCCTGGCTGAATATCCTGGTTGTGTTTATCAGCTTTTCTAGTTCTGTTTTATTATTATTATTATTATTATTATTATTATTATTATTATTATTATTATTATTATTATTTACTCACTAGGAGTTTGGATACAGGTCATTATCTGTGATTACTCACTGACGAAAACCAGTGGTGTTCTTTGGAGTCTTAGTGACAACAAGTCTCCAATAATTTCCAGCACTCTCTGCCTCTTTCAATAACCGTTGCAAATTATTTTTCCTTATGGCAACAACCGTTATTATTATTATTATTATTATTATTATTATTATTATTATTATTATTATTAGTAGTAGTAGTAGTAGTAGTAGTTTAGTAGTAGTAGAGTAGTGGTAGTAGTAGTAGAGTAGTGGTAGTAGTAGTATTGTAAGTGATTACTCATGGGAGGTAGAAAAAGTACTTCTACAACTACTACTACTACTAATAATAATAATACTAAAGTTATAACTAATAACAGCTATGGTTATGACTGCAAAGTTGGACTATACATTTATATGGGAGAGGTTGGAATGCAGAACTCGGTCGCTTTTGAAATTCAAGGCTGAGTTTGTTTTGACAGGTTTTGATTTATGGAAATCGGTAGTTGAATTTGTAAAAAGAAACATTTGGCATCATCACAGGAATCATTTCCTCCTTGATGAGTATATATTCGTTCGTCATGATACCATTCTCACAGGCGTTACCACTTCATTTTGGGTGTCAGTTCTGTAGTCATAATTCAATCATCCCAAGCATTGTCATGTTTTGTTATTTTGAGATCATCATCCCAGGCATTACCTCTTCTGTCGGGGGTAGCAGTGTAGTATATGTTCGTTATGATACCATCCTCTCAAGCAAGCAAAAATTACACCTTAGGCTATTCTTCATCTCTATAAGTATACTATCAGACCATATATGGAGTTCTGTTGTCATATTTGGGCTGGTGAGTTTCTGTCACATTTCAGTGTTCTTGATAAGGTGCAGAAACTTATCTGTAATTTGATTGGCCCCACCCGTTCTTCTTCTCTGCACCCTCTCTCTCACAGACGTGATGTTGCTAGTCTCAGTCTTTTCTATAAATACTATTATGTCATGTGTGTTTCAGAATTGTCTGATTAATCCCCTGCTTCTTTTGTATCAGCTCGTTTGCCTCGTTGGTCTAGTGGTCTCCATCAATTCGCTGTTTTGATACCTTATTGTAATACAGCTTTCAGGAGTTTCTTTCTAAGAACTGCAGGCTTGTGGAACTCTCTTCCTGCTGTGTTTTCTTCCTACTTATAGCTCTGGTCTTTTCTAAAACTAAGGTCAATAGGCACATACTGTCTTTGCGATAATCATATTTCGTTCCTGTTAGCTCCTTACATCAAGTGGCGTCTGGAGCAATTTCCATTAAAAAATAAATTGCGACCGGAGAGAGCATACATTTGCTACTAACAATTAATTAATTTCATGTCCTAAAACAGCTGATATTTCACCGGCTAATCCCCAGATATCCGGATTATTTGGATTTTACTTTACATCCGCCAGTTTGTAAGATCTCTTTTAATTTTCTAAAACCTGAAAAGGATAACAATAACACTGCTTAATCGATTCCCTAAATCGATAATTTGATTAATACCACAACTGTGAATGAATGTATCATGTTTGTTTGAATTGTCACAAATCACATAAAAGAACATCTATCATACTTTGCGTCGAAGTCCTTTTCGAACTTAGTGAAACGAGTTTATTAATTTCATAATCTTCGTTCATATTTTTAGCGCAAATGACAGCGATGAAAGAAAACATTGACGCAGCACGCTAAATTAGCATTAGACCTTTTCGCGTTGTACTTGTACCCGGTAATTAGACGGCCATACCTTTCATCGATCTGCTCCACCCCGCTACCCACTCGCTAAGCAAACGGTTCGCGTGCTGATCCGATCGGAATATCCTCTCTTACTCAATCACTGTCCGACCGGAAGTGATCACGTATGCCGATCTTTAGTTTCCATGGCTTGAATGTAATCCGCCGTATGAGGTGATGTATTAGACACTCGTCTTCACGGTGCCGACCATCGTTCGAAACTTTTTGGCCTTTTGGCTTAGAGCAAGCTGTAGTATCTGTTCGGATGTTATATTTCAACTTTTCTGTCTAAATTGAGGCAGTTTTAATATTTGTCTTGATCCAAAATGCTAGATTTTCTCTATATCAAAAACACCGATTTTTGCCATTCTGCCCTCGTGGGGAAGTAAGTGAATAGACGCAGCTGAAGAAGTTCGGAGGTTACCTCGGCCGAAACGTTGTGATAATTGCACCGAAAATGAGAACAGTAGTCCGAATAATTCAAATAAGGCACCATACAGACATGTCTGCTTTTCTTAATCGTTCTAACAAATGTTGAATTTGTAACAAGAAACATTTGGCATCATCCCAGGAATCATTTCCTCCTTCATGTGGTAGTGATGTATATATTCGTTTGTATTGATACCATTTTCACAGGCGTTACCACCACTACTACTACTACTACTACTACTACTACTACTACTACTACTACTACTACTAGAAAGAATACAGCATAAACATGCAAAAATTTAACAATTGTAAATTAAAAAAAAAACAACGATATTTTTAATGACCAATCGTCATTACGATCAGTATTACCAATAAATTACCGCGTTATTTTTGAAAATGTAAATTAAAATGTCCGTTGACATCGTGTCCTCTTCTTATTATCTTCTACATTATTAAGTTAAGGATCGCGTTTAATTAAAAAAAAAATATCCTTCTCTCCAAATATAACGTGGTTGGCCGCGCTGAAGTGTATACCGTCGTGGGATAACGGCCTGGGTGTGTTAAAGCTCGAAACACTACTTTCACAATAGATGTTGGCAACCTTCACGTGGTTCTTCTCCTAAGTACGTGATTCTTAAGAGAACTAATGAAAACCAACAAGGGGATCAAATCGACCAATAGTCGTATCATGCTGATTGATATGGATTTATTTTACTTCACGTTGTTTAACTATTATTAACTATTATTAACTATTATTAACTATTTTTTATTAAAACCTGTGTTTATTTGTTCAGAAGTTCTTTTCGATTCCTCATTCAAATTGGGCAATTGACACGGACGCTCAACTATTGGAATTTGCTTCTGTATATATCATTGTAAGAAAATGAAATTCATATTTTGTAAAAATGCACTTGTTTAAATCTATTAGCGATGCATGCGTTGCAGGTGATAGATGCTCGACAAACGGAAGGAGGGGCACTGATGAAAATTGAAAATATCTCTGATCTTATATCCACCCAGAATCTTATTTCTCTTTGAAAAAAAATAGTGCCTCGTTAATGCTGGGAACAGGCCACTTGAGAGAAGCCGTGTTCCTAGATTGGCTCCATGATAACCCTCTTGAGTGAACTGTCTGGAAGTTATCTATGGTGGATATCTCTAGCAGTCAGCTTCTGTGTGGTCGAATGGTGACCAATGAGAAAGACTAGAATCCAAGATTTCTGGTCAGAAAGAAAAAAATCCAGGAGATGGGAAGAGGAGGGGGAGATCTTGTCCTCTGGGCATGACACAAGCAGTTGTTTTTTTTTCTGAGAATTGGCGAAGAGTTTGGCCGGATCTAGGTGAGCCTTTTTGGCTCTTACTCAAAGGACTGCATTTATGAGACTTATATTTTATGTGGCCGGGATATGAGATCTTACTTTGCAAGTCTGCTGATCAACCTAAAAAAAACCCGAATGTCATTGGTAATCTCCAACAAATGAACCTGTTACTTGCTTTAAACCTGGAATTGTGAAATACGTGCCCCATAACAACAGAACCATGCTGAGACCAAAAAGTCATGTTCGTAGATTGTCTCCATGATAATCCCCTTTGAGTGCACAGTCTGGCAGTTATCTCTAGTTGATATCTCAAGTAGCCAGTGCTTGGGTGGTCGAATGGTGACCAGTGAGAAAGACTGGAAGCCAAGATTTCCGGTCAGGAGGAAAGGATTCCAGGAGATGGGAAGGGGCATGGCGGAGTGAGTTGGTCTTTCTGGTAGCTGGGAGTCAGTTGGAGTTGGACGTTCGAGGTGGCAGTTGGTTGTCGTTGATCCTCGTGTTGATGGGACTTAGATTTTATGTGGTCGGGATATGAAATCTCATTTTGCAAGTCTGCTGTTCAACCCCTAAAAAAACGAATGTTGTTAATAATCTCCAACAAATAAACCTGTTAGTTGCTTTAAAACTGGAGTTGTGATTTTACTTGGTATGAGAGTTCTTTGTTGCAGCACTGACTGAATCGAGCGACAACTTTGGACCGGCACAACGTGTGGGACGATCGCGGCCTGTGCAGTAAATGCATACATGCATGTTCACAATTTTATGTCATGGATGAAAAAAAGAAGATGATCTATTATTTTAAATAGTGTAATTAATAAAAACGTAAAATCATTCCATTTATTAAAGACATATGGATTTTTCGCTTTGACTGTCCACATCTTTTTAGCATTTGCCTGCTCTGAGTCAATGAAATTGCGTTAAAATGGTGTCGGTTATTTGATAGACTTCCCAAAAAGTGACTGTTTTGTGTTGTTTCTTTTCATTTCTTCCTCGTCTGGGCCGTGTTGATTCTTCATCCTTTCTTTCTTCTTCGGGACCCTGTCGTCATTTCGTCGTTGTGTTCTCATTCTACACAAAAGCAAATGTTCAAATAAATGCAATTGTATGTGACAACAACAGGATTGATCAATTATTTTTAAAAAAACTTGACACTGTTTATGATTAGCCTTGATTAACTAAAAATGACTTGTATTTACTTTTTGACTATGTCCCCCTTTTTGTCCCCGGAAAAATTGGATTACTAAAGCTTCTTTGGAATTACTATTTGATTCTGAAGGCAAAAAGATGTTAGCAAAATAGGAAGTTGTAAAAGATTTTTACGAACATCAAAAAAACTCAGTTTGTTTAATCATCAAAACTAACTGATGTGTCAGTTTACCCTAACCCTGTTGAGCGACAAAATGTTTCTCATTGTTTAAAAGTTTTTTTTTTTGTGATCAAACTATAGGAGCTATTGACTCGCATCCATTATTAAATGAAGAGGATACTGCAGAAACCGTTTATTTTATTGAAAAGGTTTTGACATTTTGGAAAATTGTCAGTGTCAAAGAAATGTATAGCAACATAAAAAAAATGATCAACTGAAAAAGGTGATCACAGATTGAAATGTTGAAAATTTTATATTTCTTTGTAATTTTGGAAAAATGGCACAGCACATGGGAAGCGAGCAAGGAAATAGAATTACATAATTTACAAGGGATACTAGTTTAGCTACACAGAATAGGTACAGTGTTACAAGAAAATTGAAGGGAAATTCCCAGACACGTAGATTATAGCACGCGTACGTCAGCATCAAAAGACAACACGAAGAAGTGGGTTGACTGCATATGCCTTTATTCAAAGTGTGCCTTAACAAACGACAGCACGATATTAAATAAAGAAACAAACAATTAATAATAGAAGTAGTGCAAACAAATAAAAATAACAAACGCAAATGGCTTTACTGTATTTGTGCCAACTCCAAGGCACAAACAATTCATAATTATGATCTGTTATACTATGGACTGCCCCCCCCCCTACCACCACAACCACGACCCTGGATAATGTTGAGTTAGGGCATAATTCACAATAGGACAAATGATGAAAAAGTAAGATAAGTGAACGGAGATAGGGAGGCTAGAGAATCTATTGAACCCCCTAGACGGGATGGCACCCTAAAACCTTGTTAGTTTCTCAGTGGCCGGATAACGATAAGCTTAGAAGAAAAGCAGATGCAGCCAGTTCCGATGACCAGCTGAGAGTGACTGAGAGAAAGGTCAGACATCTAAGATTTCTGGTCGAAAGCAGATATATTTAGGAGACGGAGCAGGCGAGGGGTCAATCAGAATTTAGTTCGACAAGAGAGTCAACGACAATCAAGATTGTCACTGGAGCTGACACGATCGGACAACGATCTACAGAACAATTGAACGCACATAATTGTTACTCAAATAAGGAAGTAGTATAGAAAACATGAAGGGTTTACTAAAAATCAGTGGATTGGGGCTTCTTTGTAGGACGGAGTCCGAGACCGGAAAAATGTCGGCTTTAGTCTAAGAATGGCCACCAAAAAGAGAGAAAAAAATCAGTAAGATTCATCGAATACTGCACAAATTAGGACAAGGTCAGACCTCCTTCGGAATCTCGGGACCTGACTCTCTTTATAAAGCTCTGAATCTGAAAAAAAGAGTACCCTTGAAAGGGGGTTACTCTGTATTCCCTACACTAGCTATGGCTTTCATGAATAAGAAAGCTCCAAAGTTTCGAGACAAATTATATATCGTCTGTTAGCTTCATTCTCCATCGATCGCATCTGCTGAAGATTAACTTCTAGCGACCATTTAGCGGCTTTATCTGTTTTGTTTTTTTCACAGTCCACGTAATGATCGTTTTTGGGTATCGATCAGTTTTACTGACTATCGGTGTAATTGTGTCATACATTTTAATGACATTTTGATAAGAATTTTGTGAGTCTTGCTCAATTAGCACCAGCAAACAAACATCTTTAGTAAAAAAAAATATCAGCTGTTGATTGGATAAGAATTTTAATACAGAAATGTTTTTTTAACCAATTGAAAGGACAGGAAATATACACGTTCATGTCTGAAATAATAGCCTGAGATCTACCACTACGCGAACCCCTTTCGTTTTAATACCAGAAACACATTCAGACTTTCTAGTTACATTTAACGAAACACTTTTTTTTATACCAATACGTTTGTTCTATCCAGGTTAAACACGAAACTGCTTCTTATTCGGTTATTTCTCCAAATTCGTTGTCTGTCGTCAATAAAATTTATTTGACTTTTGTATACATCGACTTTGCAATTCTTTATTTTATTGCCTTTTTTTCTGCATTTTAATTTTTTTCAAATTTTTTTAAGAGCCTTTTTTCTGCAATTTAATTTTTTCAAATTTTTTCAAGAGCCTTTTTTCTGCAATTTAATTTTTTTCAAATTTTTTTAAGAGCCTTTTTTCTGCAATTTAATTTTTTTCAAATTTTTTTAAGAGCCTTTTTCTGCAATTTAATTTTTTTCAAATTTTTTTAAGAGCCTTTTTTCTGCAATTTAATTTTTTCAAATTTTTTTAAGAGCCTTTTTTCTGCAATTTAATTTTTTTCACATTTTTTCAAGAGCCTTTTTTCTGCAATTTAATTTTTTCAAATTTTTTCAAGAGCCTTTTTTTCTGCAATTTAATTTTTTTCAAATTTTTTTAAGAGCCTTTTTTCTGCAATTTAATTTTTTTCAAATTTTTTCAAGAGCCTTTTTTCTGCAATTTAATTTTTTCAAATTTTTTCAAGAGCCTTTTTTCTGCAATTTAATTTTTTTCAAATTTTTTTAAGAGCCTTTTTTCTGCAATTTAAGTTTTTTCAAATTTTTTTAAGAGCCTTTTTTCTGCAATTTAATTTTTTTCAAATTTTTTCAAGAGCCTTTTTTCTGCAATTTAATTTTTTCAAATTTTTTGAAAAGCCTTTTTTCTGCAATTTAATTTTTTTCAAATTTTTTTAAGAGCCTTTTTTCTGCAATTTAATTTTTTCAAATTTTTTCAAGAGCCTTTTTTCTGTAATTTAATTTTTTTCAAATTTTTTTAAGAGCCTTTTTTCTGCAATTTAATTTTTTCAAATTTTTTCAAGAGCCTTTTTTCTGCAATTTAATTTTTTCAAATTTTTTCAAGAGCCTTTTTTCTGCAATTTAATTTTTTCAAATTTTTTCAAGAGCGAATAGCATCTACCTGCTTGTGTTGACAGTTAGCAACTATCTATTTGGTTGGCGGAAATGGTCGTTCGTTTTTTTTTTAAAGTAGATATTAATGCAATTCATTTTCCACGCTTAATTGGGAATTTTAAGAATGTCTGCGATTTGTCTGGTTGTCAAACCGCAATTTTTTTTACAACTACAACTTTTATTAAGTCACTGTCGATCATCTTTGGTCGGACAGAGCAGGGTTCATTTCTCACTAAAAATGTTCCTTTTCGGAATCGAACAAAACATTCTAGGCACACCCGTCGTGTAACAACATTCTCCACATACACATGCCACATCTTTGTGCTGGTTTCTGCAATTTTTCTTTTTCTGTCGTAAAAAAGCATCAGATGTCGGTAGTGCTCTGCTTGAGCTTCCATTTCAAGGCCTGAAATACAAGCAAACATGTAAGAATTCATCTGCTTGGAGGCTTATTACACACTGACGCCAACATACCGTGAACCCACTAGACGTAAATGTAAGCTCGAGCGAAGAATATACTGCACTAAACATTACTACAAGACACACCTTTTAAAGAAAGTACAGGACAATTTCGTGCATCAGTTCAAATGTGAAGAAGCCCATTATTTTTTTTTACTAAAGTGTCATCAATTATCAAAGCCCGAAGGCAACTCGAGGATTGATGGTTAATGTATTTCAACTGGACAGTGTGATTACACCGTGATGATTAGTAACGATAGTGGAAATTGGTCATACTTTGATTATTTAAGAGGACGGATCAACAATAATTTGTTTACATGAGACTTTAAAACGACCATGTTGTATTCACCTGGTATTGTGTTCTAATACGGATAGCTCTACGAAAGAAGCTTTGCTCATGGAGGTTTTATTTAGTTTTAAGTACAGAGTGTGTGTGTGTGAGAGAGAGAGAAAAAAGAGAGAGAGAGGGACTATTTTATTTATGTTCCTCCCACAAGGTAAGATGTGACACAAGGTCGGGAAAGTGGGATTTGAAAAGCCAGCGCCCGAGAAGGTGAGCACTCTGGCCTACAAAAAAATGCCTGGGCAGCCCCGTCGGCATTCTCCGATAGGGACGCATCAGGCAGTAAGCAATAAACTTACTCCTCCCCAAAGAGGGGAGGCAAAGCCTGGGAGGGTGGACCTCCTAGAACTGCACAGCACAAACCCATAGACCGGTGGAAATCAAGCCCCGAAGGCCAAGACGATACCGTCTATGGGGTGCGGTATCCATCGGAACAGATACTACACTTTGATCTTGGCCAAAAGAAAGGGACTATTGACAGTGGTTGTAGCGAGACGAGTTTTTGTTGTGAATGTTTTACAGGGGACCATAGATTGAAGCTCAGTCGAACACCTGGCATAAATTCATTTGTGACCAATTTGTGAACTATTTGAGAACATCAATGCAGCCAGTGACAACAGTCCAAACCATTTAAGACTCCTCCAATATCATCGAGCGTGTCCCGGGATTGGCTGATATAAAACTTTGGAGACTGCATGATCAGTCTCAATTCTGATTTAAAATAGATTCAAATCAGACCTCTGTCACCCCGATATCTGTCTTTAAACCTATCTTTGAGACAGAATGTACGCAAGAAGGAAGGCAAACCATTAGTCGGTCTGTTTGTACGGACGTGATGGCCAACTTTGTACTGTTCATCAAGAAACGCTCAAGCCAAATTGAGGCTAGCTAATACACAGGCTTTAAGGTAAAGCCATTCCAAAGACTTTCATGTTTTGAAATGATATTTTAAATAGAATAAACAAGTTATAAAGAAACCTTCGTTTAATTCTTCAAAAAAATTAAGAGTATAAACTTATTGAAAGTTGGAAATTGTTTTAAGAGGTCACCCATATTGTAGTAGTTGGTATATTTATATATTTATTAAGGTATACAGTGTTCAATGTGGTTATATGGCAAATGTAGGTCTAAGTGTTGTGTTAGTAGTGTTTGATGACAGTTACATGTATTGTCTTATTCACACCATTATTTCATACACGTTTTACTTATATTGTAAGCCAACAAGCAGGTGGCTTTGCACACATCCTATTCGATTACGCAAAAGATTGCAACGGCTGACGAATATGGTAAGGTGTTCTCTTTAATGGATCATTTTATCTTCTGTAATGAACTAGATACACGCGAGTATAGTATTTGTTATGAAGCCTAACTAACTGTGACGTCATTTCCTCGCAAAACTATCTCTATGATATTAGGGGTGGGACGTAATGGGTGAAAATTTCAGATTCATGCGAGTAGTATTTTTTTGTGTTCATTTATACATAAATAACACTAAACAATCAAACATTTTGAAAATTTTGCAAAATTTAGAAGGTGCAGGCCAAAAATAGCCGTTAGGGCTCCACGGGACTCAAAATCCATCATTTTTCGGTGAAAAAGTGGTTTCATGCGACATTGCAGGTCCTAAAACATCCTCAAAAGCTATGAATGGATATAGATGGTTAAATCTGATATAGTACTTTAATTTAGGATCATTTTCAGGCTGTGAAAAGGATTTTCATGAATGTAAAATAGCCAAAAACTATTGGCCTGCACCTTCTGAATTTTGCAAAATGTTCAAAATGTTTGATTGTTTAGTGTTATTTATGTATAAATGAACACAAACAAACACTACTCGCATGAATATGAAATTTTCACCCATTACGTCCCACCCCTACTACTATGATAATAATAACCTAACCCCTAATAACATGCTCCATTAATCCTTCCTCTTATTATTTAAATTTTACCTACCCCTTCGGCACTAAACCAACCCCAGATCACAATTAAACCATCTCCAAATTTTACTTTTGGGATAGAATTCTTCTATCTGATAAATATTACCTTGACCAAAAAATTTCGTTTTTTTAAGTGGATGTTTATGCAATTCATTTTCTATGCTTAATTTCGAAATCTTGAGAATGTCTGCGATTTGTCTGGTTGTCAAAAGGCAATCTTGTTTAACTGCGGCTTTCACTTGGCCACTGTCAATAA
The DNA here is from genome assembly GCA_963556195.1 of Sepiola atlantica. Lineage (NCBI taxonomy): Eukaryota > Metazoa > Mollusca > Cephalopoda > Sepiida > Sepiolidae > Sepiola > Sepiola atlantica. Next base: position 46,019,090 of record OY744542.1, read on the forward strand.
TCTTTGACCGACCAGAGCGATGGGCATCTCTCACTGAAAAAAAATCATTTTCAGAATCCAGCAAACCATTTCTGATACACCCGTTCTGTAACAATTTTCTCCCGATACACATGGCATAACTTTATGTAGATTTCTGTAGTTTCTTTTCGTTTTCTGTGTTAAAAAAAGCATCAGATGTCGGTAGTGCTCTGCTTGATCTTTCATTTCAAGGCCTGAAATACAAGCAAAAAGGTAAGAACTCATCTGTTCAGAGGCTTATTACACACTGACGTCAAATAACTCGCTACGTCGAATAAAGGATTTGGAGAATAGGAATATAAAACGATCTTTAGTATAACGGGAAGATGACATTCAAAAAACGAACGAACATTTTGGCCCACTCCACGTATAGTTTCACACTCTCTTTCACAGACTGTCACTTTCCCGACCCGCTTCTTGGATCCTGTGAACCAACAATACTCACTTCTCGACCTGTTTTTCACCTCACTGCCAGGGGCTTGTGCAACGAATGTTTATAGCCCGTTCTGAAATTCTGATAACCTTGTGGTAATGATTGATATAACCCTAAAATATCGTTGCTCAAAACGACGAGATTCTACAAGCGGGCAGATTGGTAATCCATCAGAAATCACATCAGAGATGCCCCATGGTGTGACACTTTTACTCTCCCTGCTGATCAGTGTGCAAATGAGGTAACTGAATTGGTCAAAGCAGGAACATATCCCCATGCGTAAATTCTAAAGCAATGGTTCACGTCTAACGTTGCTGCTCTCGACAATTAGCTAAATCCCATCCATTCACTATGGAGGTCCCTAGATGCTGGAGAGCCTTCTCCTCTCAATAGCTTTTCTCCTTGAGCTGCCGGCCTATAGAACTCCTTCACTGCTCCCTGTTTCCCTGACTGTACCGACATACAGAAATGTAAAACTAGTGTAAACAAGCACATCGCTATACAGCTCCACATTTAGAATATCACTCAAGTCCGTCACCCTAATTCTCGATAGAAACTTACGTCTACAGTGGCAACTGGCTTTGTTTGAGGTGAACTAAGTTTTAAAAAAACGCAATTGTTTTTAAGTTATCAACGTTTCCATGGGAATACTTCATATAATATGGAGAACTAAGGCCCATATATAATTTTAGTCCATCCCTACTTGGTCAGTTGATTGTATGCAGTCAAATATGAACACGAGCCATCTTATCCTAGCATGTAGGCGATTCACACCACACATAAAACTGTTATCGAAGCCGAAAGAGTTTTATTGATACAATTACGTAACGATATATTTATTCTTATCCTTAAAGCGTTTTTCGAGAAAAAAAGACGGTATTATCTTTTTCTAAGAGGCATTTTTGTGTATATATAAATATGTCTTTAAATTCTTTACACAGTCTGCATAAGAAGAAAAGAAGATTCACACGATTGACCTCAATTGTAGAATATTTAAGTATATCTGACTTAGCATTTCGTTAAATCTGCACTGAAATATGAAATATGCGCACAACATTATTACAAATTAATATAAAAAATCTAAGACTTGACTTTAAGTAGAGATTACTATATATACACACATTCAAAGTATGAAATACACGGCAATATGTCGCAATCCAGACGTAAATAAAGACTTACAAGCTTCAAAGCGTATTAGATGCTTTGCGTGTAAAATAACTGGTTTTTTTCAGAAGAATAAATAACTCATGTTCATAATGACAGATTCTTATAGTGTGGAACTAATTTCAACTAATTTCATACACATACACACAACTGGCTTTAGAAAAAAAGTATTAAAACCAGACGGTGAGTCAGATTTTGGATAGTTGTGAGAAAGCGTTTGTGTTGGACATGTGTCAGTGTTTATTACGGTGTTGGATGGAGACGAGTTTTTATTACGGTGTTGGATGGAGACGAGTTCCTTCTGAAGTTCGGACCGTCATTACAATCTTATTATGGCTACAACTGTACATACATCTTTTTTCTTACACAATACAAATGACCAGCATTTTGTAACGAAATACAATTACTGTTCGGTTCAACGTATACATAAATACCCATTAACAAGACAGCTTCATGTAAACTTATCCCAGAAGGTGTTTGAAGAAAAGCTAATAAAAGATAATTCAATTATAGATTAAGGACAAACATAAATGATCGCTAAGAATACACGTGGTGTTTCGAAACAGGTTTGTGTAATATTAGCTTAACGTTACAGGGATAGATATTTAAGATTGAATACGAAATAACCACCAAACGCTTTTGCCCCTTAAAGGCTTTATTTTTTTTATATTAGTTTGAAAAAAGTGAAAAACATTTCTGTTAGGGCAACTTAACAAGGCAGATTAGTTGTTTGGTCAAAAGAAAGAGTTATCGCCCTTGGATAAAAGAAGTCGTCTGCCATGACAGTTGAAAAGTAAACAGAACGGCTCTAACGATCAGACTAAGCATCTTGCGTTCAGCGGTTTTCTACATTTTATTTAATCCGTGTTTTTGTTAAATAAATTATTTAAAGGTTCTACATCGTCCTTCCTTAATTTTTGAGTTGTTATTAAACCGATAACAACGTGTAAACATCAGACGTAACAATCTCGTAGGGGTAATATAAAGTAGCATGAATGGATTTTGGAAAAAAGAAATTTATTGAACAAAAATAAATTATGTGGCAAATGTGCAACAAGTGGCATCAAATTTTACATGTATAACAAAACACTACAATATATGCATCTAAATAATCACAATACACAAGAGAATGATAAAATATTTTTTACTTACCATTATAATGACCAGCTTTTAAAGTCTAAGCTATTGAATTAGGCAGATGACACTCGTTCGTAACATCGAGGATACTAGTTACCTATTTAGCGGGTGGTTGATGCAACATCATACTAATAACTTTTTAAAAGTGTCGTCTCTTTAATTAGGCAGATGACACACCGATGACACTCGCCCGTGACATCGAAGATACTGATTACCTATTTAGCGAGTGTGCTTCTGCAACATCATACTAATACCTACTCACACTTGCCAACAGGCTCGTTGCAGATGTGAAACACGTTTCAGTTTGACACATTTTCGTTAAATATTATATTAAATAGGCATTTTGTTGGAATGTGTCATATTTTAAACAAAAAGCATTTAAGGGTTAAATCGTATAGTCTTTTCTGTCGAGAACTTAAGAATGTTTTGGTATTTACTGTGTTAACTTATAACAATGATCAATCTTTAAGTACTACTACTACTACTACTACTACTACTAGATCGGTATGGCTGTCTTTCCCACGAAGTTGTGCCTGTTCTTGTATGCTATGTGAGCTAGCTTGCTGCATTCACTTATTATGTAATTCGCCGTTTTATCTCCTTTCCTACATAGTCTACATATACTGTTTTCTTATCTTATGTTTGATGTAGTTCGTTCTGACCGCGATGTTTTGTGCGGCTGTCAGTACCGATTTAGTTTCTCTGTTTAGGATTGTTTAGTCATGTTCAAGTGCTTAGGAGTGTTCCTTCTTTGCTTATAAGTCGTTAATGTAGCTGCTTCTCTTCCCATTTTTATTTTTCTCGCTTTTTTCAGTTTGGCTGCTTCTTGTGTGGTTCATTTTGGCCGGTGCCTCTTGCTGCGATGATCAGCCTTTCTATTCTTCTTAATTATGTACTTTTTTAATTCATTCTTGTGTCATCAACATAGTCTTCTATACTTACTAGTACTCTTCCCCCTTCCTCTTCTTTTTACGTAGATTCAATCTGCATCATCTTTCGGGTGTAGTTTATTGTACATTGTCAGTAGATGCCTTAGTTCTTCTTTCGTCCAACCCATGAAGGTTACCGAATGTCTTACTAGGGACATTTACCCATTTATCAGATTATTTGTACCTACTATGTGTTCTCACAAAGTGATTTCTCACTGATTATAACAGGTGTTGTTCTCTGGAGTCTGGGTAACAATAAGTCTCCCCAGATTTCCAATACTCTTCACCTTTTCTCATAAGCATTGCAAATGACTTTACGTTATTGTACCAGCCGCTCACCATTGATTTCTCGTTGGCAACGGTCATTTGTCTTCTCTGGTATTTCGGTGGAAAAAGCCTACCCAAGGTCTCAGTACTTTCCGCACTCTTCCAGTGGAGGTCTGATTAGTGCTTTCTTTCCGCGCGCTTTCCATCCTCCTTGCCCCATCACAACTACTTTGTGTGATATCATCCGAGGATTATGAAATTTATTTATTTTTTTTGGGGGGGGTACAGTTCATAAGATTTATTTCACATCCAGTTCCGTTGGTTTCATATGGTGTTCCATCCATGTTTTCGTTTTACTTGTGTTGCAAATTCTATGTGGCTGGTTCATGTTGATAGTTTATTTGCGTTTGTTTCCGCATTCGAAGATTTTCCTGAAGATTTCAGCTGTTATATAGTCTCAGTAATCTTTTTTATTCCAATTTCTCATCGTCTTTTTCCAACTTTTTTCGTGACAGTTCCTAGTGTTCCTACGATTATTGGTATTATATTGACTTTCTTCATGTTTCATATCCCTTTCACTACTCTGAAAAGTACCTCTCTTAAATCTGTCGTTTTCTAGGACGGCAAAATCTACAATTTGGCAGTTTCTTCCTTCTTGATAACTATTATGACGTCCGGCCCTTTGCTTAGAAGAGCTCATCTGTTTGTACCTCCATATCCCATAAAATGTTATGATTTTCGTTTTCCAGTACTGCCTCCGGTTTCTGTCTGTACCATTTGTCTCCATGTTTAAAATGCAGTCGTTTGCATAGTTCCCAGTGTATTACTTTCCCCACGCAGTCGTATCTGTTCTTGCATTCATTTTGGGGCTAGTTACTGCATTCACCTTTTATGCGATTTACCGCTTCGTCTCTATGTCCACAAAGTCTACATTTACTGTTTTCGTGGGTTTTCTATATTTTAGCTTTAATGTAGTTAGTTGTAATCGTATTGTTCTGTGCAGCTGTCAGTAGCGATTCTGTTTCTCTTTTCAGGTGTTCTTTTTCTTAGACATGTACAGGTGTTTACGTGGGTCTTTTCTCTTGTCGTTCATATACATCGTCCATGTAGTTGTTTCTCTTCACACTTCCCTTTTTTAATTCTTGTTTTTGTTTTCACTGCTTCATGTGTTATTGATTTTGACGGTGTCTCTTACTGCGGTGACGAGAATTTTTATGTTCTGGTTATGTATTTTTCCGTTTTGTTTGACTTTCACACAATTTTCTATACTTAACAGTCCTCTTCCCCCTTCGCTCAACTTTGACTTAGAGTCGGTCAGTATTATCTTTTGGGTGTGGTGCATAATCATTAGCTTCTGGTCAAGATGCCTAAGTTCTTCTTTTGTCCAGTCTATTAATGGTCAAGGGCATCTTATGAGTGATACTGTCAAGGTGTACATTCACTTAACTAGATTTCTACTATATAGTTTCGCTTCTAAGAGTTTCCTTGTTCCTGTCAGGTATTCTTTTCTAATCTTCTATTATTAGTATTAATAATAGTAGTAGTATTAATAAGTAGTAGTAATTAGTAGTAGTAGTAGTATTAGTAGTAGAAGGAGTAGTAGTTTTATCATCATCATCATCATCATCATCACCACCACCATCATCATCATCATCATCATCATCATCATTAAGTAGTTGTAATTAGTAGTAGTAGTAGTAGTAGAAGTAGTTTCATCATCATCATCATCATCATCATCATCATCATCATCATCATCATCATCATCATCATCATCATCATCATCATCATCATCAAGCACGCTTTTTATTAACGGTAATATTTCCCTCATTGTCTTTACAACCGAAGACAGAAGAATCGAAGAATATTAAGTATTCCGAGTAAAAGAGATTCACGTAAGGATGACATTTCCTTGTCTTGCCCCAATTTTCTTTAAGTCATTTAAAGATTATTGGAGATTGATTAAACATCTCCGTTTACAGCTGGTATCGCCTTTGTTTTATTTCCCCCATAATCTTGCTAACATGATGCCAACTGCTGAATATGTTACGTAGGAAATATTATATAACGACTAATTATCTTCTTGTTCGGTCTAAATCCATCTACTAATCCTCATTATTCTTTCTAATTCATTCATTCATTCATTCATTTATTTATTTATAAATTTATTCATTCATTCATTTATTCATTCATTCATCTATTTATTCATTCATTCATTCATTTATCTATTTATTTATTTATTCATTTATTCATTCATTTATTTATTCATTCATCTATTCATTCATTAATTCATTAATTTATTTATTCATTCATTCATTAATTTATTTATTTATTCATTTATTTATTCATTCATTCATTCACTTATTAATTCAGTAATTCATTCATTTATTCATTCATTTATTGATTTATTCATTCATTTATTGATTTATTAATTCATTCATTTATTCATTCATTCATTCATTCACTCATTAATTTCGTATAAATCAGATGATTCTATCGTTGACATTGGTTTCCCGATATATTTCTAGATATAAATATTTTCTAGAAAAACATCGGGTACTTACGAGAAGGACCACATGAAGGTTCCCAACATCCTTAGTGAATGTGTTTCTGTGGAACGAAATGGATTCGAACTTGGCACGCCCAGGTTGTCAGTTCGTGCCGTTAACCTCTTAGCCACCGTCACCCCCATTCTTTGTAAAAACATCATCTAGTGTTCATTATTTGTTCATTAATCATAGAAAGTCCGACGTCATCTTAAATTTTCGAATGAGCCTTTCCCTGATATTCTGATACTATAGCCCCCCCCCCAAAAAAGGATCTCAATTTTAAATGGAACTTATTTTTTAATTTTCCGCAAGAATGTAATTAACATTTAGTTCTAACGCGTTTATTCTGTTTGAAACATAATATCAAAACATGGGAGTCTTTGGAATCCTGTTCTTTATTCTAAAGCATGTGTCCGAGATGACCTCCAGTCAGAAGTGCAAATTTGTCCAATGGCAAAGCGACTTTTAATAACAGTATATAAGGAAGTTGAAAAAAGTATTAGTTTAAGTAAGATTCTTGACACGATTTCCGTTCTAATCGCAGTCTCGTCTTGGAATTTCGTTCTACATTGTTTATATGTTATCTAATCTTATTTAATGTTATCTAATCTAAATTAATTGATTAATAGTTACCTAATTCTAAAGGTATACAAATATTATGAACGCTGACTTGAAAAAAATCATTAATTAAATAGTAATTACTCGAGCACCCCCCTCTCTCTTACGTTTACAAAAATTCTCCAGGACGGACAGACAGACAGACAAACAAAAGACAGACAGACAGAGAAAGTGCTCGTTATATTACATAATTCATTCCTTTTAAACTACAATTAAATTCATATTTACAAATATACACTTATAATTTCTATTATCAAAATTACATATGTAGTTACAAACCGACTGAGATTCTGATCTCTTTTTTGGAGGTCTCCCTCAGTTCCTATGATGTTTCTAGGTCCTTATGTATGGCTCTGTCTTTAAGATAGCCGAGATAAATACATGGGCTGGACTATGACGTGCCTACTCAAAATCAGTCTTCAAACTGATCACACATTCTTCAATATTTTTTCAGCCAATCCTGCGACCAGATAGAGATTTGAGAGTATGTTCCATGTTGCTGTTACCAAATATTTAAAATTATCAACTAGAACATGGTCTGCAGCTCATTCCTGCACACCGTGTTTCGGACTCTGTTGAACTGACTCTTTCACGCTATCGATCAGTTCAGTTGTACATTTCTTGGGGCGTTTTAAATGACTTGAAGGATTATCACTTGATTCAGTAAGGTTCTTCACTGTTTCATAGTTCACCCAGTTCTGAATGCTTCTCTTAAATGGGCTTTTTCACATTTGAACTGATTCACAAACGTGTCCTGCACTTTCTTTAACGAGACTGTCTTAGATGACCCCTATTATGCTCTGTGCATTTCTTGAAGCTTCAGACAAATTTGTTCTTGGTATTCTTACAAACCGACCAAGTTATGGCTCTTACCCTTCTTGATGCCTACTGTCAGTTCCGTGATGGTCCTGGGTCTTCATTCCTTACCCTGCCTTTACGGTAACCCCAGAGAAAGAAATCTGGGGATCTAATGTCTGTGCTAACATCTATGCTGTTACGTGGTCACTCATAACTGGTCTAAAAACTGGTCACATAGCTTTCAAAGTACTCTTTCAACCAATCCTGGGACAGGTTTGAGGTGTGAGAGCTATCTCCATCTTGCTGTAACCCGAACGTTACAATAAACGACCTGTGCGTGGGCTGCAGCTAATTCTTGCGCACAATCTCGAACTCTGATAAACTTATTCTCTCAGGCTATCAGTCAGCTAAGCTGTATAATTCTTTGGGAGTCTTAAATGGCTTGGACGATAAAGTTCCCCACTTTCCTACAGTTCTTGAAGTGGTCCACCCAGTCCTGAGTGCACGTCTTAAATGTTATTTTTTTCACATTCAAACTAATACACGAAAGTGTCATGCACTTTCTATAACGAGACTTATTATAGTAATGTTTGACGCAGTGTATCTATTTATTGGACTTCCACTGAAATTTAGGTGTGTTCTGCAAAATGAGGCTGATTGATAAATTGATGACTGATATATAACCCAACTGTACATAGGCATGTATTTTGGGGTTTACCCTGTGTTAAATAGTAATGTTTGTTAGTGTATATCCGATGATTTTCTCACAGAGAACGTTTCAACTTAAACAGGAAATTAGGTTAAGGGAAGTCAACTTATCAACTCAGATTTCACCTCGATCTATTGTGTGTTGGAAACGAATGTGATGTCACATGGCACAAGGAGAGAGTGAGGGAGTAAAGTAGTGAGTTCGTTTGGAAGCTTTGAAGTGGGCAGCACATGTAAAGAAATGACTTAAGAAGAACAGTGCAAAGGTTTGAATCCAGAATAAAACAACCCCCCCCCCCTGCAATATACCGAGGTCGACTAAATAATTTAAATAATTTAGTCAACGCATCCGGGTCAGCTATTGCTGACCATCTTATAAATAGCGCCGAATGTGCGTCGACTTACACTAGTGACTGGTTTTCTGTCATAAGTAGATCACATTCTTTATTCCACCTCAAAGTCCTGGAAACTATATATATTAAGTCAGTCAAACCATCCCTTTGTAAACAAAAGGAGTGGGTTCTAGAACTCAATGTGATCAACTTGTGACCCCCCCATTTTAAAAATTATTTTTCTCATAAACTTGTCACTGGTTTTCATTCTACTTTTTAAGTTTTTAGTCGTATTGAATTATTTCCACGTAGATACTCTGGTGAGTGTGGACGAAAGTCGGCTCAGTATATTCATGAATTAAAAAAAAAATATTTCCTCTCGTTTGTACAGGGTGGGCCAAAATAAGGGTCCTATCTTTAAATTTGAATAACTTGAATTTGAATAACTTCCACAAAATAAAAGTTAAACTCACCAAACTTTATGTGTGTGTAGACTGACCCTTCCGAGATTTTTTGAAATAAACAAAACAAATTTTAGCCGAAAAACACTTCTTAAAACTTACAAAAACTAAAGTATTGTTTTTTACACTGTTTTGAGTTTTTTAAGCAAAAATAATGTTTTCTAAATGAGGGTACGTTCCTTAGGGCTAATACGGCTCATGCTTGCTTCGGAAGGGGTCCTTTACTTATTCTAAAAAAAAATTTAAAAAAAATCAATAAATAAAAAAGTTATGAATTTTTAAAAATAGGACCCTTATTTTTGCCCACCCTGTATATTTTTCAATTTTATTCCACCCCCCCCCCAAAAAAAATGTCACAAACGTCTGTATTCCTTGCTGCACTTAAGAATCGATTATAAACTAACGCCAGATGTCCGTAGCCCAGGAATGCTTCCTCTCCCTCAGCCGCTAGCAAAAAATGAGGCGACGTCAGCAGCTTAATAAATGGTCCTTCTTTAAATTCGGAATATTCTTCTTTTCTCTGTGTTTCTGTGACACTTTAATTCCAGGGGCCTCAGTCAAAGGGGGAGCACTGTGGTTAAACGCGGCAGACACGAGGTATTATTTAATTGTGCTGTTATGATTTGCTGATTTACATTCAATAACAAACATATATTTATTTGATCGTGTCATACGAAACATTAGACCTTCCCTTAGAGGGGAGGTATATGCAACACTTGTACAAACAGTAATATTTAAATTTGTAAATAAATTATGCTATTAAATTTGATATACTAACAATATCGTTTTGATATGAACTCCTTATTCTAATGAATAGATTGAAATCGCAATTTAATGAATATTATATAAAATTTTGTAAAAATCCTAGAAATAAATGAGCGATTTATTTTTAAAAAGCAGGGATACTCGGCTTCATCCAGGATCTTAATTTCCGTAAATTAAGTAGATTACAGCAAAAAATACAAATAAATAAAAATGAAAAAGAAAACAATCTACTTAATATTGTAATTTGAAATGTCTAAGTTTATTTTTAGACTCAATCAGAATGAAAAGAATCATGCCCCAGTCAAGGCTCGAACTCACAAACTATGTCCCTGAGTACGGCACACTAACCAAATGACTGACGTTGTTATCTTCGAAATGATAACCCTATGAAATATATAAAAAAATTCCTCCCAATCTCTCTCTCTCTTTATAGAGTCGAATGTCGGTCAGCCACAGGCAACGAAAGAAAGAAGAAAGAAGGCGAAAAATACAAATCCTGATTTCCTTTTCCTCTTTTTCATCGGAGAGGATCGAAAAAATATCTGCCATTTAATTAGTACTGGTGATTTGGGTAGCAGTATTAGGACGTGATTGTGAGGGTAAAAAACTCCTCCGCCTTCTTTATTTATGAATAATAACTCATAAAATAGTGATCAGGATTAAATATAAAAATCGATGAAATCCATTGAAAATATTATTTTGTTTCAAACAACACGGAACAATATTAGCTTTAAATCACTGACTGAGCATATTTTTATGTAGTTTATAGTGAAAAAGCTACTATTCATAAAAGTTTGGGGAACACAGGACTTTTATATATATAAGATATAAGTTTATTCCAGTAAATAAAGTAAACGGTTGGCAATTATGCCTACACGGTGTTTAATCTTGCCAAACGTTGAGCTGACACCATTCAAATTGCCTAACTTCCAGATGACGCGGTTTGAATTGCTCGCCAGGAGACACGTATTCAGGGGAGAACACGTGGCGTTGGAGTGAGTCCAAAAGTTGTCGCATTAGAAATCACGCTTCAAAGCTTGGTAATAGTATGAGCATGGCAAATAAAGAAATCGAATTAATGAGGGGAAGCTACAGACAGACTGGAAAAGAATGGTCAATGGAAATCAAGCTTGAAAAATAATACACACGAATGAAAATTCGGCATAATATTCCGAACCAACACACTCACTTTTATTATTATTATTATTATTATTATTATTATTATTATTATTATTATTATTATTATTATTATTATTATTATTATTATTATACGGTTTCCCGACTAATACGCACTAACATGGCTGAATGTCCGTCAATTTTTACGATGAAAATTCTGCTTAATATTCCGAACCAATAAACTTCATTATTATTATTATTATTATTATTATTATTATTATTATTATTATTATTATTATTATTATTATTATTATTATTATTATTATTATTATTATTAAACGTTTTTCCGACTAATTTGCACTTACATTCCGCATACTATTCCGAATCAATAAACTTAGTTGTTGTTGTTGTTGTTCATCATCATCATCATCATCATCATCATCATCATCATCATCATCATCATCATCATCATCATCATCATCATCATCATCATCATCGCCATAATAATAATAATAATAATAATAATAATAATAATAATAATAATAATAATAATAATAATAATAATAATAATAATTAAAAAAAAACAAAAAAAAAACGTTTTCCCGACTAATACGCACTAACATGCCTGAGCGTCCGCCAAGTTTTACGATTTTGAGTCAAGGTGTTCGCTTGTTTCGTGTTCATTATCGTCTATTTACGTGTTGTCTATCCATCTATTCTTTTGTCTACCTTTCTACTGATGCCCACGTATTATTCCTTCAACGTATATCTTGAATAGATTCACACTGGAACGCTTAAAGTGGCCAAATAATCTCAAGCCTTTACATTTGATGACAGAGGACATTGCCGGGATGCCAGCGAGTTTTCACAACTCTGCGATACTGATGTGATCAGATAGTTTATGATCAGTAATGAAACGCATAATGTGGTTTTGGAAAGTTTCGACTTTTTGAAATAGTTTTACAGTCCAGTTGACACATTCAAGTCTGTATAAGAATATAGGAAATACATATGTGTTATAGATTTTCGCCTTGACTTCTCACCGCATACCATACAAAAGTATCGTATGCGGTGAGAAGTTAGGACAAACTATTTTCACTATCCGCACTACTTTTACAAAATTAGATTGTTATCTTATCAACGATGAAACATAATTGAGAAATAAATGATGTCGCTAACTGCCAAAGATTATGATTTTTCTCATTTGAGTAATTGTTGAATATATTCTTAAGTCCATATTTTCGTCACTTCTCGCACTTTCCATGATCGCTATATAATCTAGGTTTGAACGACCTCTCTCTAGTGTATCGCTATGTTCATGGTAATTCTCGACTGAGTTCCAATCCCTCGTACTAACCTCTGTAAAACATTCACAGCAAGAACCCCCCTGGCTACAACCACAGCAGGGAACTTTCCTTTCTCCCACTCTGTTCCAAAGACTAAGCGGAACTTCCATGAACAAAGTTTATTTCCTAGAGCCTCACATCTGTGGGACACAGTACCAATATGCTGCTTTCAGGCTGATTACAACATGATCGACTCTAAGTCTTATGTAAAAAAAATATTTGTTGAGCCATCGTATTGGATAAACAATTCCTCTCAAGAAATATTATGCACATTCTTCCGGTTGTTTGCAATCTTTGCGTGGTGGCGCTCACCGTAGGGTTAGGGTTAGGGTTAGGGTTAGGGTTAGGGTTAGGGTGGTGGCGCTCACCGTAGGGTTAGGGTTAGGGTTAGGGTTAGGGTTAGGGTGGTGGCGCTCACCGTAGGGTTAGGGTTAGGGTTAGGGTGGTGGCGCTCACCGTAGGTTTAGGGTTAGGGTTAGGGTTAGGGTTAGGGTGGTGACGCTCACCGTATGGTTATGGTTAGGGTTAGGGTTAGGGTTAGGGTGGTGGCGCTCGCCGTAGGGTTAGGGTGGTGGCGCTCACCGTAGGGTTAGGGTTAGGGTTAGGGTTAGGGTGGTGGCGCTCACCGTAGGGTTAGGGTTAGGGTTAGGGTGGTGGCGCTCACCGTAGGTTTAGGGTTAGGGTTAGGGTTAGGGTTAGGGTGGTGACGCTCACCGTATGGTTATGGTTAGGGTTAGGGTTAGGGTTAGGGTGGTGGCGCTCGCCGTAGGGTTAGGGTTAGGGTTAGGGTTAGGATGGTGGCGCTCACCGTATGGTTAAAGTTAGGGTTAGGGTGGTGGCGCTCACCGTATGGTTAGGGTTAGGGTTAGGATTAGGGTGGTGGCGCTCACCGTATGGTTAGGGTTAGGGTTAGGCTTTGCGTGGTGGCGCTCACCGTAGGGTTAGGGTTAGGGTTAGGGTTAGGGTGGTGGCGCTCACCGTAGGGTTAGGGTTAGGGTTAGGGTTAGGGTGGTGGCGCTCACCGTATGGTTAGGGTTAGGGTTAGGGTGGTGGCGCTCACCGTAGGGTTAGGGTTAGGGTTAGGGTGGTGACGCTCACCGTATGGTTATGGTTAGGGTTAGGGTTAGGGTTAGGGTGGTGGCGCTCGCCGTAGGGTTAGGGTTAGGGTTAGGGTTAGGGTTAGGGTTAGGATGGTGGCGCTCACCGTATGGTTAAAGTTAGGGTTAGGGTGGTGGCGCTCACCGTATGGTTAGGGTTAGGGTTAGGATTAGGGTGGTGGCGCTCACCGTATGGTTAGGGTTAGGGTTAGGGGTGTGGCGCTCACCGTATGGTTAGGGTTAGGGTTAGGGTTAGGGTGGTGGCGCTCACCGTAGGGTTAGGGTTAGGGTTAGGGTGGTGGCGCTCACTGTAGGGTTAGGGTTAGGGTTAGGGTGGTGACGCTCACCGTCCAACTGACGACCTATTTAACCATTATCCTCGAGTGGCCCCGGACCTTGATAAGCCGTGACTCATCAATACAAAAACTACTTACATTGTTGAAAAAGACACCTACCCAGCTACATTTTTACATTAAAAATCGAAATATGATTGTCTAGAAAAGTTACATTGGAATATGTGAGTACTAAAATGGCTGTTCATATAATTAAAATCGATTTTCAAAAAGTAGAGTTTTTGGACTAAAATGATTATAAAAATTGACGAGAAACTTTAATATGTAGATCTTATTTAACAAAAGTAAGTAACAAAAAGTGTTCAATGAATACACCATGCCTGTTATGACATATGGTAGCGAAACATGGGCACTTAATAATGCAGCGATAAAAAAGCTAAGAGTGGCACAATGCAAAATGGAACGCATTATGCTCGGCATCAGTTTATATGACAGAAAAGAAACACCTGGATTAGATAGCAAACTGGAGTAAATGCCATCATAATTACCATGCGAATGGCAAAACATAGATGGGCAGGTCACCTTTCGATATGTACACACAACAGGTGGACATATAGACAGACAGAATGGACCCCGAGGCAATGAAAAAGACCTAGAGGAAGGCCAAACACCCGGTAGAGAGACGACCTCGATAGTCAACTAGGTCCTACTTGGCCACGCGTAGCCAGAGATGAAACAAGGTGGAAAGAAACCAGGGATGGGGTTCTTTCACTAGGAGTGAAAAAAGAAGACGATGATGATGATGATGATGATGATGATGATGATGATGATGATGATGATGATGATGATGATGATGAAGTAGAAAAAAGTTATCCGGTAAAATGTTATGATATGATGAGTAAGGGAGGAATAAGAAATAACGCTGACGAAACAACATTTTGCGATTGCGTAAAAATGACGTTCGTACGCTTTATTTTAAGTTCACTGCGTACACATTCTATGATCTAATTTAGTTCTGAACCAAATTTTAAACTGCTTATACTGTTGAAAAAGTTACTTAACCAGCTACGTTTTTAGACATTACTGAATTTAAATTAGATTAGATATGTTAGATAGTGGTGATTGCATATAGTAGGATGGCTCCCTGAAAGAGAGGGTAGGAGCCAAAAACCAATGTCGGAAGTGACCTCATTACGGTATAAGGTTTGGTCAATCTCTTGTTCTTTACTCTCGACCGAGGCGGTTGTGAAAAAGCCCGGTCTGTGCTAGTAGGCGGAGATCGGAGGGGGGGGGGGCATACGGCCTGAATATCTTTCTCCAGTAGTTATGTCTCTCTCTCTTTCTCGTCCAAACGAAACCAATCGGTGTCATCTGTTTTATGTTTTAATATAACTTCTTAAAACTATACCAGCGTCCAGTGTAATCGTTCAGAACCCGAGGCACGCAGAACAACAAGACGAAATCTTGGTACTCACCCACTAAGATAAGCGGAAATGTAACAGATCTAGTTCAGTGTGTGAAAATGATTAAACATAGTGAAATTCCCTACGATTTCGACTTGCGATACCTCACTTACCTTTATTGCTATTTTGATAAACGTCAGATGTACACAAAATGTAACGTTTTCTCGATATACATGTACAATTTGTTCTCTTATGGTATCAATAGATTTTCATGTTACTTCAAGTAAGGTAAGACAATTTTGGCGACGAGCGAGTTATTTTTATGTGGAAAAATGTTGTGGTTTTTCAAATTTTGTAAACGCTATTTTGTGTCTCTATGTATATACCTGGTGCTAAATATTCCTTAGTTCTGAGATTTAGTTATAGTTGGAAAAATCCATTTTATTTTTCTAATTAGCTGTAATTTGTAATTAGCTAAAGAAATCACTCATCTTTGACTTAGTTATCGATGTATTTATTTCGCCTTTTCCCTGGTGATACCAGATCAGGTTGCTTGAAGATACCGGCTTCCCGGCCCAAAATGCACCAAACATTAATGCTATTGTTAGTTCTTTTTCATTCGCTTTGTAAAACTCAATTATGTTCTGCAAAGCCAAAAATAAAAACAACAATTTTCCTCTACAAAAAAACCCCAAATCAAACACAATGACTAAATACTTGAACATATAAAGAACTTGAAGCATAAAGACCTTTACCAAAATGACCGGATTTGGCATTAATAACCCGAAAAAAATGATATGCCATAAAACAAAACAACCAAACCAAGCATCAGTAATAAATACTTGAACATATATAAAAAAAACTTGCAGCATAAAACCTTAGCCAAAATGGCCGTATTCGGCATTAAATAATCTGAAATGGGTTGATATGCCGTAAAACAAAACAACTAAACCAAACCCATTGAATAAATATTTAAAGATATAAAGAACTTGCAACATAACACTTTAGCCCAAATGACCGAATTCGGCATTAAATAACCCGAAATGGGTTGATATGCCGTAAAACAAAACAACCAAATCTCAGCATATAAGCATAGCCCGATCTGGGTATTTTTAATAATAGCCCAACAACGAAAACGCTGAAAAAACAAATATACAACAAATAAAAGTTACCGTAGCCGATAAAACTGAATTTCCAAGTTAACTGTGACAGTTATTAATGATTATAATCCGTTAAAAGTGCTATTTTCTATAAGTTAATAGTTTTAGCTTACGTGAAATGAAAAAAAATAAATTAATGGCCGCTCTCGTTCTCGTCTCGTTTCAATTGGTTTTTTACTGGGACTCATAGTCAAAGCGCAATGTTTGCATTTTTCAGCCAAGCAGAAGAACAAAACAAAACTACATTTTAAGCAAAAGGAATAAAATAATTTTCTTTTTATTTACATGTCAGTGTGCTTTTATTTACATATTATTTTCATTCGTCACACCGTAATGTTTATTTTTCCTGTTTCTTAAAAAAATGCCTAACCCTAACCTAAACCCAACCCTAACCCTAACCCTAACCTAAACCCAACCCTAACCCTAACCCTAACCCTAACCTAAACCCAACCCTAACCCTAACTCTAACCCTAACCTAAACCCTAACCCTAACCCTAACCCTAACCCTAACCCTAACCCTAACCCTAACCTAAACCCTAACCCTAACCCTAACCCTAACCTAAACCCTAACCCTAACCCTAACCCTAACCCTAACCTAAACCCAACCCTAACCCTAACCCTAACCCTAACCTAAACCCAGCCCTAACCCTAATCAAAACCCAGCCCTAAGCCTAATCAAAACCCCAAGTTTTCATATTTCAGGCAAGCAAAAGAACAAAGCAAAACAACAGTCATCCCTGGTCTTCCAATGACGTAACGACATGCGCGCTCATTCGGTGATCAAAATGATCGTTAAAATGTTCGTTTCATAAAATTAAATTTCAAAAATGCAACCCCCCCCAAAAAAAAAAACGCCACTTTGATTATGAGTCCCGGTAAAAAAAAAACACACACACGTGACACCGATAACAAAAACTAATGACGCCATTTTGTTTTTTAAATAAATGACTTGAAAAATTTTTTTTTCTTTTTTCATGTCTAATAAAAACCCATTTACCATACGTAAACATACAAACAAATAGAATAGAAAACTAGGAAAATCTTTGGTCTCTACGTACGTTGCATTTATTTGTTGCATATTCATTTTTTTGACTACGTTCTACAACTTTTTTTCAACCCGACTCGCGAGCTGTAGGGCTATTGTTAAAGATTCCCCCCGATCTTAATGAACATCTGGTAGACTTAAATAGGGTTTTAAGTTCTGTTTGACAAAACAATTCAAATCGTAGCGAATGCAATACTAAAGAAACGCAAATAAAAAGATCTCGTCTTTATAAATCCGTTTGTGCCATATTCATATAATAATAGATTAAGTCGCACAACGAATAAAAGTGAAGTTACTCAAGGTAGTTACAAAACAAATGGAGTTCGAGACGGGTTAGCTCGGACACTATCACGTTACAACCGATCATATCATGGGGAAGAATGTTAGACTTTAAGGTGTGTTCTTGCTGTTGTGTACACGCGTCTTTTGTCTTTCTTAATTCGTTTGAATTGTTTAACAGCTTTTTCTTCTTTCGTGTTAATCAGATGATTCTGGTTCTATTTATCTCCCTCCCACAAGGTAAGATGTGACACAAGGTCGGGAAAGTGGGAAAAACCAGCGCTCGAGAATTTGAGCACTCTGGCTATTTAAAAATTGCCTGGGCAGCCCCGTCGACATTCCCCGGTAGGGTCGCAACAAACTAAACCCTTCTCAAAGGGTGGGAAGGCAAAGCCTGGAAGGGTGCACCTCCTATAACTGCACAGATGATTCTGGTGTTAGCATTATTTTCCCCGATGTTTTCTAGTTAGAAATCCTTCTGGGTACTTACGGGAAGGACCACGAGAAGGTTGCCAGCATCCCTAAGTGAAAGTGGTACTGTGGTACAGACTGGATTCGAACTTGGAACACCCAGGTCTTCAGTCCGTGTCGTTATCCACTTAACCACTGTGACCTCCGTTTTTGTTTTTTTTAAAGTAAAAAATTTTTTTTTTAAATTTATTTATTTATTTTTTATTTTTTTAAAACATAGTTCACCCAAAACAAGGAAGAAGCCGCCACTGTAGACGAGAAGAACAGGGGAGAAGGTTGGGGGGAGGGGTCAACTTAAACTGGGTTCTGCGCAGCGAAATGTTTAACCGCTGAACACTGTTTTGACGTTTGCTAGCTCTTTTTACGTGATATCAACCGCATTTTAACTTAATGCTTAACCAAAACACCTATTGTCAATAACCCTAACCATAACCCTAACCTATTGTCCGCTCTATTATAAAGACCGAGGAGTATTTATTTGTTTATAAATAAATATATACCTGTCCCGTCACAAAAGTTAGCGAGTAAAAGAAAACTGCCAGACGGAAGCATACCGAGTGTCATGGAGAAAAGCAGAAAGCAAGTTTAACACCTTCACCTCACCTCCGGTTTTAAATAAATTCAGAAGTAAATCGTTCACAATTCTTATAATGAGACGCTTTCTTTTTTTTTCTATACCGATTGATACGTTTACAAATTTCTAAAATAATTATAATTGAAAAATAAAACCAGCTTTTCTTTTTGTGTAAATTGATTGCCTGTTTTCTTTTTACAAGAATTATGAGTAGAAAACACATTTGACATTCGAACAGTAATCCATTAGATACCTGTACAAGTGAGTGTTTTTATTTGTCAAAATTTGATTCAATAAACTATATATATACGGTTAGGAGTTCAATTTTAATCATCCATATTAAAAAATATCGTACATGTGTTCAATCGATTGCAATTATTATTAGACAGGTGACACTATTGCACTTCAGTCGGCTTTTATTATGGAGTCATTTTTCCCATTTTGTCTAATCATAATAATTTTTTATATTTCGATGGATGTTCTATATCAGACATATATTGTAAACGCTTTTTTGTATTTATTGTAAACGCTTTTTTGTATTTATTGTAAACGCTTTTTTGTATATATTGTAAACGCTTTTTTGTATTTATTGTAAACGCTTTTTTGTATTTATTGTAAACGCTTTTTTGTATATATTGTAAACGCTTTTTTGTATTTATTGTAAACGCTTTTTTGTATTTATTGTAAACGCTTTTTTGTATTTATTGTAAACGCTTTTTTGTATTTATTGTAAACGCTTTTTTGTATTTATTGTAAACGCTTTTTTGTATTTATTGTAAACGCTTTTTTGTATTTATTGTAAACGCTTATTTGTATTTATTGTAAACGCTTTTTTGTATTTATTGTAAACGCTTTTTGTATTTATTGTAAACGCTTTTTTGTATTTATTGTAAACGCTTTTTGTATTTATTGTAAACGCTTTTTTGTATTTATTGTAAACGCTTTTTTGTATTTATTGTAAACGCTTTTTTTGCATTTATTGTAAACGCTTTTTTGTATTTATTGTAAACGCTTTTTTGTATTTATTGTAAACGCTTTTTTGTATTTATTGTAAACGCTTTTTTGTATTTATTGTAAACGCTTCGTCTTCTTTTTGTATTAATTGCACAGTTATGATATTTCATGATGGAATCCGAAATGCCAACGAAACGATTTTAAATGTGCATTAGTTTTTTTTATTAGATCATTACAAAAATAATGGTCGCCTGAAGCGCTCGGTGTCAAAAAGTCATTTCAACAAAGAATTTGTAGTTTATTTCTGGTAATTATTTTACATATATAATAACACTGGTTTACATAAAAAATTCGTCTGAGGCAAGAATAGGGATGGATGTTTTTTGCTAATTTGAATGTGCTGAATTCAAATTTATAAATAGTTTTGCTCTATCACCTCTAGTTTTCTGGCTTTTAAATAGTCTCATTTAAGTATAAACAGAGAATAAATGTGCATATTTCAAGAGTTGCAGCAGCTTATAACAGAAAAAAAACAGAATAGATGAAGAATACTGATTGAATAAATATATTTGGATGACACAATTACGCAATTCATAATACCACAGACAGTCAAAAGTGTGTTTTCTTAGAAGATCTGGTGTATTTTGCCACCGGGATGTCACGCAAGAGCACCAAGCAGAAGTCTCCCATCATGCCAGGGTTCCATTTGCCTTATAGTTGCTCTCCATCTTCGTAATGTATTTGTGGAATCTCTCTCCATGCCCATCACTCACTGCTCCAAGGTTTGGGGGGGGGGGGGAAGAAGTTGAGGTGGGAATGGAGAAAATGAATCTTGAGTGACATTCGGCACCCGATATCCTCGTAAGACTTTAGCAACTTCTTAACTGCCCAAATCCGTCTATATATATATATATATATATATATATATATATATATATATATATATATATATATATATATATATATATATAATGTAATGCTATCACTTACAATTAGTGCATAATAACAAAAAAGAAGTCATAAGTCTCACAATATTAGAATTAGCCCTGAATAGATATACGCCTTTATGTACCGTATATGCACAAAATGCACACTATGCATATCTAAAAAACTAGAGGTGATGAGTAAAAACGGATTTCAAATTTAAATTCAGCACCCCGAAATAAGGTAAAAACGGCTATTTTTGTGCCTGCCTCAATTTCATTGTAAATCAGTGTAATTAATGTGTGTCTCAATAATAATTTGTAACTTTTTTTCGGATAGAAAGCATTTTTGAAGCATAGAAGACACTCAATGATGAACATCCCAAAACATGATCTTTTGAAGCATAGAAAACACTCAATGATGAACATCCCAAAACATGATCTTCGTCTTTTTATGTTGCATGAGTTAAAAGGCTCAATGTTTCTAAAACTTATGCCAATATCAATAAAGTATGGAGAGATGGATTCACAAGCGATCGGACAGTACGAAGGTGGTTCCACAAATTTTGTAATGGGAATAATAGCATTGAAGATGGAGGAGTACGGCCGAGTAATCTTGATAGTCAACAATTGAAAACAGTTGTTTAGCAAATTCCACATCAAAGTGTCAACACAATGTCTTAGATATTTGCTGTCAGCATTGCAATGGTTTCACGTCATCTACAGAGTATTGGAAAATTTAAAAGATTTTCATGAATAAAATGTTTCTGAAGAGATTTATCTACCCCCACAAGGTAAGATGTGACACAAGGTCTGGAAAGTGGGGTTAGAAAAGCCAGCGCCCGAGAGGTGAGCACTCTGGCGATTTAAAAATTGCCTGGGCAGCCCCGTCGACATTCCCCGGTAGGGGCGCCTCAGACAGTAAGCAATAAACTTACTCCTCTTCAAAAAGGGGAGGCAAAGCCTGGGAGGGTGGACCTGCTAGAACTGCACAGGACTGTCCCATAGATCGGCGTAAATCAATCCCCGAAGGCCAAGACAATACCAGTCTATGGGGTGTAGTATCCATCGGAACAGATACTACACTTTGATCGTGGCCAAATCGGCCATTATTTTTGTAACGACCTACTATTTTAGTTTAATAATATATTAAGTTTTGAAGTTGAATAATAACTTAACACTGTCTGTAGAATATTTAGATAGTGAGTTTATAAATATATACAACTAGCAAGAACACCCGACGTTGCTCGGGATTGAATGTGGATCACTACTATGTCCTTTTTTTTACTATACTCATGAAACCATATATTTCAACAACACTTAGTTTGAACCAAAATAATAATATCATCTTTATCACACGAAGAAGATGCGTGGAAACGTCAAAGTATCAATTAACCGACGGCTAAAACTATTATTGTTGCTATTACAGATCGATTCGCTCGGAGATCGATGTAATTTATACTTTAATACATGTTCGTTCTAAGTGATAATTTACTTATCAAAGGATACCGTAATAAATTAATTCACTTTATAAATTATTTTTAGTACTTCTGCAGTTTACTAACCGTGTTATTTTATACGGTATCTTTTTTTATTAAATTGTTAGGTTAAAGTACAGAATAGTTCACAAAGCCCCTTTCTTCATGTTGAGAATGGGTTTCTAAATAATGATGTTATTATTTCAGCACGGCCCGTGTACTGCAAAAGTACCTCATTTTTTTAAACTATAGGCAATTTCTCAGGAATAAGCGCAGTACTTACAAACATTTGGTTTTAAAAATTTAATTAACAGGGTCTGCGGAAAATGAGCAAAATAAATAAATAAAATTCCCGGACAACACCGAGTAGATAAAGGTAGTAAATAATAAAACAATAATGACATTTTGGATTATTTTGGATTTTATTTAGGACAACTGTTCTCATCTTTCATATTATTTTCATAACGTTTCGACCTATGTAACCTCCGACCTTCAGATGCGTCTTGTGGAACTCGGAAATCTTTACGCTAAACTCGGGAATCTATATGGAATTATGGGGTAGATTGTGCTCGTTCCGTCAATCGTCAAGTTATTGTCTCACCGTCCACCTGAGACACCCATTAATATTTATCTTTGATAAGCGGTGACTCATTAGTATAAAAAAGCACCAACATACAAGATGAGAACAGTAGTCCGAATAATATAAATAATACAAATAATCAATCGTCATCTAAAAAAACAATGCCGAAAAATAATGAAACTATCAAAAGGTCATTCGGGTTCAACTTGCCACTATTT
This sequence comes from Sepiola atlantica, assembly GCA_963556195.1. NCBI lineage: Eukaryota > Metazoa > Mollusca > Cephalopoda > Sepiida > Sepiolidae > Sepiola > Sepiola atlantica. The sequence goes on from OY744542.1 coordinate 46,042,203, forward strand.
GTTCTGCATCGACTTTTCATCTACTTGGGTGACATTTTCATTCTGTTATTATTTGCAAGTTTTCCTGGAATAATTTCACCATCTTCTTATTAATTCCATAACGAAAGGAACTCCACGGAACGTCTTTTTCCCGCTTTCCATATTCCCTTCTTTCATTTTATCCGACAAGTTGTCCAATTCCAAACGAACGAAGTCAGATTGAAAGGAGAAATGTTTCCGATGATTTTACTTATTGAATTTCTGCTCGGTCGTAAGGATTTTCGCAAATGGTTTATCCATAATGGACCACTGGAAGTGACAGCCGAGTCCCAAGTTCCGGGTCAATAGGAGACACAAGGTAAGCATTGGGCGAAAGCCACCATTTTAGAAAGAAGAAGACGAAGAAAATATCGGTAAACAGTTTCAACAAAAATCAAGTAAAACAGAACAAGCAAAACCCATAAGTTCTATTCCTTTTATCTTCAAAGATGACATGTTTATTTTGAGAACCCCATTCGATGTCCAGTCTAATATGAATAGCGTTTCTTTAATAACAGGAATTTCTATAAGTTAAGCAGTTCAATGCCTCTTTCAAAGATCAATATTCGACATTGCATAACATTTTCTATTGACCATAAGCCGACGAATCACAGTTTTCTTCAAATATAACTAAACCAAAATGCATTATGGTTTCGGGAAAGTCATTTTCTTGATTACATTATGTTTGAACCCGCATAGTTCGGCAAACGAAACAATAGGTAACACTACAACAACTATTAGTGAGCGAAAAGAAGGTCAACACAATAGAATATACAAAGTGAACAAAGTAATTTAGCAAATAGTATATGCCACAGTTTACTTAAAATATTATTGAACCCAGATGCATTATGGGTTCGTGTAAGTCATTTTATTAGTAACATTATGTTGGAACCCGCAAAGATCAATATTATTTATCCCTTCTCCAGATGGTTAGACACAAGATCAAGTGTGGGTTTGGTGAAAGTGTTTCTGTGAAACGAACTGGATTCGAACCAGGCACACCCAGGTTTTCAGTCCGTGTCGTTAACCACTTAGTCACCGTCACCCCCAACCCGAATAGGTCAACAGAGAAAATAAAAAGAAAAGCTATAATAACTATTAAAGATAGCAAATAAGGTTGACTAAATAAAATATACTAGGTGAACAGAGTAATTCAGCAATATGTATATACGGCAACAATCCGTTCGGACTGACTTCCTCAAACTGGTTCTCCTTAGGCCACCGAAGCTACACCTAGTCAGTACGAGATGGGTGACCGGTTGGGGATACTAGGCGCTGTAATCAAATCTCCTCTGGCCGGGATATACATTATGTGCAGGACCGCATGTGAATTTTATATTCCTTAGAAATTCCATCTTTGCGTGGAAGCCGGATGGTCGACTAGGACGAATATCACACTCGGACGAAGACAAGGAGCGGGCAATCATGACCTGTACAGTGAACGCACACGGACAGTTTCTACGCGCTGTGGGCCCAGCCGACTGACCAATGAGTTCAGCGCGTCCCGCAACAAGGCGATTCCCCCCATGTTGATCGGTAACTGAGTCTTCGGCATACATCAGCCATTCTCAGTTACAACGACAAATACCCCAAAACAAAACAAAACAAAAACAAAAGGGGGGGAGGTGTCTACCAGCTCCATGCCTATCTTCACTGTTTTAATCCATGTTTTCAGTTGGCTCTCTTTGCGCAGTGTCCAGCTAGGGGTTGAACTTGGACCACGAGATGAATTCCTTCTCAGGCCATCAAAACATATATTCAAACTAGGGAAGTCTTAGATTCACTGATGTATTTTTATGTTGAGCTAGCAAGTCCCGTAAGATCTCATCAGCTCTCGTTCTTTTTATGGAAAGAAAAACATTTATTCTAATTATTTAAGTATTCTATAACATTTTTGGAGACGAGACAGTCAGAATTTATAGAAATAATTACCCTAAGCACAGTATTTTTTATCATCATCAGTATTATTATATGTATTATCATTTTACTAGTAGTAGTAGTAGTAGTAGTAGTAGTAGTAGTAGTAGATGAAGAAAACGATGATGAATGCTTGTAATGATCTAGGAAACCCCTGGCATCTCATGAGTTCTTCATGCTAAATATTTTCTAATTCTGTCCAATAACTTTGAAGCCTATAAGTGATTATCATTTTCAATAGTAGCTATATTAGTTGCGATTGGTCGTATTGCAAGAAAATATAAAGTGAAACAAACTAGTTGTACTAAACAACATTGTCAACTGTTATTGTCTTAATTCAACCATTTTTCTAATTTTTTCTCTTCCTTTTCTTCATTTTTACTTCTTTCTTTCCATTTTTATCGTTCGTTTAAGAAGTACAAATCCATTATATCACCATCCATCAATCTCGTATAAATCATTTATTTACAGTTTCGAACTTTATACGTTATTGCTTATTATAGACAGAGCCATGGACGACCATAGCACGACGGATCCTGATGCCGATTTTTGGATTTTCATTAGCGATCCTAACACCTCTTGGTGCCAAATATGTTCGCCATGTGTGGTCCTGCTAGGAACCGGAGTTCCAGAAACCCTAACCACGGATTTTAGGGGATGGGGTCTTCTCGACGTGGATTTGAAGGTAGGCATATCTTTGATCCAAAAGCGACATGTCGGCTCCTTTTCGTCGCTACTACCGAATACAATTCATGTCGTGCCTGGGACAAATTGTATTTAATCCATAGATGGGGCCCGGACAGGTACTTCAACATGATCAGTGGACTCTGGAGTAATTATAACGAAAAGGGTGACCCCCCCCCCACTTCTCTTGGATTTCAAATTTAGCCCTCGCACCCGGATTCGCAGATTTATTGTCAACAAAAAATTGTTGTATAAAGTGCGGAATATGTATCTTAGTCAGCAACTTTTTCGGAATTTTCGAAGGAATTCTGAGACAGATTGATTTATTACGTGTTTCAAATATTTATTATGCCATCGTTTCATAGATCGATCTATAAACCTGCTCGGTACTGGTTGGATGGAGTAATTTGATTTATGGAACTTGCCAATAAATACATATTAGGTACTGATAGAGAATGGAACACAATTTCCGCCAACTCTGCATTGTCATCATCCGGCAGTTTCCGTAAGCCGCTGGAAATAGACGATGCGAAGACTGCCAGGCGATAAGGACGTTGCTGCTTCAAATCAATACATTTTTTTTGTTTATACTTAGAAAACTAAAAATAAACAACTTTTTTTAATATAACATCAACAAAAATAACTAAACAAATGTTAATGATTAAAACAAATTTTCAATAATTTATTTTTATATAGAACGAAGAAAACAAAGCTAATCAACTGTTAATAAACCTTTTTTTCTAAGAAAACCCTTTTTTAGATAAAATGATTTGTTTTTTATAGATAAAACGAACAACACCGTTAATAATAAATTTTTTTTCAAGAAAAGTTTCAAATAACATAATCTACTGATAGATCTATTTTTTTATACATAGAAAACTGGTAAAAATTTTTTTTTATATACACATCGAAAAATCAAAACAAGTATTTTTCGACAAAATTTATATGAATGATTTTTTAAAACCTTTTTGACTTTTTCACCCTCTCTTGTTTCTCTGTTTCACTTTCTTCCACATCCGGTAGACGTGATTAGTTGTTGCCCTCGTTAGCGGGTTCATTATGGTTTACAGTCAGATGTTTATAAGCCTCCTCTCCTAACTATACGCCTTCCAGCAGTCCGATAGCTGATTAGCTAATATTGTCTCAGCGCCTGTCAGTCTTCACGTCGGCTTTTTTCGGCGGCTTACGTAAACTGCCGGAAGATGTATACGCAAAGTTGGCGTAAATTGTGTCCCATTCCATATCAGTACCACATATTGTAATAGTGTAAAAGTACCACATATTGTAATAGTGTAAAAGTACCACGTATTGTAATAGTGTAAAAGTACCACATATTGTAATAGTATAAAAGTACCACATATTATAATAGTGTAAAAGTACCACGTATTGTAATAGTGTAAAAGTACCACATATTGTAATAGTATAAAAGTACCACATATTTGTATAGTGTAAAAGAACCACATATTGTAATAGTGTAAAAGTACCACATATTGTAATAGTGTAAAAGTACCACATATTGTAATAGTGTAAAAGTACCACATATTGTAATAGTGTAATAGTACCACGTATTTTGATAGTGTAAAAGTACCACATATTGTAATAGTGTAACAGTACCACATATTTTAATAGTGTAAAAGTACTACATATTGTAATAGTGTAAAAGTACCACATATTGTAATAGTGTAAAAGTACCACATATTTTAATAGTGTAAAAGTACTACATATTGTAATAGTGTAAAAGTACCACATATTGTAATAGTGTAAAAGTACCACATATTGTAATAGTGTAATAGTACCACGTATTTTGATAGTGTAAAAGTACCACATATTGTAATAGTGTAACAGTACCACACATTGTAATAGTGTAAAAGTACCAGATATTGTAATCGTGTAAAAGTACCACATATTGTAATAGTGTAAAAGTACCAGATATTGTAATAGTGTAAAAGTACCACATATTGTAATAGTGTAAAAGTACCACGTATTGTAATAGTGTAAAAGTACCAGATATTGTGATCGTGTAAAAGTACCACATATTGTTATAGTGTAAAAGTACCAAATATTGTAATAGTGTAAAAGTACCACGTATTGTAATAGTGTAAAAGTACCACATATTGTAATAGTGTAAAAGTACCACATATTGTAATAGTGTAAAAGTACCACATATTTTAATAGTGTAAAAGTACCACATATTGTAATAGTGTAAAAGTACCACGCATTGTAATAGTGTAAAAGTACCACATATTGTAATAGTGTAAAAGTACCACGTATTGTAATAGTGTAAAAGTACCAGATATTGTGATCGTGTAATAGTACCACGTATTGTAATAGTGTAAAAGTACCACGCATTGTAATAGTGTAAAAGTACCACATATTGTAATAGTGTAAAAGTACCACGTATTGTAATAGTGTAAAAGTACCACATATTGTAATAGTGTAAAAGTACCACGTATTGTAATAGTGTAAAAGTATCACGTATTGTAATAGTGTAAAAGTACCACATATTGTAATAGTGTAAAAGTACTACATATTGTAATAGTGTAAAAGTACCACACATTGTAATAGTGTAACAGTACCACATATTGTAATAGTGTAAAAGTACCACATATTGTAATAGTGTAAAAGTACCACATATTTTAATAGTGTAAAAGTACCACATATTGTAATAGTGTAAAAGTACCACGTATTGTAATAGTGTAAAAGTATCACGTATTGTAATAGTGTAAAAGTACCACGTATTGTAATAGTGTAAAAGTACCACATATTGTAATAGTGTAAAAGTACCACATATTTTAATAGTATAAAAGTACCACATATTGTAATAGTGTAAAAGTACCACATATTGTAATAGTGTAAAAGTATCACATATTGTAATAGTGTAAAAGTACTACATATTGTAATAGTGTAAAAGTACCAGATATTGCAATAGTGTAAAAGTACCACATATTGTAATAGTGTAAAAGTATCACATATTGTAATAGTGTAACAGTACCACACATTGTAATAGTGTAAAAGTACCAGATATTGCAATAGTGTAAAAGTACCACATATTGTAATAGTGTAAAAGTACCACATATTTTAATAGTATAAAAGTACCACATATTGTAATAGTGTAAAAGTACCACATATTGTAATAGTGTAAAAGTATCACATATTGTAATAGTGTAAAAGTACTACATATTGTAATAGTGTAAAAGTACCACATATTGTAATAGTATAAAAGTACCACATATTGTAATAGTGTAAAAGTACCACATATTGTAATAGTATAAAAGTACCACATATTGTAATAGTATAAAAGTACCACATATTGTAATAGTGTAAAAGTACCACATATTGTAATAGTGTAAAAGTATCACATATTGTAATAGTGTAAAAGTACTACATATTGTAATAGTGTAAAAGTACCACGTATCGTAATAGTGTAAAAGTACCACTTAGTGTAATAGTGTAAAAGTACCACGTATTGTAATAGTGTAAAAGTACCACGTATTGTAATAGTGTAAAAGTACCACACATTGTAATAGTGTAAAAGTACCAGATATTGCAATAGTGTAAAAGTACCACATATTGTAATAGTGTAAAAGTACCACTTAGTGTAATAGTGTAAAAGTACCACGTATTGTAATAGTCTAAATGTACCACATATTGTAATAGTGTAAAAGCGGCCACTACCAATAGAAACATTTTAAAATGGATCATAAATCAAATTTTCCCGACATTTTACTTAAGGTTTAGGCATGTGCACAATGAATTAAAGAGATAATGCACAACCGATTTTTAGACCAAAAGGACAAATACTTTTTGCAGGAATCGGACTACTGATTAAAACCGACTACAGGGCTTGGTCGAGTCCCACCGTTTGTGTAAAAATAAAGAGAAAACAAACTTCGGGTTTGCGCTGATTACTCTATAATTGTCCATTACTGAGTCCCAAAGAGATATTCACAAAATCAAATCTAGGTAGAACATTCTTAAAACTCGACTTATCCGATGCATATCTACAAATAGCATTGGAATATTAATGTACAAATTTATTATAATGGAGTAAGATCAAGTTCAGTTTACTCCTATGGGTTTTATTCCAGCAAACGGTTCGAATCTGCATGTCATCCCCTGATCACGAAGAACCGACACCAGAATCCACATCGAGTTATGCAACATTCAGAATGTTATTATATAGCTCACACCTATATATGTTTATAATTTCTATTTGAAGCAAAATATCGCCACTGATAGAATGTATGAACTAGTTCGTGGTAATTGCACGAAATAGTATTTAATTGTTCAGCAGCTTTTGTAGAGAAACCAGCTAATCGGCCATTTATCCAATCATCTCATCCCACTCAGGATTATGTTATTAATTAAGTGTTCTGGGATTCGTCTAGTTTATAATGTACTGACCAATTGTCGATAATAAACGTTAAGTGTTTCAAAACTTCGATCTATTACTTTTATAACAGTCTAAAAATTAATGCACAAAGTTGAATGAGTTCTACAATAATGGTAATCTTTTCTTTCTAATATATAAAGTAGAGACGATTTTCCCCCTGTACCTTCTCGGAGTATAGGAAAATAACCACATGCATCACAGGCTACTAAACTCACCACTATACTACACTTATTCACTCGAGCGTGTTTTAGTAAATTGGTTATTATTTTCTTCTACTTAACACTAAACATTATATTTGGCCCACCATCCACGTCTCTCCGAAAAACCAACTCCATATAGGTGGTAGCAAAAACTTTTCTCCCTAACAATTCTGTACTGTCACTCTACTCATCGACACCGGGAACTAATACACACAGTTTAATTTTCACAAAACACCGGTTCTTATTTATTATTTGCCTGGTATTAATTTAACACGGATGGCAATAATCAAGCTTAGGTTAATACATCTATTTTCACATGTATTTTTAACCCGGAAGCGTTGTGCAGGCGGTAAGAAAGCATGTTTTATGATCGCAAGTTTTAGCGTTCGATCCCATTCTACTCTACCACTTTTTTCTTTTTTTTTTAATTTAAAACATTCGCCAACACGGTAGACGGGTGAGAAAAAACAATAGGCCGTTTCTTTTTTTTATTTGACGTCATGCAATAGGTAGTATTTTCTCCCGTGCAACGCCGGGCGACGGGTTCCGCTAGTGAGATATAAAGTGTATGTAACAAATAACCGGTAAAGTGAACCCCTGAAGAGTTTATTATTGGTATCTTGTAAAAATTACTCATCCATATACACATTTAACACGTAAAAGATTAATATGGCACATCGTTAAAAACTTACACGACTAAATAGGAACATACATACACAAAAGATCAAACTAAAAATTACAAGGTTTTATTATTGTTCAATAGTTCACGTTCCGGCGATTTCAAAGATTTTTCGTTTTTTTTTATTGCTTCCTTTTACTGCTGGAGTGTTTGATCATGGCCACCGAGAGTTGACAAGGCCAAGCAACTAACTTCCTGCCCCCCTCTGACGTCACTGCATTCCGTGTCAAAACAAGGACCGTTGTAATAACAATAAGAAGGCATTTCGACTTCTCCATTCACTAAATAATCCATCAAAATTCAGGAAATCAACCAATTTTAATGAAATTTTCAGTATTTATTAATTAATGATCACGGAATATAATAAACCCATTACTTTATTATAAAGCTTGGTGCAAATGTATTATTTCTTGTAAACAAAAAACACCTTTACTAAAGTTATTCAAAATATCAAAACATGTTGACCATACGATATTGTAAATATTTAAAACAAAGCATTAGAAAACTTTAAAAATTGCATGTAAAAAAAGAAAAGAAAAGAACACGATTCGATTCATCTTGAAACTGATCTTTATTCAATATAAATTTAAAGAAAATAATAATTCACGATCAAATACTGCAAAAAACTGAATTATGAATTACCATTATTTAAACTTCTAACCCAATCAACCGTAAGTAATTCAGACTTTGAAATTTGTTTAAAAATTATACAAAAAAAAGTTATAATATCGTATGGTCAACATGTTTTGATATTTTGAATAACTTTAGTAAAGGTGTTTTTTGTTTACAAGAAATAATACATTTGCACTATAAGAAACGTTTCCAACCACCAATTATAATGTTTAATAGAAACCTTCCCGAGAATCCAACGTTCACGAAACATGGAATGGAATAAGTAGATAGATGTTGCCAAGTCTGTTGCAAAAAAGTTATGTTTTGTTCTTCCGAACAAGGAAAATCCTCATATCCGCCAGTATCCTATATCTCTCTTAAGCCACCATTCGTCCGTGTATGGACTATTTTATTATATTCCGTGATCATCAATTAATAAATACTGAAAATTTCATTAAAATTGGTTGATTTCCTGAATTTTGATGGATTATTTAGTGAATAGTGAAGTCGAAATGCCTTCTTATTGTCATTACGACGGCCATTGTTTTGACACGGAATGCAGTGACGTCATTTTCTAGCCAACCGGCCTGTAGTAACTCTCGGTGGCCACGGTTTGAAGCGAGATGAAAAGCCGGTGCAAAGTGGAAAGTGTTCCTTCGGATTATAGTTTAAGAAATTATTCAGAATGTTTTCATTTTTAATATAGATGCCTTTTTTTTTAAGTACATGTGATATGATAATAATATATTTTATTTATAATTTAACAGTTTAGAGTAAAACAAAAAAATATGCTAGAATTATCCATTTGTTAAATTCATTTTTTTTAATCAATTAATATATTAAGATCTGACAAAAAACATTTCAAATAAGGATTTTTTGAAATGTAATTATTAGTTTTTATTAATACATTAAAGAGAAAAGCAATTTTTTAAAACTGTAAAGAAATAATTAATAAAATGTATTATCATAGCCTATTTTTCGTTTTTATTCCAAACACTTAATTTATTAATAAATTGATTTTTTATGTAAATATTTGTTTTTAAATATATTAAACAAAAAAGCAATTTGAAAAACATTAAAAAATAATGAAATTATTATAGCATATGAAATTATCATAGCATATTTTTTATTTTATTTCAAACACTTAATTTATTAATAAATTGATTTTTTTTATGTAGATATTTGTTTTTTAATATATTAAACAAAAAGGCAATTTGAAAAACATTAAAAAATAATGAAATTACTATAGTATATGAAATTATCATAGCATATTTTTTATTTTATTTCAAACACTTAATTTATTAATAAATTGATTTGTTTTATGTAAATATTTGTTTTTTAATATATTAAACAAAAAAGCAATTTGAAAAACATTAAAAAATAATGAAATTATTATAGCATATGAAATTATCATAGCATATTTTTTTATTTTATTTCAAACACTAAAATTATAAATATAATGTATTATTATCGTATTATATTTACTTTAGATTAAATACATTATCATTAAAAATAAAAACATTCTGAATAATTGCTTAAACTATAACCCGAAGCAACACTTTTCATCGGCTTTTCATTTCGCTTCAAACAGTCTCGCAGCAAAATGAAAGCCACCAAAAAAAGAAAAATCTTTAAAATCGCCCTATATTCCTATAGATCTACAATGTTTTATAAACAAGAACAATCCTCAATTTTTACTTCATATTACGTTGCCTCATACGACCCGTCTTGACTGGAACTGTTTTCACATAACACGGATCGACTTCAACCAAAAAGGTGTCTTTTTTGAGACACCTTTTTGGTTGAAGTATGTATGAAACAGTGTCTTTTTAATTATGATAATGGTGTATATCGCCTAAAAATGTAAAATAAAAAGAAATTGCATAGGGTGGATTTCTAACGCTTTCATGAGATACTCATGGATGGCTCTGCTCTTGAGGAGAAATCGACTATGAAACTTTTTGGTCTTTCTCTCTCATAAAATCATTCTTGGAATTCATACATTAGATCCATTGCTCTTTCTGCTTCTCGTAAAGTCGATTCTCTCTATCGCTTTTAACACTTTCTCACACCTGGGACTATTCTCTATCTCTACAAATCCACCATCGAACAATGTATGGAGTACTGTTGTCATACTTGGGCTAGTGAATTTCTGTCTCATTTGAGGGTTATTGATAAGGTGCAGAAACGTATCTGTAATTTGATTTTGCCTACACTTTCTTCTTCTCTACACACTATCTCTCACAAACGTGATGTTGCTAGTCTCAGTCTTTTCTATAAATACTATTATAGCATGTGTTCTTCAGAATTATGTGATCAATTCCCCGCTTCTTTTGTTCCAGCTTGTTTGACTCGTTGGTCTAGTGGTCTCCATCAATTCGTGTTTTGATACCCCTTGTAATACGGTTTCCTATTCCAGTAGTTTTGTTTCCAAGTACCACATACTTGTGGAACTCTCTTCCTGTTGACTGTTTTCCTCTATCTATAATCTTGGTCTTTTCAATAATAAGGTCAATAGTCATCTTCTGTCTTTGCGATAATTATATTTCGTTCTTGTCAGCTCCTTACATCAAGTGGCTTTATGCCTTGTCTGGAGCGATTTCCATTAAAAAAATATTTCAATAATTTAAATTTCTATATTTATGATGTTTTTATATTATAAAATAGTATATTATGTATATATTTTCAGTATTTTCTTCAACAATGCTCAATACTTGAGTAGAGCTTTAGTATTTGTATGAAAATATACTTATGTCACGTAAGCTACAGAGAAAGGTTTGTGTTTCATTCGCGAGGGAAATCGTTTATACTACATAGTCATTTCACTCTCTGCTACTGACTGACTTCTCGCAGCCTGGACCCTCGTCCAGCGCTCTTAGTAGCCACGGCTACTACTTTTCCTTATCAACTCATCATGTCAACCCAAATTTTCGATGTACTTGCATAAAATTTTTCTTAAAATTATCATCCTGAGGAAGTCTTACAATAAAGACAAAACGTTGATGAATATATAAAAAAATATCTCTTGGTTTTTCCTTTTCCATTTCCCACTATATATATATATACATATATATATATATATATATATATATATATATATATATATATATATATATATATATATATATATATATATATATATATATATATATATATATATATATATATATAAGAGTTCAACAATTTAAATAATGTTTAAATAATATTTAAACCAGGTTATTTAATTTAAAAAATGCAAACAACACGTGATTTTTACGAACGTCTCGAGAAAAAAATGATTTATTAAATGGGTTCTCAAAAAAGAAACAATTTCCCAAGAACCCAAAAATAAGTAAACACATTTCAAATATCTACCATCATATGAATTTAATTGCTATTATTAGGCAGATATTGCCATTTTTATGGCTTCACGAAAAAGCACATTGTGTCTGACTTAGAACATCGGCTGATGTAAGAATATAAACCTTCCGGCAAATATCCGTCTGGCTACCGCCACTTTAAAAAACTTTATTTACTTCCTCAATGTACCTAAAACCAAACGGAACTTCCATGAACAGGGTTCTTTTCCAATACCTTCTCATCTGTGGAACATAATACCACGAGACTGCTTCCCTGCTGACTACACTATAGTCGTCTTCAAGTTCAATGACAACAAATACTTATCGAGCCGCTCAGTTTTAAGTAAACAAATCCTACTCTTTTCAACATCATTTCCAATCCTCTCATAATATTGTACATTATCTAATTGACAATCTCATTCAGTTTTATCCTCGAGTGGCCTTTAGAACTTAATAAGTAATGGCTCATTATTATTAAAATATTAATGAAAATCACATTTTTACATTTATGGATGGTCCGCAAACATATACTTTGTCTCAAACCCGCCTAACCACTAGCTGAATCTAATAATACTAAATAAACAGTGACAATATGCGTTCACGCGTATAATATAAAAACGTAGATTTAAATAAATATGCCTTAATACAAGCGTCTATAAATTCGTACGATTGATAAACATAAAATATAAATGATTAAACTCGTGTAATTTTTTTCCGGAAACGAAAGAACAGAGAAACGTGGTGCGAAAAGGAACGTGTGAAAAATACGAGGACTGTGCGATAGGAGTATTTGTGTTACATACCGACAGCCGTTACTTCAATGGGAAAGTTTACGCGACACTTGGGGGTCAGAGGTGGCCACAGAACGGAAGTTAACGAAATCAAGTGACTTCCGCAGAAATAATTCTGGCTTTTCCTGGCGAAATTTCAAGCAGAGAAGACATGTAAAAAGCAGCCCCAAATGGGGAGCGCACAATGTAGCGGGACGAGAAATCCGTCTATCTATCTGCCTATCTTTCTCGCGCACGCACGCAAGTAACCCGTCACTTTTAAACAACGGTTGGCCTTTGACTGTTCAGTTCTGTTTAATAAACCTTCTCAAAACCAAAATAATCTGCGCCCGAGAGACTGTTTTCACAGACG
>OY744542.1:46060186-46065186 GCA_963556195.1 Sepiola atlantica
TTCTTTTGGCCATGTGACGTCACGTCTGCTTCTGGTACACAGAAGGTAAAACTGACACACTAGTACATTAAGCTTACCTTGACTGACCCCTATTTTCTTGTTATTCTAAACTAACAGAATTATACTCGTCTAATATTTAACAGTATTGTTTGTAGTTTGGCATTGGGATGACAACTGAGGGTTTTTTTTTACTCCTATCTCTTTTCAAATACCATTGTTATGTTTCTTTAGAGGAGTACTTCGTTTTATTTTTTGACGTTGGTGAAAAACACCTTATTTTCGGGGTTTAAATGTATTTACATTAATAGTAAACTTATTACAAATTATTTGAACACAATACTTAAACAAATAAAATTCATCTTACATGTTTTTAGTAATATACTACGATATTCATTGATTCACTTCCTAAGTGATAAAGATGTAGAAGATTGCATTATTAGTCGGCCTTTACTTTATAGTACGTATTTTTTTGTTAATATAATGTAAATTAATATATATATTTTTATTAATATTTTTATTAATTTTATATGTACATAAAAGTAATCCATGGACACGTGTTTCTAGCTCACAGTCGCCATCAGCATGGCTAACTTAGACAAGGATCGAACCGTCGGTATTTCAGAGTTAATTGCTAGATGAAAACCAAGGCGAAAATTCAAATAAATACTTAAATATCGAATATTTAGCTTCATTTTGCTTTCAAAGTTAACTCACAGAGAATCGATCTGCATAATATAGAATATTTCGTTTTTATTATAACTGATATATATATATATATATATATATATATATATATATATATATATATATATATATATATATATATATATATATAGAGAGAGAGAGAGAGAGAGAGAGAGAGAGAGAGATACTTTATTACAGGGTTGAAAAAGGAAAATGTTTCCAAAAGCATCTATAGAATATCATAACACAAACGAAAAACAAACCAACATGAAATTAGGATTCACCTAGTTTCTAAAATCGTCCAAAACACTCAGTACGAAATAGTAAGTTACACATTGATTTATTTATTTATTAATGTTTATTTACTTTATCACCAACATTTGTTTTGTTCTTATAATTTTCAAATCCACACACACACACACATATATATATATATATATATATATATATATATATATATATTGTGTGTATTTAGGCAGCATTTTCTTATTTATGCAAACATTGTTAAAAATAACAGAAGTCGTATTTATTGTTTTTTATGTTCTCCAACAATGATCTCTTAGCAAATGTTGGTTCAAAAAAGTGAGACTTATTTCAATGTATCTATGAATTTTGTACCGCGAAACAGATTTTAAGTTTCGAAAGACAATGGATAATTAAAGCAAGGGTTGTGCAATCACAACCGCACCTGAACGTGAACTGCCATTGTTTGAGAAAGACTAGTGTTATTTGAAAGGTGTTCCTCTTCTTAAACTAGATGCACAGCCAAATTTGCGACGCTAGACAATCAATCAATATATATATATATATATATATATATATATATATATATATATATATATATATATATATATATATATAATGTATTTTTATGTAATTGATTTTATTGGTGATTGCATTATTATTAGGACGTATTTTTCGTTAATATATATATAATCATGGACATCTGTTTATCAGCATGGTTAACTTAGACAAGGATCGAACCGTCGATATTGATGTCTATAGTCCAGCGTCTTACCATTGGACCACGACGCCCTGTCTAGAAATATTCACGATTTTTATCCCCTAAATATTTCATGTATTTTTATGTAATTGTTTTTATTGGTGATTGCAGCGTTTGTTTCTTTTTGCTTACTACTATTATTTCGATTGTTTCACTTCCTAAGCGATAAAGATGCAGAATATCGCATTATTAGTCACCCTTAACTTTATAGGACGTATTTTTCGTTAATATATATATATATATATATATATATATATATATTTCTTAATTTTATACATATATATATAATTTTTTAATTATTTATTTAAAATAAAATTAATACTATATATATATATATATATATATATATATATATATATATATATATATATATATATGTATATATTGTGTGTGTAGCTAGGCAACATAATTTTATTTAGGCAAACATTATTAAATAACACGGAGTGTATTTGCTTGAGAAGACTTTTTTTATTTTTTCATATTATATTCCAGTAACCATGTTTTTATTTTATTATTTTTATTTTTATTTTTTCACATTTCCAAAAAAACATAACATTTCTGTGAGATATATTTTTACGGTCTGTTTCATTTGTTTTGTGACAAACAACATTTTTATGTCAATATCGTCTCTGCAACATTACAAAATCATCAGAAAAATTCACAAAGAATAAAAAGTTCTTAGATTAAAGTGTCTTGAAAAAACCTATGGGTGAAACCAAACAAAAAACAAAGAAAAGAGCAAACTCACACGTGGGGGAACCCGCTAGTACGCCATTTTGAATTTTTCTAATGATTTTGTAATGTGGCAGAGACGATATTAACATAAACATTTTGTTTGACACAAGACAAATAAAACGGATTATAAAAAATATATCTCACAGAAATGTTACGTTTTTTTTGGAAATGTGGGAAAATAAAAATAAGAATAATAAAATAAAAACATGGTTATTTGAATATAATAAGGAGAATATTTTGAAAAAAATATTAAGAACAACCTGGACAACGCATTTCCTTATGTTTTTTAAAATAAATTATTTATTTATCTTAAAAACTTTAGCACTTTCGGTGTTATACACCCTTGTCAAAAGTATAAGCATATTTTCCCCCCTTTTTTCATTCTACCCTATTCATGTAATCGCGTGCTACACACACCGGCATATCAACATTAATCTTTGATAACATCAAGACGAATTTCAACTTGACTGCGATGAATATGTCTCAATCAAGAAGGATTAAACGAAAAAAGAAGAGGAAACAAATATGCTTATACTTTTGACCAGGGTGTATATCACTAAAAGTGCTCCAGTTTTTAAGATAAATAAATAATTTATTTTAAAAAACATAAAGAAATGCGTTGTCTAGGTTTATACAAATATTTTTTCAAAATATTCTCTTTATTATATATATATATATATATATATATATATATATATATATATATATATATATTATATATATATATATATCTATATATTGGTACAGAAAAATTAGTACAACATTCGTACCGTCGGTTTCAAGCACAGAAAGACTTAGTCAATATTATGAATATCGTATATTTGGCCGTTACTGTTTTGGGGTTAATAAATAAACAAACAATATTTCTATATAAATCCCGTCAATATTATGAATATCGTATACGATATTCATAATATTGACGGGATTTATATAGAAATATTGTTTGTTTATTTATTTATTTTTTTAATTTTATATCTCTCTAAATCTTCTCTGGTTTAAAACTCAACTGTTACTTTTCACCCCTACCCTTTATTTTTCAAACCTTATTAAACCTTCTTTACACTAAATGTAAACAAACAGACATAACACTCTAAGCAAATAACACGTCCAAACGAGAGTGACACGTGACTTCACATTTCCGAACCAGATGACAACAGTAGCCGAAGAGAGCCGGATGGCTATGTCCTTCTGTGCTTGAAACCGACGGTACGAATGTTGTACTAATTTTTCTGTACCAAGATAAATAAATATTACGCTTTTAATTTTTAATTTTTAACTTTAATTCTCAATTAATCGAGCACTCTGCTGGGATTTTTGCTGCTATATTACAAAGAAGTAATGTATATATATATATATATATATATATATATATATATATATATATATATATATATATTATATATATATATATATATATATATTATATATAAAAAAATACGTTTAGCTTTTACCATGATTACTAGTAGAGACTAGCAGTTTCCAAAAGCTTTGGAAAAGAAAAATTCACAATTAGCGGTAATGTCGGCTTTTTCATTTACACGCAAGAAAATCGATAAACGTTGCCACCTTTTAGTGCTTATTGGTTCTGGTTTGGTTTTATGTTTTCACGTATCAAATTCAAATGAATTTAGCGACCTTAATTAGTGATCGTCCAGCATTGTCCGTTTATCTGAGTTTTTGCTCTTTTTTTATCCAGAACATTTGAACGAGTTTAATTGATTGATGAGACCGACGTACGCCGGCATGAACAGGCAACAACTTGAAATATAGCTCGCTGGAGAGTCACGTGGCTGAATGAAGTCTATACACAAACAGACGATTGAGAGAAAAATAATGGCAATGTCTCAATTCATCTCGCACTTAGATCGGAGAAGAAAATGACAGGAGAAAAAAAACTGCAAGTCCCTGATTTAAATATACACAAAAACGCACGGTTTTATCTTTTATAAAGAAAGTTGTAATACATATATATATATATATATATATATATATGTGTGTGTGTATAACGTAAGGTCTGTGTATATATTCTATATTATAAAGATAAAAGGTATATTTCTCTTTGTCTTTCTCTCTCTCTCTCTGTATATATATATATATATATATATATATATATATATGTGTGTGTGTGTGTGTATGTGTTTGTGTATGTGTGTGTTTGTGTATGTGTGTGTGTATAAAGTAAGGTATGTGTATATACTCTATATTTATAAAGATAAAAGGTATATTTCTCTTTGTCTTTCTCTCTCTCCCCCCTCTCTCTCTCTCTTTCTATATATATATATATATATATATATATGATTATTTTTATTTAGACAAACATGTACGAAATCTGAGACACTGGCATGTCGATGGTATCGATAAACAGCTATGATAAAATGAGACATCAGACAAAATTAAAATCCGATCTTAACCTTAGATCATATGTGGAAAGATAAGCTTCTTTCCACATATGATCTACGGTTAAAATCGAATTTTAACTCCGCCTGATGAGATCTCAGTTTATAATAGCTTTTGATCGATAACATCGACATGTCAGTGTCACAGATTTTGTACATGTCTGTGTAAATAAATATAATCA
>OY744542.1:46077686-46090186 GCA_963556195.1 Sepiola atlantica
CTTGCTTCGGAAGGGGTCCTTTACTTATTCTAAAAAAAAAAATTTAAAAAAATCAATAAATAAAAAAGTTATGAATTTTTAAAAATAGGACCCTTATTTTTGCCACCCTGTATATGTAAAAAAAGCACAAATATGCAACATTGCGGCGATGGGGCAAGGGCTGGAGCTTGGTAGACAGTATGGGACCTATTAGATTAGAGATTCTTTTTTTGAACCCTGTATAAGAAGGGGGTACTGGTGGCTTGTCCACCGGCTACAAACGTTACAACAGTACTCTATGAATTAGCGAATGGTGGATATGTAGAGATATAAAATACTGGCAGGTGTGAGAAGTTTTCTAGCACGGTAGAGGGAGCCCACTTTCTTTGTAGCAGTCTTGGAAGTATCTTCTATGCATTTGTTTCAATGCATGTTGGACTCTCTGAAAGGGTGTTATTAGTTATACAATTGGTGTTTGGAAAGGTTTCATATACTTGTTAAAGGAAAGGAGCTTCGTGTTAGTAGCATTAAATGTTACCATTCATTTATGTCCTCATTCAACTACAGACTAAGGTTCATTTTCTAAAGATTTCAGCCATTGCCGAATATATGTGCGCGTTCGTGTTACCCATATGTCTCGTATAGAGCCTGATATCATCGGCAAATATACCCATCTCAGACACAATTGCATCAGTGAGGTCGTTTATGAAGATCAAGAACAATAATGGTCCAATAATCGACCCCTGGAGTAAACCCGCATTAATATCATGTTATTTTGATGTACTACCATTGAATGCAAACTTGGATCTTTCTTTGGGTAAGAATAGGGATTTGATTATATTAAATATTCGTCCAGTAATACCGTACGAATTACTTTTTTATGATAATATGATAAGACCTTCATGCCAGACCTTGTCAAAGGCTTTTGATATATCAAGCGCTACAGCCCTAGCTTTACCTGCCTCGTCTAGTGTATTGTATATGCGTTCAGAGATGAACGTTAGGATATCTGCTTTTATATTTGTCATGTTTTATTTTTTCATAGTTTTGTTAGTGCATGTGGCAGCACTATTGCATACCTTAGATTTCTCCCTCTTACCGTGTAGAGGTTGGTCGTGTCGTCTAGTGGATGAATTCTTTCTTCTTTCCTTCCTGCCGTGAGCCACGCCGTCCGTTGTCTGCAACAAAAGCCTCATGACGCACTCCGAAGACAAACTCTTCTTTAAATTTAATTAATTTTATTACAAGCGTTGTTATTTCAACTGGGAGTCATTCACTACGTCGAGAGAGAGGGAGAGAGAGCAAATCACTACTTTATCGTAGTTAGTTAACAATTATTTTCTTAACCATTCATAGATATGGGGGGAAGGATTTCTCTCGCTTGTATTCCCTTAAGGGAAATATTTCCCTTATCTGTTGTAAATTACATTTTAACAATCACGTCTCATCGGTTTGCTTCCAAAAACCCAGACTGACGAAACACTCGCTTCTCACGAGAACAAGTGACGTCACAGAGCCTCTCGCAGGTGCAGACTGACCCTTGATCTGGGGTCTCGTCACACTGTAACCTTGTCACGTCTGTTAGCTCTGACTGTGAGAACATACCCTATTCTGCACTCGACTGCATCCGCGTTAATTCGCGCAAGTCAAACCAACGATTTCCAACAGATACGTCCATTCCCATAGGGCCATTATCCAACAGCACCAGACCCAGAGTTATGCCACATCTTATCCTGTTACAAGAATATTGGTGATCTATTCAATATGCAGAAACAACAGTGCACTATTACGCACAGTGTTTGATGTTTACAATAAATAATGTTGACCAGTGTTTATTTCAATGATCTATAACACAGAAACCAATCGTTTCCGTACTTATATAAACTTATAGAACATAATCCTGAAATAATGCCACCGATTTTCCGAACACCCTGTATATATATATATGAACATTACTAATGCGAGACAAAAGAAGTTCATTTTCCAGCAAATGACTGTTAAAAGGCTTTTACGGCTTTTCATTTCATTCAGACCGACGTAAACATCACGTGACAATATCATATTTTTTTTTTATCAATGGCCGTTTTCTAAGAATCTCGTTGAAATTTTAAAATAGATGTGAAAATGAAACCTACGAAAAATCTCGATTGAGCGTGAGTTGATCTTAAAATGTGCAAAAAAAAAACAACAACATAAAACAAACTGATTATGTTGGTAATGTACATTTTTAATTGCCCGTAAACACAATGTTTTATATATTTTGTTCTTTCTTAACAAAAATAAAAGTAACAAGAGACAATACGTACATTACGTTTCACGAACATAAAACCAGTCTAACAATTAAGTATCTTTATTGTTAATGGAAAAAGAAAGAACAATTCAACTAGATTAAATAAAACAGTAGACACGCACACCGAAAAGGATATATATATATATATATATATATATATATATATATATATATATTAAAAATAACCGACAATTTTTGTCTGGTTATTTTAGTGTTGATCCCTCCAATTTTCCGGATTAAAATCTTAATCTCGGAAGGAAATTCTCGTAGACAATACTAAAATCCTAGAACATAATACTAATACACAAAAACTCCACATACTAGAAGCTTTACTCATTAAAACTAAAAAACCTGCTATTAACAAGATTAATTTTAACACTAGTACTAATATACTTAAATGCTTATAATACCTAATACACATAGTTAAATTTTCCCGCCATAATTAATTATAAATCTCACTCACGGTCTTTACCTGTTTGTCATTATTCCACTGACGACTAACCCAGATGGGTCAGAAAGTACTCTGGACCAACATGTACATTACGGCAGTTTCATCAGCCAATTTCCTTCCGAGATTAAGATTTTAATCCGGAAAATTGAAGGGATCAACACTAAAATAGCCAGACAAAAATTGTCGGTTATTTTTAATAATACGTGTCTTAAAGAAAAAATGCTGCCTCGATACACACACATATATATATATATATATATATATATATATATATATATATATATATATATATATTGTGTGTATTTAGGCAGCATTTTTTCATTTATGCAAACATTGTTAAAAATAACAAAATTCGTCTGTTTAATTATACTTTTGTTCAGTTTTTCTGATGGTCTTTTTTATTCTGTGATTTTGTTCTGAGATGCCATCCAGCGTTGCTGAATTTAACTCGTCAACGACTTCCTGGAACAATGTGAAAAAACACGTTCTATGCGCGTTTCTCCGCTGTCTTTTAAAGATTCTCTTCTTTCTTCAGCTTTTTTGTTCATTTACTTTTGACACCTGACTATGATTTGACGAAGAATCGTAAACGTTCGTGAAACCTGTGAAACCTATGGAAGATTTATTATTTTTTGGGATTTTAATACAAAATGACCATAAAAAAATCGTAAAAATAAAAAAGTATAATTGAACAGACGAATTCTGTTATTTTTAACAACGTTTGCATAAATTCTCTCCAAATATGATCTGAGGTTAAGATCGGATTCTAACTCTGCCTGATGAGATCTCAGTTTATAGTAACTGTTGATCGATAACATCGACATGCCAGTGTCGCAGATTTTGTACATGTCTGTGTAAATAAAATTATCATATATAAAGCTCTATTTTGATATTGAGCACTTTTTATAAACCCGGTTAAAATTCTCTGGATTACCACCCTGTGGATATTTTTCACCTGGATTATTACCATTATTATATATATATATATTCCAACTTACTTTTTCCCCTTCAATCTTGAACCGCAGCCATCTGGTCAAACACCTCCCTCCCCCTTCTTCCTCACCTCCCTCTCTGCCATCCACTTTACCCCTGCTCATCCCCCACCTCTTTCTCTTACCACCAGCCACAGTAGTCCTGGCTCACCCCATCCTTCCATTTTTTCCCCACTCATTCTTTTCTACATTCATTTCTATTTCTCCAACAAATACGGACGTCCACCCAGCAGTTGGCCACTATTTCATTCTATTTTTCCTCCCAATATGTCTACCCTACATGTATCTGTACTTGCATGACATTTTTTCTCTATTTTATCATCCTGATGAAGTCTTATAAATAAAGACGAAACGTTGATGTACACATAACAAACATCCATTTTTTGGTTTTCCTTTTTCATTTTCCCATCACGTCGGATTACTTTCATCCTTCTCTTCCCATATATATATATATATATATATATATATGTATATATATATATATATATATATATATATATATATATATAAATATATATATATATATATATATATATATGTGTGTGTGCGTGTGTGTGTGCGTGTATGTGTGTGCATTGTTTCATGCATGTACATAAAATGTTATGAGTAGATATAATCTGTATGTATCAATTTTCAGTGTTTAATAGTCTTTCATAAATATATATATATATATATATATATATAAATATATATATATATATATATATATATATAGGATGGCTTAGTATTATGACAGACTATTAAAATAAATAAATAAATGATAGTGTTAAATAGACAATAAAATATGTAAAATTAATATATCCTTATAGGATAAGAAATCCATTAACGATTCCTAAAGGTTTCTTATAGGATAAAGATTGTGAATTAATATATTAAAAAAAATGTGAGAGTCAAATGAAATAGTTGATTATAAGAAGAATATTTATGATTTTTTTGTTACCGATTGCAATAGCAAGAATACGTATGAAAGGTATCAGTATACAATTAAAATAGCTACTTAATTAATCATAGAAAAATATTTATTATGATAATTAATTTTTTTTTTAATAATACCGATAATATTCTTAATATTGAGGTGATTATTTGAAGGTAAGAGAAAGTTAAGTATGTACTTCCGGTGACTCACTAAAAACGGAAGTCAACTACCTTACGGATATAAATAAATAAAAGTATAATTTAAGGTAATAAAGTACAGAAGAAAATTAGCAGTTAAATCTATAAAACATTATAAGTTATTATGCCAAAATGGGACGAGCTTTTATTAGGATTTCACTGGCTGAGAATTATGGATGAAAAATACGAAAATTAGAATAGCGACGATGATCCATATATAATAATAAGCCGCGCGTGCGTTGTCCCCCTCTGTATGTGACTCGATGTGGCAAGTGTAAAATGCAATAAATTTGGGCAATTTGGGGCATTTTTTACCCCCCTTTGAGCCCTTAGGGGCGCGAACAAGAATTTTTCTGAGGTCAAGGATGCTCATTTTATATCCAGAACAATTGCCTCTACATTTTGGCCAAGTTTCAGAAAAATTGAATGGATGGATCAAACGTTATGGGAGAAAGGGGTCATTTTTTGCCATTTTGGGAGCTTTTGACCCCCTGGGGCGCGAACCAGATGTTTTCCAAGGTCAGCGATACTTATTTTCTATTCGGAACAATTGCCTCCACATTTTGGCCAAGTTTCAGAGAAATTGAATGGATGGATGAAAAGTTATGGAGCAAAACATGTCATTTCGGGGTCTTTTGACCACCTGGGGGGCTAACCAGATTTGTTTAAAAAATCGGAGAATGTCACTTTCTAACCTGACCAAGGTTACAACTTCATGCAAAATTTCAGAGAATTTCAATGGATGGTTACGGAGAAAAATCCGGACGGACATGCCTCAAAACATAAGTCCCCCGATTTTATAAATCGGGGGACCAATAATAAAATAAGTTATTGTAACGACTGTATTAAAAGGAAGTAGGAAGAATTAAATAGATAGATTAAATAAAGAAAAAAATGAAGGATGTGTTATATCTAGAAGGTGGGAGGATCGGTTGCCATTATTCAAGGCAACGAGTAATATATTGAATTCATAAAAACATACATATTCTTAATACAAGAATATAATTTTAAATGAAATAGGGGATATAGAAGAGAATCACATCATAATATAGATTGTTTTAAATTGTGGCTGCATAGCAATTTGACGCCGATAGAAATGTTTGTTTATGTAGGAATAAAAACCCGGGATTACTAGAGTTAATTAACAATCGTGCTAAAGGAAAATATGATACGTAAAATTGTTATTTCTTTATCTGATGAATAATTGTCAATTGCTATATATAAAATTTAAAAAATAGAATTAAATAAACAATTGCATTAATATCATATTTTTTATTTAGTTTTAAAAAGTTTTGAGGAAAAACACATGGGAGTTTTTAATTACAGATTGCGATAGCATGAATACGCATGAAAGGTATCAGTATAAAATTAAAAAAATATTTGGTGCTTGTATAATAAAAAGCCGAAAAAAGTTTTTTTTGTCTTTTAGTGTTGGAGAGGTAAATAAGGGGCAGGTAACTCTTCACAACAGCTCTAGTTTTCGAACAATATTTTTCTAGCCCTAACCCTAAACCTAACCCTAACCCTAAACCTCAGAATTTACATCCGAATAAGTGCGTTCCATCTACGATCGAACTAAACATCTTATTATAAGATTTACTTCATTTTGAACATTTTCAACGCTGCCTTCACAAAACCCCTTTTTTCCATCTTTAAATCTCATTTCACCGGACACCTTATCAACGGACATTCACCAACTGGACAGACTTCATATTTGTTTACACGCATACTCCTGCTGTCCATTACTTTATATTTTTTTCAAATTTTGAATTTTGGCTTTTCCACTGTCAACATCTACGTAATTCCTGTGGTGATAAGAATTTAATCTTTGAAAAGCCTTGGCTTAAGGAAAGAAAAAGTAAACATGTTTTTTTACAGAGTACACCTTGCATTGAACAATCGAAGTTGAAATAGATTTGTCATTCGTACATCTTTATCTCTCTTCTATCATTCATCTTGTTATATATATATATATATATATATATATATATATATATATATATATATATATATATATATATATATATATATATATATATATATATGAACATTACTAATGAAATGCAAATGAAAGTTTATTTTCCAGCAAAGGACTTTTAAAAAGCTTTTACCGCTTTTCATTAAGGCTGACATAAACAGCACGTGACACTGTCATTTTGTATCAATGGTCGTTTGATGAGAATTTCTTTATTCAATTTGTTTAGATAAATGTGAAACTGCAGCGTGAATTGATCTTGAAATGTAAAAAAAAACAACGAAAAACAAACTGATTACTTTGATAATGAAAATTTAGAATTTCCGTGAATAGAATGTTGTATGTATTTTTTTCTTTTGAACAAAAATAAAAGTAACAAGAGACAATACGTACATAAGGTTTTTGAACAAAAATAAAAGTAACAAGAGACAATACGTACATTAGGTTTTTGCACAAAAATAAAAGTAACAAGAGACAATACGTACATTAGGTTTTTGAACAAAAATAAAAGTAACAAGAGACAATACGTACATAAGGTTTTTGAAAAAAAATAAAAGTAACAAGAGACAATACGTACATTAGGTTTTTGAACAAAAATAAAAGTAACAAGAGACAATACGTACATTAGGTTTTTGAACAAAAATAAAAGTAACAAGAGACAATACGTACATTAGGTTTTTGAACAAAAATAAAAGTAACAAGAGACAATACGTACATTAGGTTTTTGAACAAAAATAAAAGTAACAAGAGACAATACGTACATTAGGTTTTTGAACAAAAATAAAAGTAACAAGGGACAATACGTACATTAGGTTTTTGAACAAAAATACAAGTAACAAGAGACAATACGTACATTAGGTTTTTGAACAAAAATACAAGTAACAAGAGACAATACGTACATTAGGTTTTTGAACAAAAATACAAGTAACAAGAGACAATACGTACATTAGGTTTTTCAACAAAAATAAAAGTAACAAGAGACAATACGTACATTAGATTTTTGAACAAAAATAAAAGTAACAAGAGACAATACGTACATTAGGTTTTTGAACAAAAATACAAGTAACAAGAGACAATACGTACATTAGGTTTTTGAACAAAAATACAAGTAACAAGAGACAATACGTACATTAGGTTTTTGAACAAAAATAAAAGTAACAAGAGACAATACGTACATTAGGTTTTTGAACAAAAATAAAAGTAACAAGAGACAGTACGTACATTAGGTTTTTGAACAAAAATACAAGTAACAAGAGACAATACGTACATTAGGTTTTTGAACAAAAATACAAGTAACAAGAGACAATACGTACATTAGGTTTTTAAACAAAAATAAAAGTAACAAGAGACAATACGTACATTAGGTTTTTGAACAAAAATAAAAGTAACAAGAGACAATACGTACATTAGGTTTTTGAACAAAAATAAAAGTAACAAGAGACAATACGTACATTAAGCTTCACAAACATAAATCCAGTCTAACAATTAAGTATCTTTATTGTTAATGGAAAAAAGAAAGAACGCTTCAACTAAAAAAATCAAGCAGCGCACGCGTTACGACTTGAGAGTAAAAAGATGACTTGGGTCTGGGGACCGAATTTTGCGACCAGCAGAAGTCATCTTCAACGCTGATGATTCTCGGTTAACCATGAAACACATAATAGAAAGTGGACCATGGGTCTACTTTCGGCAGCCTCGTAACTCTCGCTTCCCTCATTTTGTTCTTTAGTCTTCACATTCCATGAGCGATGTTTCTGACAAAGGGGGAACAATTGCTGTTTTCCGGGTTGGAATCTTTCCATTTAACACTTATCATTGGCTAGTTTTTTTACCTTGAAGTATTTTTTTAGCTCTTTACATCAAGTGGCTTCATGCTTCGTCTTGCGCGACTGCCATATATATATATATATATATATATATATATATATATATATATATATATATATATATATTACATTAATCAAATAGATATAT
Source organism: Sepiola atlantica (assembly GCA_963556195.1). Taxonomy (NCBI): domain Eukaryota; kingdom Metazoa; phylum Mollusca; class Cephalopoda; order Sepiida; family Sepiolidae; genus Sepiola; species Sepiola atlantica. The sequence continues at coordinate 46,086,461 of OY744542.1, forward strand.
GAAGTAAGGTATGTGTATATATTTTATCTCCTAAACTAATGAATGGATACTTATGAAGTTCTCTGCGCGTTTCTGCCGTCTTTTAAGAAATTCTCTTCTTTCTCCAGTTTTTTTAGTGTTCATTTGCTTTTGACACCTGAGGATGATTCGATGCAGAATCGAAAACGTTCGTGAAACCTATGGAATATTTATTTTTTATTTTATTTTGATACAAAAAAGACCATCAGAAAATTTGAAAAAATAAAAAAGGTATAATTAAACAGACGAATTCTGTTATTTTTAACAATGTTTAAACACAGGAAGATTGACCGGTTTCGTTCGGATCAACCAATGTCTGCAAAAAAGTTAAGATTTGAAATCTTGAACTTTCTGAAGACGTTCGTTGATCCTAACGAAATCGGTCGATCTCCTTCTGTGTTTAATTGGGTTACCATTCTTTCTTTGATATATATTCGAATTTTTTATTTATTTCAAATATGACACATACCAACAAAATATCTATTTAATATAATATTCAACGAAAATGTGTAAAACTGCAACTTGTTTCATATCTGCAACGAACCTGTTGGCAAGTGTGAGTAGGTAGTAGTATGATGTTGCATCAGCACACACGCTAAATAGGTAATCAGTATCTTAGATGTCACGGGCGAGTGTCATCGGTGTGTCATCTCCTAATTCAAGAGCCTCAACTTTTAAATCTGATCATTATAATTGTGGAGGTGATGGTGGTAAAGTGGATAACGACACGTACTACCGACCTGGGTGGGCCAAGTTCGAATCCAGTCGATTCCATAATACCACTTTCACTTAGGGATGTTGGCAACCATTACGTGGTCCTTCATTAAAAAATGCCATCAACCGGTCAACAAAATTATACCGTATTGATTCATACGTGTTTACTAGTAAGGACATTTTTTTTTATGATTCTCTAGTGTATTATGATTATTTGGATGCATATTTGTAGTGTTTTGTTATACCTGTAAAATTTCATGCCATTTGTTGCACATTTGCAACATAATTTATTTTTGTTCAATAAATATATTTTTTTCCAAAAGATATTTATACTAATGAATGTTCAATACATTTTTTTTTTCGAAAAATCATTTATACTAATGAATTTTCAATAAATCAATATTTTTCCAACAATTCTTTATGCTAATGAATTTTCAATAAATACATTTTTTTCGAAAAATTATTTATACTAATGAATGTTCAATAAATATTTTTTTTTTCAAAAAATTATTTATACTAATGAATGTTCAATAAACATATATTTTTTTCAAAAAATTATTTATACTAATTAATGTTCAATAAATATATATTTTATTCAAAAAATTATTTATACTAATGAATGTTCAATAAATATATATTTTTTCTAAATATTTATACTAATGAATGTTCAATAAAAATATTTTTTTTCAAAAAATTATTTATACTAATGAATGTTCAATGAATATATTTTTTTTTCAAAAAAATATTTATACTAATTAATGTTCAATGAATATATATTTTTTTCAAAAAATTATTCATACTAATGAATGTTCAATAAACATAGATTTTTTTTCAAAAAAGTTATTTATACTAATGAATGTTCAATAAACATAGATTTTTTTAAACAAAATATTATTTATACTAATGAATGTTCAATAAACATATATTTTTTTGCAAAAAATTATTTATACTAATGAATGTTCAATAAACATAGATTTTCTTTCAAAAAATTATTTATACTAATGAATGTTCAATAGATATATATTTTCTTTCAAAAATATTATTTATACTAATGAATGTTCAATAAACATATATTTTTTTGCAAAAAATTATTTATACTAATGAATGTTCAATAAACATAGATTTTCTTTCAAAAAATTATTTATACTAATGAATGTTCAATAGATATATATTTTCTTTCAAAAAATTATTTATACTAATGAATGTTCAATAAACATAGATTTTCTTTCAAAAAATTATTTATACTAATGAATGTTCAATAGATATATATTTTTTTCAAAAAAGTTATTTATACTAATGAATGTTCAATAAACATAGATTTTTTTTCAAAATATTATTTATACTAATGAATGTTCAATAAACATAGATTTTCTTTCAAAAAATTATTTATACTAATGAATGTTCAATAGATATATTTTTTTCAAAAAATTATTCATACTAATGAATGTTCAATAAATATATATTTTTTTCAAAAAATTATTCATACTACTTTATATTTTTCTTCATGCAACGTGTTTCAACTGATAATATTATTTACAAACCAATATAAAAAATAAAGCATTTAATGGGTAAGCTTAAGATTTAAATTTCAGACATTTTCAAGAATCAAAATCATGTAATGGATTTTCATCAAAATTGGAATAAGGATTCTAGACATAAGGTATGACCACATTATGGTTTTTTTTTTTTGTTTTGTGTTACGGCATATCAACCCTTTTCGGGTTATTCAATGCCGAATCATTATATGTTCAAGTATTTATTCATGGTGTTTGAGTGGGTGAAAGGGGGGAAGGGGAGCAAAGGGGGTGGAGGGGAGGAGTAATAGAGTGAGGGAAGGGGATAGGAGAGAGAGGGGAGATAAGGAAGGGAGATGACTGTTGTTTTACGTTTTTGACTTTGCAGAACATGATTGGTTTTTGCAAAGAAAAAAAAACAATAAAACATTGATGTTAGGTGCAATTTGTGTCAGGAAGTCTATATTTTCAGACAGCCTGGTCTGGTAGCACCAGGCAGCATTATGGATCGGGTTTAATCTTCGTAAGAGAGACATAAAAGTGGTGCAAAACTGTTCTGGAATTGGTATTTTTCTAGTTTTATAAAAGATAATAAAAATGACTCATCCGTAAAATACCTAGAAATAATAATAATAATAATAATAATAATAATAATAATAATAATAATAACAACAACAACAACAACAACAACAACAACAACAACAACAACAACAACAACAACAACAACAACAACAACAACAACAACAACAACAACAACAACAACAACAACAACAACAACAACAACAACAACAACAACAACAACAACAACAACAACAACAACAACAACAACAACAACAACAACAACAACAACAACAACAACAACAACAACAACAACAACAACAACAACAACAACAACAACAACAACAACAACAACAACAACAACAACAACAACAACAACAACAACAACAACAACAACAACAACAACAACAACAACAACAACAACAACAACAACAACAACAACAACAACAACAACAACAACAACAACAACAACAACAACAACAACAACAACAACAACAACAACAACAACAACAACAACAACAACAACAACAACAACAACAACAACAACAACAACAACAACAACAACAACAACAACAACAACAACAACAACAACAACAACAACAACAACAACAACAACAACAACAACAACAACAACAACAACAACAACAACAACAACAACAACAACAACAACAACAACAACAACAACAACAACAACAACAACAACAACAACAACAACAACAACAACAACAACAACAACAACAACAACAACAACAACAACAACAACAACAACAACAACAACAACAACAACAACAACAACAACAACAACAACAACAACAACAACAACAACAACAACAACAACAACAACAACAACAACAACAACAACAACAACAACAACAACAACAACAACAACAACAACAACAACAACAACAACAACAACAACAAC